>CM076572.1:548394758-548884325 GCA_034641835.2 Pinus albicaulis
CAAAAGGTACAAGTTTTAGGAAGGGAAAGTGGTTTTAATAAGGAAAGGGATATTTAGCAAAGCGGAAAGGTTTTGATTTAGGTGCGATTTTACAAAAAAGAAATGACTTCAAGAGTGAAAATAGGTTTTAGCAGTGGGGAAGGGAATTAAGGAGGATATTAGTGATATGAAATGAACCAATTGATGCTATTCATGAAAATTTTATACCTACCCCTGATTTACCCTAACATTTTTTACTTCCTTTATTGGGTGCATTTGAGTCATTGAATTTTTTATTTATTTTGATACAACCAACTCACTTCCAATGGCTTAGATTAAACTGATGAGCTCATTTTTATTCTCTACCTAACTACTGATCTGCCAAGATTAAATGGTTTAGCAAGATCTTTATTCACTAACTATCATGACATGAAATTTAAAATCATGAATGAATCAAGATTAAACTGTATGATCATCATGAATTGTGTCATTTTTGACAAGCTGCACACAATTTTATTGCATAAAGTAAACTAAGAGGAGTGGAATTTGAATGTGCAACACTTTCAGGATCTGTTTTTGTTTCTTTTTGTGGGGTTCATACTTTATATTCTTTTTTGATCTTATTTCTTTTGGTCCTTTGATTTTTCTTTTAGGACATGCCCTCTTATTTTTTAATATGGAAAACATTTGCAGAAAGTAAAGGTATGTAAAATATATATATATATATATTTTTCAGCATGACTAATTATACTATGTATAAAATTAATGAAAATAAAACAAACACACAGTACGCCTATGTGAGTCCGAGCACCGTGCTTGATAAAAATCTATTCAAGGAGTATCTGATCGCCTAGGAATGGGAAAAACCAATTCGTTAACCACAGAGTCTGAACCGCCCTTGAGAGGGAAACCGGTTTTGAGTTCATACAAGCCAAACAAACATAAAAATAAATGTTGAAATTCAAAATCCGCTTTTTCAGCTGAGCTGTGAAGTGATATAGCATATAATTATCTGCAATGTTTGAGCAAAAAACCTGTAGAGCTTTGCAGAGGCTAATCATGAGTCGGAGATGGAGGTTCCTCGATAATCCTGCATCTGAAAACATTGCTGTTGTCATCCTTCCCAGCGTCGAGTGCGTCCTCCCTGCCAATGTGCGCCACCTTCATGCTTTGCTCGTTCTGTGGAAAGGGAGGGGAGGTGGCAGGAGCTACCACTTCGCTAGGGAAACCAGAACCCGGAGGGGAAGGGAGAGAGACAGAACGGGGCGCAGCATGATTAGGGATTTCTTCACGGAGAGTCACAGTAATATAGGCAGTGAGGATGGAATTGGAGGAGGTGCAGTCGAACCTGAGTTCAGCTCGCTGAGAAGTTTTCCGAATGGTGGGACGAGCACAACTATGAGAGACAGGGGGGGGAGAGCTGCTGGTGGGCTCGTGAGCTAAGGAAGGAGAGGGCGGAGCAACATCAACTGAAACATCGACAACACCTCTAGTGTGGCCACGACCTCTTCCTCTTTCACCACGCGGGCCAAGTGTGTGATCGTGATCTTCATCCGCAGAGTAGGAGCCTGTGCCAAGACTGGGAGGGGGACGACAGAGACCTCGGCTGAGACCTCGCCTACTCCTCATTCTTTCGCGGAGACAGGGCATGTTGACAGGAAATTGACGAAGGGGTCCAGGGCAGAGAGGGCTGGTAGGGGAAGCAGGGGGAGAGGAGAAGGACTGGTCGTCACTGAGGTTAGCAGAAGGAGCTTGAAAATGACAAATGAGACCACCTCGCTGGTTAGTCCCGACGCCAGAGAGTGAATTGAGGCTGCAAAGTGGACTGTGTGAGAAATGAAACCCCGGAAGAGGCTCGAAGCAAGCGTGTAAAGAGCAGCGCCGCCCCGTGTTGGTCTTCACACTGGCATCTGCAGAACCTGGAGCACAATTTCCTTGCAGAGGAGATGGCAAGCCTCCCCGACCAGCAGCGTCGTTCGAACTATCTCGAATGCGCTCCATTGCAAGAAGAACCGCCATAATCGAATGCAGGGTGAGAAGACCAAGGTGAATAACTGCCGCGCGAGCTGGAGAGTAATGGTCTTCATAAATGCAGGTACCGGGAGCCATGTGCGCTGCCCTGTCAAACGCCGTTGGGAATTTCGCGGAAGTCGCCCCATCCAAAACTCTCGACATCCGAATCCGAAAAGGTATGTAAAATATTACAAGATTAAAAATAACCAATTCAAAATTATGATCCCTATTATTATAGGATCCTCACACACCACAGGAGGTTTTTTCCGTTAAGAGATCGAATGTGTCATATTTAAAATTTTTGGTTCATATGTTTATCTCCATGTGACCAAAAATGCAAGGAAGAAGACAGAGCCAACAAATAAGTTGGGGATATTTGTGGGGTACACTGATACACCTCACAACTATCGGGTGTACTTATTAGCACATAAGATGGAAGTGGTCATAAGAGATGTTTAATTTGATGAAGACAAAGCCACGGGATTGTCCCTTGATAGGGAGATTGAGTTGCATACAATTGAGGAGCTCTTAGCTCCAAAGGATGAACCTTGGGATGTGGAGCAACAAAAAGCAGAGGAATAGAGAGTGGTAGAAACCACTCATGCAGAGCCATCCGCTAGATATGAAAGGAAGTGAACCAGAGAGGTTGACAGATTATTTCTCGATGCGAGAGATAATGTGGGAGCACCCATATCACAACACAAGAATAGAAGGTCCCTAAAGCGTTACACTAGATACATGCCTCTTATGAGTGGAGGTATTGATATAGAAGCATCATATTTTGAGGAAGTAGTGCAACAACTAGTGTGGTTTGATGTCATGGTTGAGGAGTATGACTCCATTATCATAAACATTGCATGGGATGTTGTCCCAAGACCAGTGGGGAATTCAGTTGTAGGATCCAGATTGGTCTGCAAGGTGAAGAAGGGGGCATATAGGAGTGTGGAGAAACACAAGGCTAGTTTTTGGGCAGACGGTTCTCTTAGGTGGAGGGGATTGACAATGATGATATTTTTTCACGTGTCACAAGGTACTCATCTATTAGATCCATAATTTCACTCTCAATGTAGATGGGATGGCAGATACATTATATGGAGGTAAGGACAACCTTTCTCAATGGATTTATTGAGGAAGAAGTGCACTTTTAGCAATCAGAAGGTTTCGAGACCTTAGACATGGATTCACATGTGTGCAGACTGAGGAGAGCATTGTACGGTTTAGATCAAGAAAGTCGTGCTTGGTACACTAGGACTGATAGCTATTTCACAAGGTTGGGCTTCACCAAGAGTGAAGCGGATGCAAACCTATATAATATTGTGGTTAATGGTAAGATTTTTCTTATTATACTTTATGTCGATGATCTGATATTGACAGGTGATAAGCAACAACTCATAAAAACTTCCAAAGATGATCTTGCGAGAGAATTTGAGATGAAGGACATGGGGATCTTACGCTATTTCAAAGAGATGGGGAGCTATTTGTATCTTAGGGAAATTATGCCAAGGATATTATAAGGAAGTTCCACATGGATAATCCTCTTGTAGGAAATTGGAGGAAGGAGGATGCTACTTCATGTGAAGTAATGGATGGTACTATTTACAGGCAACTGGTGGGTTCACTCATGTATTTGGTGAACACACAACACGACATATGCTATGCAGTTAACCAACTGAGCAAAGCTATGGTTAAGCTAACCAAGCTCTTTTGGAAGGCAGGGAAGCATGTGATGAGATATATCAAAGGCACGATAGAGTAGGATTATGGTATAAATGGACAGAGGGAGTGAAGCTTCAAGGCTTCACTGATGCAGATTGGTCAGGGAGTCCATCCAACAGGAAGAGCACATTAGGAGGCATCTTCAACATATTATCAACAACAATTTCTTGGTACGACAGGGAAAAAATATCAGTTTTATTCAGTTCAATAGAGGCATAGTACATGGTGGCCTATTAGGCAGCATGCAAGGCCATCTGGATGAGGAAGATACTTTTTGGTTTTTTTGGTCAACAGATGGATTCGACGATGATACATTGGGATAGCCAGAGTTGCATCAAACTCTCGGTTAATCTAGTATTCCATGATAGGTACAAGCATATTGATATCTGATATCACCATCTCAGATATTTTTTTCAGAGGAGGATTATTTCATTAGAGTACATTCCCATGGAGGAGAAGGATGAAAACATCTTGACAAAGGCACTTGCAAGGAGCAAGTTCGAATTCCAAAGAGACATGATCGGGGTAGAAGACAATACCTCTCTTGTTGAGAAGGAGTGTTGAAATGGAACCCCAAACTGGGGCTTCTGATTTTAATTTTCCCTCAATTAAATTGGAAGAGAAATTTTAATTTCATCTCATGACAACTTGTATTAGTTAACAAAGTCAGAATGATTGAGTTAGCTTAAGAAATTCGAGTTGAGGGTCTAACAGGATGTATATAGATTTCTCCCATGATTTAAGGGGTCCAATTACAATTATTTGTGAGTTATAATTAGTTAACTCAAGAAATTTAGTTGAAATTAACTTAACTAGTTCTAACTGAGTGATGAGCTAGTGAGAGGTCAAGTGAATTAAATATGATTTAATTCACAAGTAGTGATCAACTAGTTAGCTGATAATTCACTATAAATAGTTGTTGCATGTCAGTTTTAAGGAAGGCCTAGTTGAGACTAAGGTTAAAGGGATGATAACTATCATTTGTATAATTAGAAAATTGTACATGTTAATTATAGATTCAGTTGGAGGTTTCCTAGGAAGGATTGCGCAATCAAACCAAGGGAATTTCCTATTTAATAGGGATTTAATTCCTTAAGGAATGTGTGAGCAAGGCAGGTTGAGAAGAGGCAGAGAATTGGCTAAGTATTTTTCTTATTTTGCCTAGATAAATGTGAGACAATTGGCAAAGTGCAAAATTTTCTCTTGAGAGAGAAAGAATTTTATTGTTTCATGATCCTTGACTTTATACAATATACAAATAGCGGGGTTTTAGGTAGTGTGATTTCCCTTGACCATCTTGTGTTGTGTGATTGATAACTTTTTTCTCTTACTTGTTATGTGATTGTGCGATCATGTTTTGTTTCCTCAAATTGTAGAAGGATTATGTATCTTGGTTTAATACATTACAAGATCAGTTTGAATCTTGTTGTTATATTTCTACATAATCCACGTGTTAAATAGTTCCTAAGTGTAAAGCTATTTACGAAGATATAAGGTCATCTTTGGAAATCAATTATTTCTCCCCCCTTTGGAATTCATTTTAGGGATGTGGTCATGAATTTCACAGATTAAGGGGGATTTAAATGCATCCTCTAGTTTCAAAAGCACTGGCAATCTTGCTATAAAATTATTTTGAGTCCATGTGAATTTGTGTGTAGATTAATTCATTTGGTAAAAATACCAACACTTTATCACTAAGGTATATTTCCTTCTCTGTACTAAAGGAATATAAAAGAAGGAAAGGAAATATTTTTGATAGAATAATAATTTAACAAGAAAGGGAAGTTGACACTGAATGTCTAGTCTTTTAAATGATATAACTTGGAGACAATATCAATAGAAACGTTATAAAGCTTCATTATGCAGTTTCATTATTATTTTCAAGTTTTATATCTTTCTTAATCCACCTCCTAGTACTGAGGGATGCCATGAAAACATTGAAGATTTGTTTTAATGGAATGCCATTAAAATATTCAAGAATGGTTTTTAAGGAGGAAGATGTAATACAATCAAATCTTATGCATGGTTATGTCTCCCTAATCATAAATATGGTCCGAAGAAATACAGCAAACATAATTAAATAAATTAAATAATTTTTTTTTCTTTATTATTTATTATTTGGAAAGGTTCAATAAAATGTGAGAAGCGGGCATAATTAAATAACTTAACATTTTTTTATGTTGTCTTATTATTTGGAAAGGACTTACGTGTTATTATTTTGAAAGGGTTTTAGTAATTCAACACATTTTTTTATGATTTCTCATTATTTTTATGACGCTCATTATTTGGAAAGGGTAGGATTTTATTATAGAGGTTTGAAATTAAAAAAAAAAAAATCTATTTATATTGTAAAAAAAAATGGATTTTTTTCTAAGAATATCTTTTTTTTTTTATAGTGTAAGTCGATAGAGGGTAGGTCTCTAATTAAAAGGAAATGGTATTGTAGGGTATATTAAGTCTTTATGAACTTGTAAGTGGAAAAGGAGTTTGGCAATAAGATTTATTACGAGGATGTATTTAGATATAGCCTTAGAAAAGCACCGAAACGACACAAAAATTGATTTATTGGTTTTTTGGGTTTTTTTAAGTTAGAAATAAATTATATCATTTTTCATGCAAAACAAGTGATTTGTAATCTACTAACATTTTATCAAAGTAAGTATTACAAGTTCTTAAAAAAATTTATTATGTAGTTTTTTACTTATTATCATAACTTAACATAGTGCTAAAAACAAAAGAAATAAATCTAGAATGGAATAAAATGAGAAAATAATAAACATACAAGGAACACAAGATGAATAATGGGAAACCCCAATTCACAGGAAGGTGAGGATTAACCTTTTGCTGTTTTTTTTTCATATATGAAATGATAATACAAAGAAATATGAACTTTTGATGGAATTGGCCATATACATTGTGCCCTATGACAACTAAAAGTTATTTTACTTATATCTACTCACAATATTTAACTCATTTTATCTACTCAACTATTTAACAATAGATCAATATGACAAGAATGGAACCCTTCCTTTCCCAAGGTGTCTAGTATTTAAATTTTTTTAATAGTCAAATTAAGTTTTTATGGATTTCCATATACCTACTCTAACATTTCAAAATGACCATACCATAGAGCTTTAATTTTTTACCAACTTTATAGCCTTTATTTGTTTAGAGGAACGAGACTCACCCCTTACGTTTACTATGTTTTCAATTTTGTGTTAGTCATGTTAGGCCTTGTACTTTTCTTCGTACTTATTTAGTGTCTATTATACTTGAAATGAATTTTTATAATTTTGTCAATTTAACTTTCAACTTTGAATACATGTCTTATGTTGTATTTCCTCATCCTTCTAGTTGTCCATATATAACATCTAAAGCCAAAGATGGAAAATATTTTGAAAAAAAGTTTCAAAATAGGACTTATCGTGGAAGTGTGGACCGAATTGTTATAATAGAGTTGAATATAAATAATTTCATCCTAGATCCTTGGTTATTTTGATTATAACCCCATAAAACTTGAATCAATTTTCTATTCACTACCTTTATCTATGCATCTATATATTGATGGAAAGATATATATCTCTTCAACTTAGTCTAAAAGTGAACTAAAAGAAATTGGTATGTCTATCTATATGATTCCCCTTAGTATCCCAAGTACACACAAACCTTTTCAAAGAGCATGGTTTTTGCTTTATTGTTACATCTTATCCCTTTCTATTCCTTTTACAAGGCATGAGAATTCACATCTTAGTAAACCTATCCATTACCATAAATAGATAGTCATAACCCATGTAATGGTAATTCAACCATGAAATCCATAAAAAATATCCATAATATAAAAGGTATAAGTAAGGGATGGTATAAGCCTTACCTAGGCTGAGTTTGTTGGTAAATCAAAGTATAAATTCTATAATAACTAAGTCACATCTTTATATTATGGGCTAATACATATACCTTAACTTTGCTAAAAATTAGCTACAAATTTGAGTATGATCCTCTTTGATAAGTTGAAATATATCTCCTTTATGAACATAGATATTATCCAACTGGTAGAACAATCCATCTTAAAGATGATAGTCACCATTTCTATCACCTTCTTCTTCATGAACATGGCCTTATAAATAAATATTTCCTTGATGTCCTAGTCTTCTATGTATTCCTCTTTGCATGTATCGTGGGTGAAAATATCCACATGCATAATTAATACCCAAAATTGTGGTCTTGGATGTGGGGTGGACTAAAGCATGTTTACTAAAATATTGGTACTACTCCTTCTTATATTAGATGATAAGATGAAAATGATATAAAAGTCCCATCCAAACTTGTAGTTTTTTTATTGTTGAGCTACTTTGGGTTTATAAGTATTATGGAAATGGTTTTTCTATGTGAATGATGGTTTCCTTTCTCATTAGGTAGTACTTCAATTTTAACAACTCATGCCAAATCTTAGAGCCCTTTGTCATATGTAGAATAGTTTAGGACTCTACCATGAAATTTTTAGAATGACAACATACTAGCTTACCTCCTTATATTAGGACCACTCCATAGAACATCCACTTGAATCCATCTCTAGTCCAAATTTTTTTTGCAAATTTGATAATAAGAGAAGTGATGTTTGACTAATATTTCCTTTTTAAATTATACACAATCCTTTTGTTGATTATTTCCTCACCATAAACTCTTATTTCTAGTTGTTATGAAATGGAGTGGTTTAATCCACAATTGAAAATAATTCATATAATTCCAAAGGTATGATCACTCCCATAAAAATACTAACTTTAGTGACATTTGTAGGAGTTAGCAACTCGATGATGAAATCCATTTATAGGATCAATATTTCCCTCTCATTAGTTACATACTTCAAGTACACCAATATATATTAGGAAAATTCATATTTCTTAGTGTTTTCCAATAAGGATCCCTCGTTGAGTCTCTAACACTTACATGAGATTTGAGATATGCTATTTGCAATTAGAGTTGAAAATCAAAATAGTCATGGTGTGACATTAAAAATGAATCTACAAATCGATGGAATAAATCATTTATCAAACACATAATTGTAGCTAGAAAATTATGCATGAAAAATGGCATTACCAACTATTCATATAAATTTTAATATTAGGTGTTCTATGTGTCTTCCTTCTTACTTAGACCTAATGTGGTATCTAAATTCTGATGTCCAACTTGGTGAACTACTTGGCATGTCAATTAATTTATTAAATTAATTACCCTAATAAAATGACTATTATTGAGGGTGATTTAACTTAGACCACTATGGCTAATACATGTGCTCCAAGTTCCATCCTCCTTGGGAACTATGATGATAACGGCCTACAATTTTAGGTACTTGGTCAAACTACTTCCTACTCCAAAATTGCTACAGTTGTTTCTTCTTACCATTCAATTCTAGGATGGAGTGTATATATAGTCCCATGTTTAGAAATGGAAAGTCAGTGAATAGTTGTTTTCATGCTATCCTTCTCCAAGGAAAATTTTAAGGAAGGATATCTATTTGAAATTTTAGAAACCTTGGCAAATATTCTAATCTAGAATAGAAAAATGTAAAAAATTTGATGATATTTTTGTAAAAATATCTAAAAATTTGATTATATTATATTACTCTTACATAAGATCTTGGTGATTTTTAAGGTAAAATAATTTCACACTATAAAATTTGGGTGAATTAATTTAGAAAAATAATGAAATTGGTGAATATTTTTTTGGGAAAAAGTAGGAAATTATACCACTCTGTGAATATTAGCCCCCAAAATTTTCCCTACTTCTCTCTTAGGTGGTAAACTCTTAATCTCTTGAAAAAATTCTTTTTACACCTATAAAATAATCTCCAATTGGCGCTTCTATTTGATACATTCCCAAAAATATGTCTTTGCTTATAATGATTCTTCTCCTTAGGTGATTATGTCTCAAGAATAGCAATATAAACATAACAATAATGAAGTTAATTAGTTCCTTGCTTGGTTAACATTTTTACTAAAGAGATCTTGATGTACCTTTAATGCATAGTATTATGAAGGAATTTCCATCTTTTATAATCAATATTGGTTTGTTTTATACACAAATATTGCATCCCTCATGTACATGTAGGTGCTTCTAAATAATTAATTTCTCGTATTAAGTGGTATCACAACTACCACTTTAAACAAATCTTGATCTTTAAAGTTCTTATTAACCAAAAGCATGGAACCTTATTTTCTACCCATCACAAATCTGGAGGAAATGATAGTCACAAACTTCTAACCCAAGATTAATCACGGTCCTTTGTCATGAGGTTTTATTGTTAATCGTAATAAAATAGAACACCCTCCTTCATATTCTTGAATTAGAACTTAACATTGAAGTATTTAGTCATCACCTTCTCTTTTCTTTGTATGGAGGATACCAATTTCACTTCGTTTTGCAATGTATTGTATAAAATATTTTAATCTACATCTAAGTTGTTCTCTATTTGGTTTCCTTCATCCATGACTATTCACTGTTATTCTTGATCTCATTGTGCTTCTTTAGATTTATATTAGCTCAGGTTCTCCAGATATTATTATTTAGTATGACCATCAATAAATCGAGGCAAGATTTCCATCCTATACCTCTTAAAGAGTAATCTACTCATACATTTAGAGAAATTCCACTTCTCCATATGCACCTTCGCAAATCACACTCAAGAGATCATATATCTTGATAGATAGTCAAGTCCCTCATTTACAAAATAACATGCTCTATACTCATATTACAATTGTTAGGGCGGTCTCTTGAATCCTTGCATTGATGTGTTGCGGTTTTTTTCTTCTTATCCATTCATTTCTACTTGTTGTTTTACTTCTTAATCTAGTTCATGGTTTATCTTCTTAGAACCATCTAGTTGCTCTTTTCACATCCATATTTTCATAATGTTCTTTCACACATGACTAATCAATGGTCTTAGGTTTAATGAACATCAATTGTGTCCTTAAATAATCATGAAGTCCACTTATATACTTGAGGATTACATTTAAGTTCATGTGAGATAATATTCCCAACATAATGATTTATATTTTGAACTTAATGGTGTAATTCGTGTATCAGGACACTTTTTATTCTACCGGAACTAGTGCTAAAACCATTGTTTCTCTTCATACCTAGTAGGTCACAACTAAAACTTAATAAGGGTTTTAAATATATCCTAGTAGTTAGTCAGTATAATCGTCTAGGCTTAAGTGTCTCGTGTGTCTTTCCCACCAATTTTTAGCTTGGACCTCTAACTTTAGTAAGGAAAATTATCAACATTGAAACATACTCTAACTATTCAATCATTGATTCAAATTAACATCATCCATCTCACCTTGATAGGGTATTGTGTCCACCTTTGAAAACAAATTGGGAAGACATGATGTTGGAACTAGGTATGGTATGTAAAATACCATGGATATTCCATTATTGAGTTCACTATAAAATATTTGATAAATTTAACTAAAATCTATATTATGAAGATTAGATTACTTTAGATTCTAGATTTGTTAACTACTATTTTTTGCTAATGTATGTAATAGATAAAATAGAAAAAATAGAAAATAAAATAGAATCAAACACCAACAATGAACACAAGTATTTTCTTTGGGAACCTCTTATGGAAGAAAACCTAGCTGGAAGGTGAGGTTACTTTACTTTCTTTTTCTCTAGAATGAAAATAATGCATGTATAAAGGAGAAGACAATTCTCTATAGAGTTAACTAAGTCCCTTTTCCTTTTTGGTTGCTATATAACACTAACCAAATCTATTGTTCTCTTTACTCCCACTCCAAGTTATTTTTTTCTACTATGAACTAGATATAATGAAGTCAAATGGAACCCCTAATCTCTCCTAGTGGCCTAGTTTTAACATAGCTTAATAGCCAACCAAAGGTCAAGTTTGGCTACTTTCCAACTCTCATATTCCCTATGTGGCTACATATTTTTTGTCAATAACAAGGGGACAAGATCAGCATCCTCTCAAATCACAATAGTCAATCACACATCAACTCATGAGACATAACATTTTCACGTGAAATTCAACGACATGATTCTACATTATTGAAAGTAAATGAGTGTAGAATAGAATCACGAAGTCTTTTTTCTTAAGAGGGAGGGCTTTGAACTAAAATTTCATTTAATTCCTTAAAAATGGCTCTAAAAAGGTTTGACCCTAATTCTCCAAACTAAAACCTATGAGTAAAAAATGACTCGTAAGACAATTCTCCATTTTTTCTACTCTAAAAGCATTGAGAATAGATGAAACTAATATAATTATCCAATCAAAATCAAGATATCTCTTTTCTTTACTTCTTTTCTAGTTCTTATCTTTCTCCATATTTCCTATTAGAGCCAACTTTCAAGTTAAAGCTACCGAACTCCTGGAAGGTCCAAAATTTCTCTCTAGAATTGCCATGAGGATCACCATGTTGTGAGAGATGTCCAATATGTGTATATTCATCCACCATGGCTAAGGTTCAAGAAATTAGTTGTACTCAAACTAACATATGGTTATGCCAACGATCATGTGTCTTTTAAATTGTCTTAAAATATTTCACAATCAAGCTCACAATAGAGATTCATGTCCCTTTATCAATGCATTGAGATGCTTTGATTTGTACTCAACATAACCCTTCAAATATTCAAGCACTAATGAGTGAAGTTTTGATATCAAAATTTGTACTAACAATTGTGGTGCATAATTTTCAGTTTTTTGAAAACAAGAAATGCTAAATGCTACTATATAATAGAGGTCATTTTTCTTTATAATGTTTCAATTATTCAAATATAAATTAAATTCATATTTTCTCTAAAGTTACACATGCAATTGAGCTCTTATTTAATTAAATACAAACTCTCTAAGCTTTATTTCAAAAAATGATTTACAACTCTACTATGTTAAAATTACTGTTCAAATTTACATTTGGAATTTTTATAGTATATATCACTTGGGATTCAACCGTGTTAAATTTAGTCATTCATCTATGACCATTTCTATGAGAGGTAGTCGTAACTGATTAATTTCTCATGATTTTTGAATAGTCCATTTAGCACTCATTGCATCAGGTGATGCTCACAGGGGTGAAGAAGTGGGATTGAAACTAGTGAAATGAATCACATAGCGTCAATCATCATAGAGGCTTACACCGAAGTAACTAAGGACTTCTACCGGAGGTCACCCATCCCAGAACGCCTCTGGCTCAAGCGCGCTTAACTGTGTGGTTTTCCCCACAATCAAGCCCACTTATCTTGCTACCCGATTTGCAAAACCTTAACAACTATTGTGCATCATGAACCATTCAAGAAGAGATCCCTTTAATCTTAGTATTTTAAGTATGAGGGGTTTACGCGGTGCATTATATTAGATATCATTTTTGGGATTCAACTGCGTTAATTTAGTCATTCATCTATGACCATTTCCATGAGAGGTAGTCGTAACCTTCAGGCTTCTGTGATTTTTGAATGATCACTTAACTCAGTACATGGGTGATACTCTTGAGGCTGAAAAGTGGGACCCCACGAAACTAGTGAAATGAATCATAGATGTCGATCATCACTTAGGGGCTTGCCGTGGCCAGGACTTCCCGAGAGGTCACTCATCCCAGAACTCCTCTAGCTCAAGCGCGCTTAACTGTGGAGTTTTCCCCACAATCAAGCCCACTTAGCTTGCTAACCCATTTGCAAAACCTTAGCAACTATTGTGCCTCATGAACCATTCAAGAAGAGATCTCTTTACTCTTAGTATTTTAAGTATGAGGGGTTTACGCAGTGCATTATATTATATATCATTTTTGGGATTCAACTGCATTAATTTAGTCATTCATCTATGACCATTTCCATGAGAGGTAGTCATAACTGACTAATTTCTCATGATTTTTGAATAGTCCACTTAGCACTCATTGCATCGGGTGATGCTCACAGGGGTGAAGAAGTGGGATTGAAACTAGTGAAATGAATCACATAGCGTCAATCATCACTTACAGGGCTTGCACCCGGTAACCAGGACTTCCCGGGAGGTCACCCATCCGAGAACTCCTCTGGCTCAAGCGCGCTTAATTGTGGAGTTTTCCCCACAATCGAGCCCACTTAGCTTGCTACCCCATTTGCAAAACCTTAGCAACTATTGTGCCTCATGACCCATTCAAGAAGAGATTCCTTTACTCTCAGTATTTTAAGTATGAGTGGTTTACGCAGTGCATTATATTAGATATCATTTTTGGGATTCAACTGCATTAATTTAGTCATTCATCTATGACCATTTCCATGAGAGGTAGTCATAAATGACTAATTTCTCATGATTTTTGAATAGTCCACTTAGCACTCATTGCATCGGGTGATGCTCACAAGGGTGAAGAAGTGATCATTTGAAATTCTTTGCCATCTATTGTTACTGATGGGGTATTTTATAATATTATGCAATCTGGTTTTCTATGCTTTATAGTGCGAGTATTTACTTGTTATGGTGATGTGTAGAGGATATGATATTCAAGAGTTTTTTATGCTGGTTTTGATGAAAACATCTCAATAGTGATGAAACCCTTGCTTTGAATCATGCAAGGTTCTAATGGTGATGAAACCCTTGCTTTGAATCATGTAATGTTCTGATGGTGAAAGAGAATGCTTATTTTGGATTCCAACCACGAAACTTTTCTTAAAAGTCCAGCCCATAGAAAAAGGTGAAGTGGTATTTATAAATGTTTGTTGCTGTGCAAGAAGTCTTCTTAAAACATGCAATATGATATATCCACGTGATTTCATTTTAGAAGCACATTTCTTGATTGGGAGGCATAGTTGTTTTCCAGTTATATTTCAAAATTTAAACTTGCTTGTTCGTGACGATTGTACAAAGGATTTTAGTGACATTGTATTCGCTAATTGTTTATGGATAGTTGGTGAATGGTTCATTTTGTACCTATAATATTATTGTAGGTACGAGGACCTTGGTCCCTAGGAATTAAGGGCCCCACTATTTTCGAGAGATCCTCCTTGTTGCATGAATGCTAGGGTGCCTTGTTGAGAAAAAGTAAGGGTATATTCTATGATATTGATGTCTTTTCTTCAATGGATTTGACACACCATATGTATGCATTGATGATGAAGTAACTCTGATTATCTTGATCTACATGGATAGCTCATTGTTGGTGTTGTTTTCTCATGGGTATCACTACATTATTGAGCTCTTTGGATTGATGATGGGGATGATCCTGGCTAGTTGCTTCATGTGATCCTATTCTTCTTCAGAAGAGGTTGGCTAAGTAGGTGATCATTGTTTTTCCAACACAGATGGTGCATTTTCTTATTTGTGTAAGCAATTCTCCATGAATTTAGGTTCTTATATTGTTTCATTGGTGATTGGCATGTCTTCTTGCAAAAGTTGTTTTGGTTATGAGAAAGTTGTGGGTAGTTTCAAGACCCTCTTAGTTGCTTCTTTGAGTTTAGGTGCACCAGTTTAGTCTCATTGTCAACTCGTCTCTTCTTTGGGTGCCTTAATGTGCAATGACATGTTTCCAGGACTTAATTCAATGCAAGGCATATTTGAAACTCTAACTTTGTCTTCCGGTGTCTTATTAGAAATTATTTTAGTTTTCATTTTGTGTTTTCAAGTTAGATATTGTTTTCAAGTTTTTCATTTATAATTTTATTGCAATGTGGCAGACTGATCAGGGCAGTACAAGAACAACCCCGAGACAGGATGATCGCAGAAAGGGGCCAGCGGAAGAACATGTAAAGTGCCAGCATTGCTCTATCTTCAGGTATTTTAGTTATTTACATAATTGAAATAATATTAATTTTGTTCAAATATGCAGACACCTGGCCATGGTACGCTTGATGATTCCTTCTATGAGGAAGATCTTTCTTCATCCCTAACTCCATTACTCTTGCTGTGAAAAAAGGCGCGAAAATCAAGGTCAGAATTTGATACTTTGATAGATGCACCTCAAACACTTGAAACAGAAGAGAGGATAATTCAACTTATGACCCAGCTAGAAACATATAAGGTAATAATAAAAAATCAAAAGGATACTTTTTTTGTTCTGCATGAGATGAATTGTGATAGTTTGATTTTTAATTTTTACATTGACTAAACTAACAAAAATTTCTTTTGTATGTAGTTTTATCTGACACTTGCTGAACCCAGTGTTGGTGGTAGTGGGACACAAGGGCAAGATATTTCCCAACAACCCTCTTGTACACCTTCTACTCCTTTAGGTGCCAGCCAAGAAACACACCCTGCCGAAGCAGACACCCAGCCAATCGCTAAACGTGTTGGAAATGATGAGGCTGATATGGCCAACTACGTTATTGTGTTTCCTGGAGCTACATGTGTTAGCTCCATGGGAACCATTAATGGCACGTTGTTGGTGAACAATGAAGGTGTCCCTATAAAGCATGTACAACTCCCAGGTAAGTTTTAATATTTTAACTATTTCATGTACTCTATCTAAAACATATTTTATCATGATTTTTATTTTTAAATTAATGATAATATTTTTTTTTATTTTTTTTTTGCTGTATAGGAAACAATGAGTTCTACAGGTTTTTGGAGAGCCACGCGTTGGTAATTTTTGGCCCAACCATATGCACAAGGTGGAATTCCCAGAATTCCAACCTAAAAAAAGAACTTCTAGATTATCTAGAAGCCCTTTTTGGGGTGGGCACATTTGATAGAACAATGGTGGCTCGGGTAGCTGGCAAATATTTGAAATATACTAGGGACACCTATAGGACGCAATTGCAATTTAACCCTAGATAAGAGCGTCCTCTCACAGTTCCAGAGAGTGAGTGGAGAGCACTCATCCATGACGGAAAATAGAAAAGGGAAAAGAAAGAAGGAAAAATGCCAACTGGACCCACAAGGTAAATTACAACTTTAATTCAATAGCTTTAATTTTTTCTATGTCTAAAATAAAAGTTTTCTGTGTCATATTTGACTTCAATCTTTTGATGATAGGTTGCCTGACACCTCGAAGAAAACCAAAGCTAGGATTGAAAAATAGGGCCATCACAAGCTAGGTAGGGCGGCTACTTGAAATTAGCCGCAAGAATTGTAAGTAGCTAAACATCTTATAATTAATTGTATCACCTTCCAACGTTTTTGTAATCCTATCAAATAAAATTAAAAATACACAATCATATGTGATGCAGGGTGATGACTTCGGAACATAAACTACAGAGGAAGATAAATATATCGCTTTCCATTTCGGCTATCAAGACGTAGTTAAACGTCGCAGAAGCTTGGGGCAGGTCCCAAGATCCAGAATGCCTGATAAGGTAAAACGTTAACCTTTCAATATGTTTGTTTTTGTCCATAAATTTAATGTCTAACAACTTTTTTTAAATCAGGGGAGCAACACTGCCAACGAGGCAAATAACCCAATTGTAGAGCCAGATGTAGATGTTCCTCATGTGCAATCTGATCATTGTAGTGGGGACCAGGCCGATAATGCTACTATCAGTGAGGGCCGTGACGGTAATTAATTTCCACTTATAATTTTTTATAATTATACCTTGATGGTTGTCCTTATAACATTTTTTTTTAAATGACAAAGAATGTTTCCCTTGAGGATCTTACCACTAGAGAGGAAGACAGGGCAACAGTCCCAACGGCGACAACTGGTGCACCGGGTAAATAATCTCATTGCAATTTTTCTTATTAATATTACCGAATTAGTTCAATGATATTTAAAAACTGACAATTAAAATTTAATATTATCTGTTTTTGTAGGCGATGCCCTGTCACTGGATGAGACCAGACATCGTGACTACACAACTAGGTCAGCAGTGCGGGAAAGGCACGAAACAGGAGCAGAGCACGATGATATTGATAATGTAATTAGGAGCTTTAGAAATAGGAAGAAAAAAAATAAAATTTGATAATGTAAAATATTGTATTATTATAAGACAAACATTACCATATTTGGAATGTTTTTTGCTTTATATAAAAAACTCATTTATCATACTATTTTTATGTCAAGCACTAATTTCAATGTTTCCTTGCGTACTTTGTTGGGAAAAATACTGAGAGGGGGGGGTGAATCAGTATTTACTGCATATACAATACTTTCACTTTTTCTTGCTTCTAAAACGCATACGCTACTTTCCTGAACCAGACTTGCGTATATACGCGGATACCCTTTATGAAACTCGCGTATACACAGAAATCTAATTATGTCATTAATTCTTCACTCAAATCATTCCTTCATTTATTCATCAGATATTCAATAAGCAGTAAACATGTGCAGTAAGAACAGAATAAATCATCACACAAAGCATCACACATGAACACCTGGATTTTTAGGTGGAAACCCAAGTCGGGAGAAAACCACCGCTGCAGTTGCTCAGCCTTCAATATTTTATTATAGAGAAAACATCTTACAACATATGTGCTGGTGCAGACTTGACCAGCACGCAGGCACCCACCTGCGCTCGTTTACCAGCCTCTCCTGGAAGGGAGCTACGACCCCCTGACTCGTTTACCAGCCTTTCCTGGAAGGGAGCTACGACCCCCTGATCTCGTTTACCAGCCTCTCCTGGAAGGGAGCTACAACCCCCTGACTGAAGGCTACAACCCTCAGCACCACCTTGGACCACGTTTCATCAATTTTCACACTGGATCCAACAACTTCAATAGAACACCACTTGCAGGCCACATTTCATCATATTTTCATATTGGACCCTTTCCATACTTTTTAAGCACAAACATACATCACCAACAGATACATATCAACACAGATCAGATAGCAGAAACACAGCAGAACAGATCAGATATTTCATACCCCTTGCTTCAGCAAACCCTAGTTTGCATACGCGCTTTTACTTCATTGATGTCGCGTATATACGCGCTTCCGTCCACACAAACCAGCGTATACCTCAGTGTATATTTTATTGCGCATACGCGCTTTTACTTCATAGAAGCCGCGTGTATACGCGCTTCTGCCGCGATGAAGTAGCGTATAGATCTTCAATGATTACAGAGCTGCATACTTCATTAGATCAGATGTTCAATTCAGATTTACCCTTTTTACTTCAGACAGATGTTCGCCTAGATGTTCGCCTCATCAGAGATCTAGCAGATCTAGTAGATACAAGTGCATTTCAGATCTAGATCCCCTTCTTCATCATTGGTGCATCATACCTTCAGATTTTTCTTCAAGTGTAACCCTTTCATTCAGATCTACTTCAGAGAGAAGTATTCATTCAAGCTCAGACATCTTTCATCCACACTCATCATTTGCACAATGAATTTCTTCTCCTTATATAGGTTTATCCTTTTTCAATACCATGAGCCCCTTTTTCAATACCATGGGCCAAAGCAATACCATGAGCCCAAAACAACCTGGACGGGGTCAATTAGGCGGATCATTACCCAATACAATGGGTCAATACCATGGTGGTTACCCCTGGTTTTGCACCTTTTGAGCGCTTTTTCCCATACGCGACTTGGAACGTTCCTTTCCGCGTGCATACGCAACTTCCCCTAGGAAAATCCGTGTATACAAAGAGACATACTGTTTTCATCATATTTTGAGCACATTCTGAATTCCTTTCTTCATTGCCTTTTGTAAATGAATTTCTTCTCCTTATATAGGTTTATCCTTTTTCAATACCATGAGCCCCCTTTTCAATACCATGGGCCAAAGCAATACCATGAGCCCAAAACTACCTGGACGGGGTCAATTAGGCGGATCATTACCCAATACAATGGGTCAAAACCATGGTGGTTACCCCTGGTTTTGCACTTTTTGAGCGCTTTTGCCCATACGCGACTTGGAACGTTCCTTTCCGCGTGCATACGCGACTTCCCCTAGGCAAATCCGCGTATACAAAGAGACATACTCTTTTCATCATATTTTGAGCACATTCTGAATTCCTTTCTTCATTGCCTTTTGTACACACTGTAGATACATTATATTTTCTTCATCAGGAACATATTCTCTTAAGCACAACTTCATCAAGTAAGTTGTCATCATCTTCATCAAGTGGGTTGCCTTTCAAGGACAACACTCAGCATCATATTGTCAACAAACATCAGATTTACATCATTTACCAAGTCCATCAAGTCAGGAATAACTTCATCAGGTGGTTTGCCATCAAAGACAACACATGTCAACACTTGCATGAATTCATCTTCATTTAGTGGGTTGCCATCAAGGACAACACTCTGCATCATATTTCCAACATACTTTTTGTTGCATTGTTTTTTTATTAGTTATTGAATATCTTTTTTTATGCTCATGAAAGTAAAAAATGAAATATAGATTAGGTATTGGGGAATTGAGAGTGATGTGAGGGGGCGGGGGGGGGTGGGTGGAGGGGCCATAAGAGGTTTCACCTTCACGTGGTTGGCCCTGTTTAGTAGAGAATAATTTATTGGAGCAATTTAATCTTGGAGCAAACCTCCCTCGATCCAACGTAGCAACAAAGAAGTCATTGTTGACTTAGTTGCTACTCTTTCAGATCGTGGGAGGCTTGTTCCAATTTCATGCAACTCCAATAATTTTTTCTTGAAATGAAGAGGAGCTTATTCAGGTATGTTTTAACATTTTCAACATATGTTCTAACATTATCTTAAGAATGCATCTTAGAGTAAAAAATACTACATCAATTACTTGTATTTATTGTATAGATAATGATGGATTTTGATTGACTTGGCAGTGAAGGTACAAATCCTCTTGCATCATGAGCAATACAACTTGTCAACCATGGTCATGTCCAGGATATTTTTGCTTGTGCGCTTGACCAGGTTCGTAATGTCACATTTTGTAAGTTCCTTTACAGTTCATAATTCAATATTAAGCTTGTTCATGATTATTATCTAGGTTTTTTGTATGTGTTTTTCATCTATTTGATTGTAAGCAACTCTACATGTTTTCTGTTGTTCACTATGATTTCTCCCATTACCACTCCCAGGATGAATCCGAATTTATTGTTACATAGGTTACTTTATTGTTACTATGATTTCTCCATTTACGATTTCATAGGTTACATCATGTAAAGTTGTCAATCTCGAGTTGGTGATGAGCTTTAGTTCTCCAGATTTGGGGCTTTTCTGATATTTTCTCCCTCATGTCATTCTTGCATCACCTCGTTGTTTGAGCATGCCAATTTTCTACCACTTGTACCAATTGGCACATGTCAATCTCTGAGTGGTGCCACATTTCACCTATTTTCGGCCCACTTGACCACCTGAAAAACTCAAATCCACACACCATGTGTCTTTATCACGTAGTGCCACATGTCCTAGATATTTTAAATGCTAACATCATGCTTCTAATGTGTTATGTCAACCAATCACAGTGGTCCATGTGGCCTTGTTCCATGTCACCAGTCTGGAAGAGAGATTTGAGCCTTTTCTTTTCATTATTTTTCTATTATAATTTTTTTCTTCAGGACGGGAAATCCCTTTTGTAATAGATGGGGATTTTCCCATTTCCCTGGAGTCATCTCCTAGGACACCCTTCAAGCCATCATCCAAGAGGCAATATGCAACTCTCTGTTGTTGCCCTCTTTCCCTTGAATTATGTGCTTCTAGAAGACCAGTTAGGGCACTCTTCTAGGTTTAGACTTGGACTTCTCCTCCTAGCCATGATAGTCCATGGTGAGTTGAATGGAATGGTTAGAGATGCTTTTCTGTTGCGCAACAATTCGGGACCTTGCCTAGTCTTGAAATTTCAATGACATTGGGGCTATGGTAGCCTCCTACTCTGCCTCTTAGGCCTTGGTATTGATGCACACAGTAAAATTGATCATATAAACTAACCAAGCCCTCTACAACCATATTTAAAATCTCTTTTGTTCTTGGGAAAAATATACCTCTGGAATAAAATAAATTATTTATAAGGCTAATTTCTAGTCTTGGAAACATTGTATTCATTTTAGTCCCAAAGTTTCAATCTTAACTGAGTTTGAGCAACCAGATAATATAATTAATCATGAAGTCTATAATCACACAGAAATTTGATACTTTTAAGGTCTCAGCTACACTATATAATACAACTATCTAAAACATTGAAAATAAAATTGTGTTCTAAAATGCTAAAAATCAAATCCTCTAGATCTTGCTGGCATCTTGTGTAGGATCACCATTCAGTTCTGCTTTAGGGACAACTCCATTGGCATGATGCACTTCTTGGTGACTCATGTCTTTGAGTTTAGCACAGGTATGATTACTTCAGTCTGGCCTGTACAACGTATCTTGTCCCACAGTGTACCCTTCAAGACTCTACGTTCTGCTTCAGGACCCTCCTCTTACAGTGAGAATGCTAGCGCTTCGTCCTAAGGTGTGCTAGATTTATGCGAGGGTCATCCATTTGAATCTTCCAAACTCTCTGACGTTCATGTTGAGAAAAATACTGAGAGGGGGGGTGAATCAGTATTTACTGCAACAATTCAAATCTTTTTACTTTTCCACTCTCTAAAACCAATACGCTACTTTCCTTTAGTAGACTTGCATATACACGCGGATATCCTTCATGAAACTCGCGTATTATCAGAGATCTAAATATGCAGATATTAATTAACTTAGTTCTTTGCAATATTCATTCTTCTGATGTTAGGTTAACAGCAAACATGTGTAGTAACAACAGAATAACCATCAAACAAAGCATCACACATGAACACCAGGATTTTTAGGTGGAAACCCAAGTCGGGAGAAAACCACTGCTGCAGTTGCTCAGCCTTCAATATTTTATTATAGAGAAAACATCTTACAACATATGTGCTGGTCCTGACTCCTACCAGCATGCAGGCACCCACCTGCGCTCGTTTACCAGCCTCTCTTGGAAGGGAGCTCCAACCCCCTGATTCGTTTACCAGCCTCTCCTGGAAGGGAGCTACAACCCCCTGACTGAAGGCAACAACTCTCAGCACCTCTATGGACCACGTTTCATCAATTTTCACACTGGATCCAAAGCTTCCTTTAGGACACCACTTGCAGGCCACGTTTCATCATATTTTCAGACTAGACCCTTTCCATACTTTTAAGCACAGTCAACCATAAAACAGATACATATAACTCACTGACAGATATCAGTAAACCAGTAGAACATATCAGACATTTCTTACCACAGACTTCAGCAAACCCTAGTTTCCATACGCGCTTTCCTTTCTCTGATGTCGCGTATATACGCGCTTCCATTCACACAAACCAGCGTATACTTCTGTATATATTATAGAGCTAATTTTATTGCTCATACGCACTTTATCTTCGGCGAAGCCACGTATATACGTGCTTCCTCTGCGGCGAACTAGCGTATATATCTTCAACCATTATAGAGCAGCATACTTATTCAGATCAGATATTCAATTTAGATTTACCCTTTTACTTCATACAGATGTTTGCCTCATTTCAGATCTAAGCCTTCCATAAACAGATTTAGCAGATACAAAATACATTCCAGATCTAGATCTAGATCCCCTTCTTCATCATTGGTGCATCATATATTCAGATCTATCATTCAATTGTAACCCTTTCCATTTAGATATCCTTCAGAGAGAAGTATTCATTCAAGCTCAGACATCTTGCACCCACACTCATCATTTGCACAAATGAATTTCTTCTCTTTATATAGGTTTATCCTTTTTCAATACCATGAGCCCCTTTTTGAATACCATGAGCCAAAACTACATTACTTCCGATGGTATTCCTGGACGGGGTCATTTAGATGAATCATTACCCCATACAATGGGTCAATACCATGGTGGTTACCCCTGGTTTTGCACCTTATGAGCGCTTTTTCCCATACGCGACTTGGAACGTTCTTTCCCGCGTGCATACGCGACTTCCCCTAGACAAATCCGCGTATGCCTTCTTTTCACCATAGATTTAGCACATGCTGAATTCCTTTCTTTATTGCCTTCTGTACACACTATGGATACATCATATTTAGTTCATCAAGACATATTCTATCAAGCACAACTTCATTAAGTAAGTTGCCATCATCTTCATCAAGTGGGTTGCCATTCAAGGACAACACTCAGCATCATATTGCTAACAAACATCATTGCATATTAGATTTACATCATTTACCAAGTCCATCAGGTCAAGAATAACTTCATCAGGTGGATTGCCATCAAGGACAACACAAGTCAACAATCTCATGTCTTCATCTTCATTCAGTGGGTTGCCATCAAGGAAAACACTCTGCATCATATTGCCAACAATCTCCCCCTTTGGACTTGATGGCAACCACGATGGTGTTTGATCACCACAACGGATAGGTACATACAATGACACCATGTCACTCTCCCCATTCTTTGACACCATTCTTTCTCTTCATTCAAACACCATGTCACTCACCCCCTTTGACATCAAGGGCAAAGGGCGGATCAAAACCAACACACTCTCCCCCTTTTCTCCTCATGTAGAAGAAGCATTCTGCAGATCTGATGTATGCTGAAGTGACCAAGCTCCCCCTGAGTTCATGCTGAATCTTCAAACATATTTTTCAATGAAGTACATGACACTATGAACTTCCTATCACCAAAGACTCATACTTACATCAAATATCCAACCAAGTGGATTTACATATGAGACTCAAGTACCCAACCAAGTGGGTTTACACATTTCAACTCAGCTACCCAACCAAGTGGGTTTACAAAATTTGACAAGTCTTTACGTGACTGAATATTACAATTTTACATCATGGGTCTCAACAAGACCTTTTCACCAAATTACAAAAATGACCATTTAAGACCAACACCTAGAAAGTCCTCAAGAAAGAGAACATTTTCAGAATCAACATAATGCCAACAATGCATTATACTCAGCAACACTAATGCTCCCCCTGAATCTGTGCATCCAAGCATCCTTTTCATATTACTAAGGCTCCCCCTTAGTTTGTGCATCCTGAACGCTTTCACCAACAGATCATCAAGGCATCTTTATAAAATCATTAGAAATATAATTATGAGAACTGGAGAACCACCAGAGATACGAAACAGTATCAGAGATATCAAACAGCACTGCAGCTGTGCTGAAGAGAGCTGACTCCAAACAGAAATTTGTCATCAATCAGACATACGCGGTTTTCTATGCATGAACTCGCTTATATACGCGACTGTGTTTCAGGAAATCCGCGTATCCAGTGCCATCTTCTAAATTTATGTAGATTTGTTCTTTTGACTGGCAGAGAACACTCCCAGCTTCTGTCTTAGATACTCGAACGCTTCCCTGGGCAGAGGTTTAGTAAAGATATCAGCAACTTGTTCTTTGGAGGGAACATACTCCAACTTCACTGTTTGCTCAAGCACTTGTTCACGTAAGAAGTGATACTTGATGGGAATGTGCTTGGTCTTTGAATGCATAACAGGATTCTTTGAAATACTGATGGCACTTGTATTGTCACACTTAATGGGGATAGGAGGTGTACATTTGATTTGAAAATCTTATAAGGTTTGCATCATCCAAAGGAGTTGAGTGCAACAAGATGCTGCAGCCACATATTCTGCTTCTGCTGTAGATAAGGCAATAGAATTTTACTTCTTGCTGAACCAGGATACTAACCGGGGTCCCATATAGAATGCACCACCACTAGTGCTTTTCCGATCATCAACACTTCCAGCCCAATCTGCATCAGTGTAAGCATGAAGAGTAAGATCAGCATTCTTTGGATACCATAGACCAAAGTCTTGAGTTCCTTGTAGATACTTGAATATTCTTTTAACAGCCTGAAGGTGAGACTCTTTTGGATTAGCTTGGAATCGTCCAACAATCCCAACTGCATGCATAATATCTGGTCTAGTCCCAGTGAGATAAAGTAGACTTCCGATCATTGATCTGTATTCTGGTTGATTCACCGGGGGAGAATCATCATGAGAACTAAGATTACATCCGGTTATCATTGGTGTACTTACAGGTTTGCATTCTTCCATGCCATACTTCTTCAGAATTTGCTTAAAATATTTTGCTTGTGATAGGAATATACCATCTGCAGTTTGATGCACTTGCAAGCCAAGAAAGAATGTTAGTTCCCCAAGTAAAGACATTTCAAATTCTTGCTGCATGACATAAGCAAATTTTTGACTCATAGATTCTTCGTTACTCCCAAAAATGATATCATCAACATATACAACCACAATCAATAGTTTATCATTTTCAACTTTTGTGCATAAGTTGCTATCAGCAGACCCCTTTGAAAATCCTTGTTGATGAAGATATTTGTCAAGACGATAATACCATGCCCTTGGAGCTTGTTTGAGACCATATAGAGCCTTTTAAGTCTACAAACAAGATTTTCATCATTTCCCAAAATGAATCCTTCTGGTTGTTCTATATAAACTTCTTCTTCTAGATCACCATTGAGAAATGCAGATTTAACATCCATTTGATAAAATTTGATTTGTTGAAAACTTGAAAAAGCAAGAAACATTCTTATGGCTTCAAGTCTAGCTACAGGAGCAAAAGTTTCTTCAAAGTCTATACCTTCTTGTTGAGTATACCCTTTGCAAACCAATATAGCTTTGTTTCTTACAACATCCCCATTCTCATTTAACTTGTTCTTGAAAATCCATTTAGTTCCAATGACATTTTTATCATGTGGTCTTGGTACCAATTCCCAAGTGTCATTCTTTTCAATTTGATCAAGCTCTTCATTCATGGCTTGCTTCCAACATTCATCTTTGCTAGCTTGATTGACATTGTGTGGTTCAATTGTGGATAGAAGTGATAGATGACTAGAAGATCCCACAAGAGTTCTCCTTGTTCGTACACCTGATTCCTTGTCTCCCAAAGTTTGAGATTCAGGATGATTCTTTTGAACATATCTGGATGGAGATTTTTCAGATAGATCATCTTCAGGTTCTTCATTGGATCCACTGTCTATATCATTTCTATTTGATGTAGAAGGACATAGGTCATCATCATCTTCTTTTGTTGTTTGTTTTTCTTCTTTAGGAGCTGTAGGAGACTCATCAATAACAACATCAATACATTCAACAATCTTTCGAAGCCTTTTATTGTAACATTTGTATGCTTTGCTTGAGTGACTAGTAAATCAAGAAATATCCCCTTCAATCCCATCTAGGTTCAAACTTGCCAAGCTTTTCATCATTATTTTTGATAAAGCATTTACTCAAAACTCTAAAATGCTTCATGATGGAGAATTACCATACTGTATATATGGAGTTTTATTACTATTTACCCAAACAGAGCTTTGTTGAGAATGTTAGGTCAGCCAGATGTGTCACGCTCACCCCGACCATGTTAGGAGTTCCGTAATCATCGAGCATGTAGCTCTAGCCATTTGTTGAATTGTTCTATTCATTCTTTCTGCTACGCCATTTTGTTGTGGAGTACCTGCTACAGAGAATTGTCTTTTTATGCCATGTTGTTCACAAAATTCAAAGAATTCATTTGATGTATATTCTCCTCCTCAATCAGATCTAAGACACTTGATTTTTAGATCTAATTCATTTTCAACTAAAGCTTTGAAGATCTGAAATTTTTCAAGTGCTTCATCTTTGTGTTTAATGAGCCCGATCCAACACATTCTAGAGTAATCATCAATAAATAAGATATAGTATTCTTCCCCACGTGGTGACTTTTTCCTCATAGGTCCACATATGTCAGTATGAATGAGTTCAAGAGGCTCACTTGATTATCCTTCTTTGGCATTAAATCGTACTCTGGTCTGCTTACCGAATTGACAAGATTTGCATATGATACTTTCTGGTAGATTAATATTGGGAAGACCACGAACAGCTTGAAGTCTGATTGCTTTGTTGATTTGAGAGAAGCTCAGATGCCCCAGCCTTCTATGCCATAGCCAATTTTCTGAAGACTTGCTCAAGTAACATTGATCTATGCCGTTCAGTACATACAAGTTGCTAGGATTTCTTTTTCCTTTTATAATGATTTTACCTGTATCAAGATCACGAACCACACATTCTTTTGAACTAAAGACCACTTTTGTTCCTTGATCACACATTTGACTTACACTTAACAGGTTATGCCTTAATCCATCCACATACATGACATTATTAGCCTTCACCTTTTATTTTAGAAATACTGACCCTTTTCCTTTAATTACAGCAAGAGTATCATTTCCAAATGTAACTTTCTTTTCCTTTTCTAGAGCATTATATGTAAGGAGTTTGCTTTTGTCACCTGTCATGTGTCTTGAGCACCCACTATCAATGTACCATTGATTTTCTTCGCCTTCCGCAAATAATGCTATCCCACAATTTTCAACCTGTATTTCTTTCTTTTTCCATACTTTAGAGCTTGAGGGAACATGTTCTTTTGGCTGGACCTTGCTCCTGCATTCAGATTCTTCATGACCAAAGTTATTGCAATAAGTACATTCAACTTCGTTTTGAAGAGGAGAAAAGTTGTTATAGGTGTTCTTTTTTGGTTCAATATTCATCCTTTTCTCTCTTGCTTCTTTTGTCATGATGGTTTTATATGCAACACATTGAACAAATTTATGACCAAAATTGCTGTTTGGTCAATTTAGTGTGTCCTAAATTGCTGCATTTACTTGTCAATCCGGGAATCGTAAGTTGATGAAGTGCGGCGCACTATATGTGCAAGATAACCTCTTTCTTAACTTTTTGTCGTTTATGGTCTTTCTAAGGTGAAATGGAAATTCTAAAGTGAAAAACAAGTTTGGTTATAATTGTTCAAGGAAGTGATATCCCCTATAATGATTTACCAATCTCAAAACTTTAAAAGCAAATTGAAATTACAAATGACAAAAGAAAGTAAACTGCTGAAATGGAAAGTGCTGTTAATCTAATGAATCAAAACAAGAAACTAGTGAATATGAAAACTAAACTATTCTTGCTGCCAACTTAACACAAAAGAAACTACGCTTATGGAAATTCAAAATTGCAATGAAAGAAATCTAAATCAGATTACATCAATTCATTTTCTGACCCTTCATCATTAGACCAGCTATGACTTGTGGAAGTAATCATAAACAACTTGTGTAACTGATATTTAATTTTGCAGAAAGTAAACTAATACTAAACCATACACACATGATTCAATCCCTCGCCATCAGTCCAGATGTGGCTTTCAGAGGCAATTGAAGATGTCATACATGATTCAATATATCTAAGTTTGCGGAAAAGAAACTAATACTAAACTACACACTTCATCATGCAGCCCCTCACCATCAGTCCAGCTGTGGCTTTCGGAGGAAACTGAAGACGCTATGAGCAGCTTAATATATCTAATTTTGCAGAAAGGAAACTACTACTAAACTACACATCTCATCATGCAGCCCCTCACCATCAGTCCAGCTGTGGCTTTCGGAGGTAGCTGAAGACACTATGAGTAGCTTAATATGTCTAATTTTTACTACTGAATCAGATAAACAAAACTGAAGTGCACAAGACAAAACTGAAGTTAAACAAAGACTGTGAAAGAAAACTAGCAGCAGAATAATATCAGTTTCATATCATTAGCAAAATACTATGAAAATGCCCCGGGCTGTCTACCTAAAACCCGCACAAGAAAACTGATCAGTGATTTAACAATCATAAAAAACATAAAAGACAGGAATGCAATGGAAATTACAGAAATGTATGAACAGAAATAAAACAACTATGAAATATGAACATGTAATGAGTTATGATACAATGACTGCTTAAAGAAATGAAATGAAAAATATATACATTAATACATAGAACCTCGGCTGAGCAGGGGCCCTCTACGCAGCTCTGGTATGATCTTCAAACACGAATTAAGTTATGAAACAGAGTTTTTCACATTAAAAAGAAAGTCATTACAGGCTGGTGGTATTACGGCTCAAGGCAGCGAAATCACCACATAACAGAGTACGCACATCAACTTAACAACTAACAACTATCAACTCACATTCACTAACTCTACGTGCGTATGCAAACGCTCTTTATAAAGCAATAAAATGGAACTGTTTCCTGAAGTTTATGATAGCAGCCAACACGTAGACCACGAAGGCCACGGATTTAGGAGTATGGCCATGTTTGGGAAACGGATCTATGGAAGGTTGGCGCTTAAATTCAACTCCAGAACTTTGCACAGATGTCAATTAACTTCCACAAGCTTGGGAAACGGCCGTATGGATGTTTCTATGCCACGAAACAGAGTCCAGCCGACTTAGAACTCCACAGTTGACTTCCTCGTGGATGGCTTTGACCGCGGCTTTCCTTGACGAATTTACTTGAACCAATAGGACACGAACCATGTCCTTGTCATTCCTAGCCCGCCCATGTGGCTCGTTTCCTTCGTTGACACCTGTAACATTGATTTCCACAAAATAGCTGCGGAAAGTTGCAGCGGCTGCGGAAAGTGACAAGTTTCCGCAGTTGTATGAACAAAATCTAAATCAAATAGAAAACACACAAACATAATTAAAAACCATGTTAGATACCCTTTTGCACATGATATTTGACAATTTTGGAGGCTTAGGTGAGTGAAAGAGATATGGAAAAGTGTATGGAAGAGAGACAAATTCGGGACTCAACATACCCCCACTGTGAAGGTGTTGCATGTCCTCATGCAACCAAAATTTTGACACTCTTTATTCAATTCATGTGCCTTGATACTTCAGCCAATACATCTAACCCCCTTCTCTTCTTCTTTGGTACTGCCATCATTCTGGGTTTCTTCATGAGGCACCTGAATTTGATATTCACAAGTGCTCTGCTCAATTTTTGGCATTTCCTTTTAGCTTCTTATTTTTCTTTTGCCAAATACCCAAATGTAACATAGTATTGTCATGGATAATCTTGTCCAGTTTGCCTTGCTCTTTGAGTGTTTCATTTTCATTTTTGATATGCCGATTCAAAAGCTCAAGCTCAAAAATCTCCTGTTTTAATGACTGAACCAAGTTATCCTGCAATGTAGGAGGCTGAATAGAAGAGGTGCTTGGACCTGTGGCTGCCTTCTCCAGGGATTCTATATAGTCATAGACCTCCCGCTGTTTGGGGTCTACTTCCGGTGTCTTTTTCATTGGACTGTCCTCAAAATGCTGCAAGGGAGAATTATGTTCAAAATTTGGCTGAGGAGAACTTTCATCAATATTTTGCTGAGAATAAGATGGAGTACGCTCATTGTCTGAATGGGAGTGAAAGGAGTCAGGTTCACTAACTGACTGAAATGGACTATGGTCAGTTGGAGACTGTTCAGATGTCTCTTCACCCAAATCAATGAAATGAGGACCTTTAATTTGTGTTTTTCTCAGTTTTCCCTTAAGCCTACTGCTTCTCCTCACTTGTTGTGGTACATTACCCTTTTGTTCTTGTTTTCCTGTTTTTGCCTTTTTAGATAGAGATGACTGTTTTTGAAGAAAAATTAATCTCTCAGATAGAATTTGGTGATCTTCTTCTTCAGAAGAAGAAGTTTTATGGACAGCTTCAACAATTTCTTTCCCTTTTGATATTATTGGCTTCTTAATTTTGATTTCCTTCTTCTTCCTTTTTACCAATCTCTCTTCTCTATCATTTTTCTTCATAGTAATAGTAGAAGTATCTTGGATTTCATCTACTGTTCTTTTCCTTCTACTTCTTTTTGCTGTGCTAGCTGTGGGAACTTCCTGTGTAGGAGCAACTTGGGTTTCAACATCCATTTTCTTTCTTCTACTCCTTCTAATTGGTTTACCTTCAGGAATTTCCCGAGGTTCTTCAAAGAAGTTTCTTACTAAGAATTGTTCCCATGTATCTTTTCTTTCTTTTAGCTCCTTTTAAATCAAAATTTTTATAAGCCCATGATGATATAAATGAGGCTCTACATCTCCTAGGTGTTTTTGCACAGTCACAGCCATTTTCTTCAAGCTATTGAATAGGAAATAAGGAAGATTGAGAGTTTGGTTTTCAAGGAAATTCATCAATATCCTAGTATGATACATGTACACAGAGCCAAAGCGGCCTTCACATGTGATAAATTTCTGAACAATGAGTAATAAAGTGGCCCATTCATCTTTTATTGCATGCACTGGGATTCCTCTTTTGAAAACAGTGATATCCATACCTTGATTTCGGAGGATTGTTCTCCATGCCTCATCACCGATACTTTTGTTTTTGAACCACCGTTCTCCTTCCTGAAGAAGCTCTGTTGCTGCTGCTATTGATGCTTCATTAACCAAAAATTTGAGGTCTCCCACTTCTGCTTCCGAGCCATCAAATGATCTTGCAAACGCTTTGGTAATTTCTTTGTGGTAACCCCGGAATTTCTGAATAAAACGCAGCCATTTAGCTTTTCTCAACATCTCTTTTGCTTGTGGAAATCCCTCTATGAACTTCGGTCCTTCCGGCTCTGGCCTTAATAATTTTCCCATTTTACTTCTCTGTGCTTCACAGCTTGCCTCTGTGAGGGTTTTAAGCGGAAGTGGAACGATGGAATACACGGAGTCGAGCACAATGTTGTGGGGATGTTATCACAAAACGGAAATGAGCACCATACACAGAATAGAATAAGACTGTGGGTGAATATACGAGAATGAGAGTGAGTAAGAGGAACGGAATGGAGTGAAACAGGGAATGAGAATGAGTAGAGTGAGGTTTTGTAAACACGACAGAGAAACGACAAAGAAGTTAACAAAGCATAATGCATTCAGCCGTATTTTGAATTTTTGGTGGCTGTGTCATAAATATGAACACGTTTCAATCAATGATTATGGAGTTATGCGGCTTGTAAGAGTCCTTTGTCAACTCAAATACGCATCATTATCTTCGGTGGGCTATTTGAACATGAGTAAGAGTCGGAATTTCAATAATGAAGCCGTTTGTGAATAAATGCAAGAGGATAACATAGAGATCGTGGAAGGTTATAGACTGTCAATATAATCATTGCGCGTTATGGGTAGAGCTCATAGTTTAGAATTACATAAAAATGTGTCTTTTATACTATTTGAAATAAACTTTATTCATACCTTTGGAATCCTTGCTTTTGCCCTTGGTCTTCAACTGATTGATATTCATTAGTGTCTTGAATGTCCCATTGATCCTCTCCTGCATTTTATTTCATGATTTTATGAAAACAACAACTAACTGTACATTCTTTTTGAAAACAGAGTGGTAGCAGCTGCGGAATCTGCTTCTGGCTGCGGAAACTGGAGTCAGCTGCGGAAACAGATGTCAGCTGCGGAAACTGACACAGCTATTACTTGGCTGAAATAGAAATGAACAAATGACAAATGACCAGATGGAAATGGTCATAAAAAGATTTTTATTGATCGAATGGATGAGATGAAGTGGAATGAAGTGAAATGAAATGAAATGAAATGAAATGAAGTGAAATGAAATGGAGTGGGTGGTGAGATAAAATGAAATAAAAGACAGAATTTTTTTTGGAAAATATAGAGTGTCAGGTGTCCCTGATTTTCACCCCATATTTTCTGTATAAGACTGCCAATCAATGATTGGTTTTCAGGCTTATACCATTTTTTTTTTTCTTTTTTTCTTTTTTTTTTCTTTTTTTTTTTTTTTTTCTTTTTTTTTTAAACTTGAAAAACAAAAGTTAGCTTGGTAGAGAAGAAGAATTCTTCTGTACCAGCCTGATTGCAGAACTTTCTTGAAACAACTTGACAAAATCCTCTTTAGAGAGTGGCTTATGATAAACTTTCAATCTATGGCCATTCACTAAAAGAGGAGTTTGAAACTCATCAATGGTCTTGATCCTTACAGCTCCATTGTTAAAGACCTTGTCAATCTCATATGGCCCAAGCCAATGAGTCTGAAATTTCCCTTGAAAGTCTTTAAACTTGGAGTCAAATAAAAATGCCCAATCTCCTTCTTGAAACTTCTTCTCTTTGATATATTTGTCATGCCACTTAGTTCTTTGATATTGAACTAGATCAGTTCTTAGAATTGCTTCTTTTCTGATCTCATCTAGCTCATTCAATTGCTCCATTCTATGCTTTTGGGCTTCTGATAAGTCCATTCCCAACTGAACTGCTATCTTGAAGGTCTTGACTTGGAACTCAATGGGGAACAAGACTTCTTTCCCATAAACAAGTTCATAGGGAGAATGTCCCGTTGTATTCCTCCATGTAGTTCTGTAGGCCCACAAGGCTTCTGGAAGCCTTTCTGCCCAATCTCTTCTATGTAGATGAACAGTTTTGGTGATGATACTTTCAAGAACTTTGTTTGTGGACTCCACTTGACCATTTGCTTGTGGATGGTAAGGAGTAGATCTTCTGTGCTTGATTTTGTATTCTTCCATCAACTTCTCCACTAAATTTGATGTGAATTGGCTCCCCTGATCTGTTACAATTTCTCTTGGAACACCAAAGCGAGTAAAAATATCCTCATAAAGAAAATGAACAACTGAATTTTCAGTAGCAGATACTAATGCTTTAGCTTTTACCCATTTAGTAACATAATCAGTACAAACCAATATATACTTCTTTTGCTTAGATGGTGGATTAATAGGTCCAATGAAATCTAAAGCCCATTTTCCAAAGGGTTCAATGAGTACCTGTGTTTGCAATGGCATTTCATTTGAAAGGGTAGGTTTCCCTACTCTTTGGCAGCTATCACACCTTTTGACATATTGTTTTGCATCTTTGAAGAGAAAAGGCCAATAATATCCCAAGGAAAGGATTTTATAGGCCGTCCTTTTGTCCGCAAAGTGTCCGCCGCATGGTTCATCATGACATGCCTTAAGAATATCAGGCATTTCATCTTCCCCGACACATCTTCTGATCACAAGATCTGGCCCTGTTTTAAACAATTCGTTAGAAATCCATGAATATTTTGAACTCTCCTGAATAATCTTTCGTTTTTCTCTTGGAAATAAATGTGAAGGTAGTTTCCCCGTAACCAAATAGTTAGCAATATCTGCATACCAAGGGGTCTTAATAGTTACTGCAAACAAGTATTCATCAGGATATTTATCTTCTACAGGAGAATCTTCTTTAGTATTCTGAATTTGTGATTAAGAAACTGTCACACTGATTCTCTGTCCTCCCCGGTCTTTTGAAACTCAACTCCTTTATGGTTTTTGCTAGAATAGGAATTTCTCGAATGGCTTGTAGCAATGGAATTTTGATACAAACATTCTTCAATTCATCTAGAAAGTCATAGTTAGGCAACAAGATTTGTTTTTCCACCCCCTTATCAATTTGTAGTCTTTCCGGAAAAGGAGGTGTAGATGAAGATACATGTTGCTCAACTATAGGGGTTGTGGATGTTAGCTTTTCTTTTTCTTTTTGAATTTTTGAATTTTGAAGAGATTCTTCCTCAGAACCCTTATTGACTTGAAGAGAGTCCTCTTCAGAGGTATCTTGCTCTTGAATGTCTATAGAAGGTTTTTCTAAAACTCTACCAGATCTGAGTTGCACATCGTTGAGAGGAACAATCATATAGGTAGGAAATTGTTGTCCTTCTACCATATAAGTAGTTTGAGGATTCTTATTGTTAGGATTTGGCAATGGCTGAGCTGGAAGTTGATTTGTCTTCTGTTGGTATGGGAGCATGAGTTGAGGATTTGTATTTTGTTGAGAAGGTTGATGTTGTGGAAATGGCAAAGTTGTTGTGGATTTTGGCTTGGAAATTGTGGAGCTTGTTGGTTTTGAAAAGATGGAGGATATTGATAAAATTGAGCAAATCTCCCATAAGGATTTTGCATCCCTTGTACCCATGGCTGATATGAGTTTTGATGTTGGGGCCAAGGTTGTTGCGAAGGAGTCCAATTTGGTGGGTTTTGAAGATTCATAGGGTTATTAAACCCTTGAGATTGTTGTCCCTGCCAAGGTCTCCTTGCGACAAAACAGAGAGATTCTATTGAATTTGGATCTTCTTGAAAAACAGCTTTGATTCCAGGGATTGAAGGACAATCCTTGATTTCATGATTTTCTGAGCAAATCATACATGTTTCTACAACTTTTGCATCCAAGGGACATTCCCTTAAAGCATGTTTATTTCTACATTTTGGACAAAAGATGGCTAAAGCATCTGTTTCTGCTTTCTGCTTGTTTTGGATTTTAAGGGTGTCTAGTTGTTCACTAAGACCCCCTAAGATATCAGTTTTAAACTCATCAAGCATATTACCAATCTCTGCCCTACTTACTGATCCAATTGCAGATTTGTTAGCCCTAATAAGAGAAGAATCCCTAGGCCCTTTTCCAGTTTTAGATCTTCCCCTTGAGAATTGGATACATAGTTCTGTTATATCATGAAATGGGAGTTGAGAAATGTCTCCCTTACCCATCATGTTTAAAATGTCTATCCATTCATCTCTAATGGCTTTTAATAGGAGGGCTTTCAAGGTTTCATTATCTAAGTTGCTCATCTTTGCTCTTTTCAAGTTGTATTGAAATCTTTCAATTAAGTCTTCCAAATTTTCATCTTCCTTTTGCATCATTTTGAATACCTCATCCTTATGATTGGTGGGCATACAATAGTCCAAGTATCTATCCAAAAATGTTTGTTTCATATCATTCCAAGTCCTGATAGATTGAGTGGCTAATCCCATGAACCATTTCAAAGCAGATCCCTTCATTTGTATGCTAATCCCATTTGTAACATTTGTATGCTTTGCTTGAGGACGAGTAACCAAGAAATATCCCTTCATCTGATCTAGGTTCAAACTTGCCAAGCTTTTCATCATTATTTTTGATAAAGCATTTACTTCCGAAAACTCTAAAATGCTTCACAGATGGAGAATTACCATACCAGAGTTCATATGGAGTTTTGTCACTATTTACCCGAACATGAGCTTTGTTGAGAATGTTAGCTGCTGTATGTGCTGCTTCTCCCCAGAACATGTCAGGAGTTCCAGAATCATCGAGCATAGCTCTAGCCATTTGTTGAATTGTTCTATTCATTCTTTCTGCTACGCCATTTTGTTGTGGAGTACCTGCTATAGAGAATTGTCTCTTTATGCCATGTTGTTCAAAAAATTCAAAGAATTCATTTGATGTATATTCTCCCCCTCGATCAGATCTAAGACACTTGATTTTTAGATCTAATTCATTTTCAACTAAAGCTTTGAAGATCTGAAATTTTTCAAATGCTTCATCTTTGTGTTTAATGAGCCCAATCCAACACATTCTAGAGTAATCATCAATAAATAAGATATAGTATTCTTCCCCACGTGGTGAATTTTTCCTCATAGGTCCACATATGTCAGTATGAATGAGTTCAAGAGGCTCACTTGATTATCCTTCTTTGGCATTAAATCGTACTCTGGTCTGCTTACCGAATTGACAAGATTTGCATATGATACTTTCTGGTAGATTAATATTGGGAAGACCACGAACAGCTTGAAGTCTGCTTGCTTTGTTGATTTGAGAGAAGCTCAGATGCCCCAGCCTTCTATGCCATAGCCAATTTTCTGAAGACTTGCTCAAGTAACATTGATCTATGTCGTTCAGTATATACAGGTTGCTAGGATTTCTTTTTCCTTTTATAATGATTTTACCTGTATCAAGATCACGAACCACACATTCTTTTGAACTAAAGACCACTTTTTTTCCTTGATCACACATTTGACTTACACTTAACAAGTTATGCCTTAATCCATCCACATACATGACATCATTAGCCTTCACCTTTTCTTTTAGAAATACTGACCCTTTTCCTTTAATTACAGCAGGAGTATCATTTCCAAATGTAACTTTCTTTTCCTTTTCTAGAGAATTATATGTAAGAAGTTTGCTTTTGTCACCTGTCATGTGTCTTGAGCACCCACTATCAATGTACCATTGATTTTCTTCACCTTCTGCAAATAACGCTATCCCACAATTTTCAACCTGTATTTCTTTCTTTTTCCACACTTTAGAGCTTGAGGGAACATGTTCTTTTGGCTGGACCTTGCTCCTGCATTCAGATTCTTCATGACCAAAGTTATTGCAATAAGTACATTCAACTTCGTTTTGAAGAGGAGAAAAGTTGTTATAGGTGTTCTTCTTGGGTTCAATATTCATCCTTTTCTTTCTTGCTTCTCTTGTCATGATGGTTTTATATGCAACACATTGAACAGCTTTATGACCAAAATTGTTGTTTGGTCAATTTAGTGTGTCCTAAATTGCTGCATTTAATTGTCAATCCGGGAATCGTAAGCTGATGAAGTGCGGCGCACTATATGTGCAAGATAACCTCTTTCTTAACTTTTTGTCGTTTATGGTCTTTCTAAGGTGAAATGGAAATTCTAAAGTGAGAAACAAGTTTGGTTATAATTGTTCAAGGAAGTGATATCCCCTATAATGATTTACCAATCTCGAAACTTCAAAAGCAAATTGAAATTACAATGACAAAAGAAAGTAAACTGCTGAAATGGAAAGTGCTGTTAATCTAGTGAATCAAAACAAGAAACTAGTGAATATGAAAACTAAACTATTCTTGCTGCCAACTGAACACAAAAGAAACTACGCTTATGGAAATTCAAAATTGCAATGAAATAAATCTAAATCAGATTACATCAATTCATTTTTTGACCCTTCATCATTAGACCAGCTATGACTTGCGGAAGTAATCATAAACAACTTGTGTAACTGATATTTAATTTGCAGAAAGTAAACTAATACTAAACCATACACACATGATTCAGTCCCTCGCCATCAGTCCAGCTGTGGCTTTCGGAGGTAATTGAAGATGTCATACATGATTCAATATATCTAAGTTTGCGGAAAAGAAACTAATACTAAACTACACACTTCATCATGCAGCCCCTCACCATCAGTCCAGCTGTGGCTTTCGGAGGAAACTGAAGACGCTATGAGCAACTTAATATATCTAATTTTGCAGAAAGGAAACTAATACTAAACTACACATTTCATCATGCAGCCCCTCACCATCAGTCCAGCTGTGGCTTTCGGAGGTAGCCGAAGACACTATGAGTAGCTTAATATGTCTAATTTTAACTACTGAATCAGATAAACAAAACTGAAATGCACAAAACAAAACTGAAGTTAAACAAAGACTGTGAAAGAAAACTAGCAGCAGAATAATATCAGTTTCATATCATTAGCAAAAAATACTATGAAAATGCCCCGGGGTGTCTACCTAAAACCTGCACAAGAAAACTGATCAGTGTCTTAACAATCATAAAAACATAAAAGACAGGAATGCAATGGAAATTACAGAAATGTATGAACAGAAATAAAACAACTGTGAAATATGAACATGTAATGGGTTATGATACAATGACTACTTAAAGAAATGAAATGAAAAATATATACATTAATACACAGAACCTCGGCTGAGCAGGGGCCCTCTACGCAGCTCTGGTATGATCTTCAAACACGAATTAAGTTATGAAACAGAGTTTTTTACATTAAAAAGAAAGTCATTACAGGCTGGTGGTATTACGGCTCAAGGCAGCGTAATCACCACATAACAGAGTACGCACATCAACTTAACAGATATATCAATTAACAACTATCAACTCACATTCACTAACTCTACGTGCGTATGCAAACGCTCTTTATAAAGCAATAAAATGTAACTGTCTCCTGAAGTTTATGATAGCAGCCAGCACGTAGACCACTAAGGCCACGGATTTAGGAGTATGGCCATGTTGGAAAACGGATCTATGGAATGTGGGCGCTTAAATTCAACTCCAGAACTTTGCACAGATGTCAATTAACCTCCGTAAGCTTGGAAACGGCCGTATGGATGTTTCTATGCCACGAAACAGAGTCCAGCCGACATAGAACTCCACAGTTGACTTCCACGTGGATGGCTTTGACCGCGGCTTTCCTTGACGAATTTATTTGAACCAATAGGACACGAACCATGTCCTTGTCATTCCTAGCCTGCCCATGTGGCTCGTTCCTTTCGTTGACACCTATAACATTGATTTCCACAAAATAGCTGCGGAAAGTTGCAGCGGCTGCGGAAAGTGACAAGTTTCCGCAGCTGTATGAACAAAATCTAAATCAAATAGAAAACACACAAACATAATTAAAAACCATGTTAGATACCCTTTTGCACATGATATTTGACAATTTTGGAGGTTTAGGTGAGTGAAAGAGATATGGAAAAGTGTATGGAAGAGAGACAAATTCGGGACTCAACAATTGTGACATGAGAAACATTGTCCATTGAAGTAGAAATTTCTGCGATCATGAAATCTTCTATTTGAATTTACCTGTTGGTTGTAGCTTCTTTGAGAGATCTCCCTGTTAGTGTTCCTTGATTTGAGATGATCAAGCTTTATCTGTAAGGATCCTTTGTTCCCTTGCTGAGTGGCTAAATGTGGAGAACTAGTTGTGGCTGCTTTCAGATAATTTGGTGCTGAAGTCTGGGAAGATTCCCCAGTATATCCAAGACATGTTTTTATAAGAGGAGACCGTTGTATCTTGATAATCTCATCTAAGGTTTCTGAACCTTTAGCAAATCTAAGATTGAGAGTCTTCACTTTCTCATTATATTTCCTTAGACTTACTACTTCACACTCCAATTCCTCAATGCATTTTTCTTTTGCTTCAAGCTGATTTTCAAGAGTCTCTATGATTATGTTCTTTTCTTCTAGGCTTACTTTGAGTTGATTGTTTTCTTCAAGAAAATCATTGTCCTCTAGAGCATCCACAAAAGTATCCTTTTCTTCTCTTTGTTCAAATGCCATGAGAAGTCTAAAATCTTCTTCACATTCTTCCTCACTATCAGATGACCCATCACTGTCTTTGTTAGTATAGTAACTTTTTCTTGTGCTAGATCGATTCTTATTCCTTCTTGCTACTTCTTTTCCTTTACCCGAATTTTCTTTATAAGGACATTTAGCAGCATAGTGACCAACTTTTCCACACTCAAAACATTTGAAAGGAAGCTTACCTTTGAATCTTCCAGTACCTAGTTGGAGTTTTCTCACAAAATTCGCTTCTTCTTCTTCGGATATATAGCTAGATTCTTTGACAACTTCCTTTTCCTTTTCTCTTGCAGATACCTTAAAAGCAGCTTCTCTTAATTGAGAAGGACCTCCTTGTCTCATTTCAAAAGCAGTCAGAATACCATGTAATTGAATAATAGTAAGAGTTTGCAGATCTTGCCTTTCTTCAATAGCTGAAACTTTAGAGTCAAATTTTGAAGTCAAGGATCTTAAGACTTTTTCCACCAGAGTAGTATCGGTTATGGTTTCACCCAAATTTCTCATCCGATTTACAATATCATCTAGACGAAGAAAGAAACTGGAAATACTTTCATCACTATGCATCTTCAAATTTTCATATTCAATTCTAAGAGTTTGGAGTTTTGCACTTTTTACCTTTGTGTCTCCTTCATAGCTTAGAATGATTTTGTCCCATATTTCTTTTCCTGAATGTAGCTGCATCACTTTAGCAAATTCTGATTCAGACATGCTTCCTAATAAGATATTCACTGCTTTGGCATTGATTTCATACTTCTTCCTTTCAGCTGCATCAGTAGGAATACTTGTCGGATATTGATAGCCTTCTTCCACGATTGCCCATACATCTGCACCAAGACTTTGCAGATATGCTTTTGTTCATACCTTCCTGAATATCAGATTGCTTCCATTGAATAGAGGTGGCTTTATAGACATTACTCCTTCTTGACTTCCCATTGCGACGGATCTCCTTTAAGCGATCAAGCTTCTGCAGAAGGACCAGCTCTGATAACAATTGTTGGGAAAAATACTGAGAGGGGGGGGATGAATCAGTATTTACTGCATATTCAAAACTTTTTACTTTTTCACTCTCTAAAACCCATACGCTACTTTCCTTTAGTAAACTCGTGTATACACGTGGATATCCTTCATACAGCTCGCGTATTAGCAGAGATCTAAATATGCAGATATTTATTAACTTATTTCTTTGCACTATTCATTCATCTGATGTTATGTTAACAGTAAACATGTGTAGTAACAACAGAATAAACCATCACACAAGCATCACACATGAACACCAGGATTTTTTAGGTGGAAACCCAAGTCGGGAGAAAACCACCGATGTAGTTGCTCAGCCTTCAATATTTTATTATAGAGAAAACATCTTACAACATATGCCGGTGCGCACTTACCAAAGACGGAGTAAGTACCCACTGCCATTGCTTACTCGCCTCTCTCTGAAGGAGCCCAAACTCTCACTCGTTTACAGCCTCTCCTGGGAAGGGAGCTACGAGCTATGACCCCTCGATCTCGTTTACCAGCCTCACCTAGAAGGAAGCTACCACCCCCTGACTGAAGGCTACAACCCTCAGCACCTCTATGGACCACGTTTCATCAATTTTCACACTGGATCCAAAGCTTCCTTTAGGACACCACTTGCAGGCCACATTTCATCATATTTTCTGACTGGACCCTTTCCATACTTTTAAGCACAGTCAACCATGAAACAGATACATATAACTTACTGACATATATCAGTAAACCAGCAGAACAGATCAGACATTTCTTACCATAGACTTCAGCAAACCCTAGTTTTCATATGCACTTTCCTTTCTCTGATGTCACGTATATACGCTCTTCCGTTCACATAAACCAGCGTATACTTCTGTACATATTATAGAGCTAATTTTATTGCGCATACGTGCTTTATATTCAGCGAAGCCGCGTATATACGCGCTTCCTCTTCGGCGAACTAGCGTATGGTTCTTCAGACTTTTATGTCATTGCAATTCTTCACAACAGATACATCACTTCAGATTTTACCCTTTACCTCAGACAGATGTTCGCCTCATCACAGATCTAATCATTCCATAAACAGATCTAGCAAATACAAGTACATTTCAGATCTAGATCCCCTTCTTCATCATTGGTGCATCATGCATTCATATCTATCATTCAACTGTAACCCATTCCATTCAGATCTACTTTAGAGAGAAGTATTCATTCAAGCTCAAACATCTTGCACCCACACTCATGATTTGCACAATGAATTGCCTCTCTTTATATAGGTTTACCCTTTTTCAATACCATGAGCCAAAACCACATTACTTCCGATGGTATTCCTAGATGGGGTCATTTAGAAGAATCATTACCCAATACAATGGGTCAATACCCTGGTGGTTACCCCTGGTTTTGTACTTTATGAGCGCTTTTGCCCATACGTGACTTGGCACGTTGTTTCCCGCGTGCATACGCGACTTCTCCTAGACATATCCACGTATGCCTTGAGACATACTCTTTTCACCATAGATTTAGCACATGCTGAAATCCTTTCTTCATTGCCTTCTGTACTCACTGTAGATACATCATATTTAGTTCATCAAGACATATTCTATCAAGCACAACTTCATCAAGTAAGTTTCCATCATCTTCATCAAGTGGGTTTCCATTCAAGGACAACTCTCAGCATCATATTTCTAACAAACATCATTTCATATTAGATTTACATCATTTACAAAGTCTATCAGGTCAAGAATAACTTCATCAGGTGGTTTTCCATCAAGGAAAACACATGTCAACAATCTCATGTCTTCATCTTCATTCAATGGGTTGCCATCAAGGACAACACTGTGCATCATATTGCCAACATGACTATCTTCCCTTCTAACATGATCGGAAAAATAGCGATAACACCAAGAGGTTTAGATTCTCTTCCATCAAATGCTTCAAGGGCATTGGATGATGAGGTTAGAGCTGGAGAACCAATGGCTTTCCAAAAAGTAGATGACATAACACAGGTGGATGTACCCTCATCCACGATGGCTCGTTGAATATTCAAACCATTCATACCAACTTGAATGATGAGTGCAATTTGGTGCGAGAGTTGCAAGAATAAAATCTCTAAATGGAAAGTAAGAATGATATTATCGGCAGTATCAATCCCACCTATCACGGATATCAAATAGTTCTATTGTGAAGGAAAAATCTGAAGTACTTATAATACATAAATTGTGAATGGCGCCTGAGCCAAATCCTCAACAATATTGTAATGCTAAGCAGCACGGGCGTTGGGATTATACGAAGACTTACGGAGCACACCTTTGGAAGGTGGTCGCACAATGGATTCGGTGCTAGGCCGTTCAATCTCAAGAGGACCAGAAATAGGAGGGGGGGGAAGGACCATCAATTATTTCTTTCCCGGCTACCTGACATGAACTAGAATAATGTTTCAATCGAGTGGCAATAGAAACAGGTGCAGAACCATTCATCATGAACACTTGTGAACCAGATGGAGCAGAGGACTGAGGGTGGTCTACCATCTGGGTCTGCTGAGGGAAAGGTTCTTTAAGAATGACTGGAGATCCTTGGGTGCCTTTGAGTAATCAACTCACTTCAAACCATCAAGGAAAGTCCTTGGTGAAGTGCTCATCATCACAAATAAAACAAGGATACATCGGTTTGCATTGAGAACTATCAGCATAACGAGGTTTTTGAGAATCCTATTTTGGGGAATCGGCTTTAACTTTACCTTTATCCTCCTTCTTACCTTCGGAAGTGTTATCTATAGGATTGGCCTGAATAGCGTCCACTTCTGCAGGTGTGCCAGAACTCGAAGTTGACTGAGAATCTACATTATTGGAAGAAGTATACTTCTGCTTCCTAGAGTTAGACGAAGGAGACTTCTGAGAAGTCTGTGATATAGAACCAATAATACCATCAACAGATGGAGTCGCTGGTGGTTTAGAATTTCTAGGTCAAGGAGCATCAGGCAAGATATCATACAATGCTCTAGAATAAGAATACACGAGATCAAGGTACTAGGCATAAGCAATGGCTTGTTCCTCGGTCACACATGCCCCCATAGCAATGTCTTTGGAAATTTGAGTGACAAAGGAAGTAGTGAACCAATGAGTCAGAAGTTGATCAGGTATCTCAAATTTGATTATGTTACAACGACGTCACCACTCATGAATATGATACGAGATATGAGTAGCTCGGTCCTGTTTCAATGAAGTGACGAGATGTGTACCAATATAATAGAAGATCGGTAACTAAAAATGTGTAAGGAACATCATGTCCAAAGAATTGAAATCTTGGAAAAATCCACGAGACAGCTGAATGCACCACTTTGCAGTAGCACCAATAAGATTTCGCTGGAAAACATGGAGACGAATAGAATCATCAACCCAAGAGTTATAAGAACACCACAAGTGGTAATTCATCACATGCGTTTGGGGGTATTCACTAGGTTTACCCTCAAATTTAGGACAATCACCAGGAATCTTGGTCGGAACCGGCGACAAATATGAATTATGGAGAATAGGATCATTTGTCAATTTCAACACATCAGGTAATTCCAACGTAGCAAGAAATGGTAACTCTGTATTGAAAGTCATCGGAGGTCTTTGAGAAGGACATGTATGTACATTCCACCCAACCCGAGTAGGATTCTATCCACAGATATTTTGTCCCGAAGGATTCGGATCATAGGGATTAAAAATAGGATAATTCGGTTGATACTGGGATTGAGGACGAGGATATTGAGTTGAATCAGACCACTATGGTCCTTTCTGAGTAGCATAAAGATTCTATTGTCAAATGTAGGTATGAATTTGAGGTTGCTGATACACAGGTTGATTTTGAGGGTAAGGAATCTGAGGTGCACTATATACTTGTTGATTTTGAGGTTACGGAATTTGGGGTGCATTATATACTGGTTGATAGGAAACTTGAGGGTAATAAGCGCCCTGTGGTTTCATAGGTTGACCTTGTGAAGAAATTTGAGCAGGCTGCTGAGTAGGATAGACAGGTAAAACCGACTGCGAAAACGAAGGAATCTGCTGGTGGGTAGGTTGCAATGGTTGCTGAGCTAATTGAACCGACTGTTGAACTGGTTTTTGAGGGCCACCAGGTTGAACTTGTGGGAAAGGTTGGCCCGATGGTTGTGATGGACCAGGTTGTCCCTGATGAATAGGTTGACCCAAAGAAGGACCCAAATATTGTCCTAGTTGGACAATATTTGGGCCATATTGAACGTGCGGCTGTGACTGAGGTGTAACAAGTTGTCCCTCTAATGGATAAAATTGTCCCCTAGGACCAAAAGGTGATCTAGGTTGAACCGAGAGACCAGAGGGTTTTCCATGTTGGACCAAAGTTTTTCCTTGTAAAGGTTGTCCTTGTGGACCGTATGGTTGTCCCTATGGACCAAAAGCAGGGCCTTGCTGAGCTGAAGGTTGTCCCTGAGAGGGTTGTCCTTGTAAGCCAAAGGGTTGCACAGGCAAAGTAGGTCCTAAACGAGTAATAGACTGATAAGGATTATAAACGGCCTGATAAGGATTTATAGGAGGCATATAAACTAGATTCCACGCTCATCATAATGGTGCGGATATACATATATGGGATTACGAACATCATCATAGTAATGAAAACGAGGATCTCTAGGAGCCTGAGACTGTTGAGAACCCTGAGAATTCTTTTGTTGAACAACAAACAAATTTTCTTCAAAAGTGAAATTTCTAGGAATCATAGGATTAGTGGAAACTGAACTAGAGGACACACAGAGTGTAGGTTGGACTATAACAAATGTAACAGTAACTGGCAGATATGACGCCAAAGGTAATGGTACTGACGAAGATTGGACCGAACTTCGAGAAGGAGTTACTATGCTGGATTGTGCAATGGATGCAACACTAGAAATAATCTAACTTAGAGACCTATATCCAGCTAGAAGTGACATCAAAGGTGAATAATATTGGACAGAGGCATCATAAATATATTTAGGAAAGAGTTGATAATCTCCTGTGGATACAAGAATTCCTTCACTGCTAATAGAACTCGAGGAATCCATATCTGAATCTTCTGTAAGATCTTCGAAAAGACTACAGGGAATAGGAGGTACCACAGTAGCAACAAAAGGTGATCCATATGTAAGAGGAGGAAATTCCCCTTCGTCCCCAAAACTAGACCAAGCACTTGAAGGAGGCCAATTGAATTCAACTGGTTCGTCAAGTTGTTACACAACAATTTCTCACCGTCCCTTCAGTCCCTCGTCCCGCACATTGGAGGGCTTATTCCGTATCCTATGAGTAGTGACATGACCTGAAACCACTTTCATGGCATCCCCCTGAACAAGGACATTCGTTCCTCTAAAGACAATTCCTTGTGAAAAACCCTAAAAATATCCTTTTTTGCCTTGGCACGACTAGTCACTGTTATACCCGCGCCAATGGGCGAAATCCCCCAAAGAGGGCGTGTCAGCTGGCACAGTGTCTCAGTGTTGTACCTGCGCCAGGCTTATTAAGGAGTGTTTTTTAAAAATAAATGGAGGAATATTGACTCCAACCAATTCCTGAACTAGTCTCTAAATTGAGTTGGGAGGTTTGGCTCCGGATCTCCATGTAGAGGAAGTGGTTTTTCACCTCTCATGGAAGGTTCCTTGAGGATAGGGCCAATCCCATGATTGTAGTGATCCCAACTCCCCTTCCACCATCTATATAAGCTTGCCATTTTCCTTTGCAAGCTAGTCTCCAAGAGCCTTCATAGCCTAAATAATGCTACAAGAGCCTTGATGGCCCTCATAGAGCCAAATCAGTAGCAAGGAGATTATTTTCAAGACAACTGAAGAGAGAGGCTTGTCCCATTCCCGACGAGCTTTACCGAGACATATTCCGCTGTCGACCCGCTGAAGGAAGATTCAACGTTAGAGCCAGGTTGTATCTTTCTTTGTACTAATTAATGATAAGCGACTTTGGTTATGGTTCCACTCGTATTATTCATTTTGATCATGAGTTGTCTCTTCTCTGACTGATACATAATTGCATATATTGGGTTTACACTTGTGTGTTCGTTGTATTTCTTGTGTGTGCAGGTGTTCGATCGCGAAAGTGGGAGAATTGTGATCTGTTGGAGCAAGGAAACGGGAGCACTATCTCCTCTATGAACAACAACGTTGGACTTAAGGTAGGCCTTCTTCGTAACTTGGTCTATTGCAATTAGGAACTTGCGTCTTAGCATGATACGATTGTTTCTAGACCTGATCTAGGCTAGTAGGGATCGCCTCTGTCCACAGAGGGGATTTACCTCTACAAAAAATTGGCAACTCCACTAGGGAGACGTTGATTTGGAGTATTGTCTTGTCTTTTTGGTTGATTCTTGACTTTGCTTGCCTGATCATCTCTTTTGGCTGGCTTTTTTTGTCTGTTTGGCTTTTGATTAGCTTCACCATCACTAGTCTGTTTCTTGGATTGCTCTTTTTTTACTTTTTCTTAGTAAACTTGACTGGCGCACTTATTAGCCTAACATTCATGCCAATTGGCACAAGTTTCTAGTGTATTACCCATGCCAATCCTGTTCTGGCACTAGATTCAGCCTGACAGTTGCGCCAATTCTATAAGGTGTTGGGGTTTGCTCTGTTTTGAGCTTTCTAGACTTGATCTGTGATTTTGGTTTCATTTTTACGACTTCCTGAGTGCTCTGGAGCCTTGTTTGACTGACTCTAGCCTTCATCCTTTGGTTTTTTGCCCTCTTCTATCGATTTCGCATTCTAGCCCTAGGGAATCTAGGTGCTATAGTGTGTCAAACCTCCCATGGAAGTTTTTGGTTTCTATCTGTTCACTCAACTTTATGATTTCTTCTCTACATTCGCTTGGTGGTTGTCTATCATTTTGTTGCATTGTTTGAGTGATTGGTTTCTTCCTCATTCGAATTCTGCCTTCTCTCGTTTTGGGCCTAGATTACATGGTTCATTTGAGTCTTTGGGATTCTCTTCGTTTTGAGGGATTGTTTTGTCAATTTGAGCTCTGATTGTGTGCTTTCATTGAGTGAAATTTGATTGTTTTTACTCCTTTGCTATCGCTTCTCAAATTGCTTGTTTCATTAGTTTTCATTTTTTTAGTGCACTTTTCTCTTAAACATTGTAAATACAAAAAAAAATCTCTTTTGCTCTTGGTTAGTTAATGCAAATTGAATATTTTCTTTGTTATTAGTGATTAGTAACTCTGAAAGAAAATATTTTTAGTTCCCATTAGCTACATTAGAGACGTCACTGGTTGTTTTCTGGTCATTTTGTTATTGTGTGAAAAGCTCTTAACTCTCTCGTAATTAGCTTTCATCGAATTAAATGATATACTGTAGGCATGTAGTGTGCATTTAGGAGATTTTGAGACATAACACTCGCTAGGGCCTGAAAATTGAAACATAGTTGAAGATTAACATTAAAATTTATTTAATTTACATTGAGGCAGCATTGAAACATTAACGAAATATTTAGAGGTCTAGGCTAGGGACGTGTTCTGGCGTCATTAAACCTAGTAGCTGTCGTTCGCCTCTTGGCTTTAAACAACACTAGCACGGACTTGTGCTCCCTGTACCGTCGAGTATATAAAGGGAGACCCCACTACGTTTCTATCCTTTATCCATAGGAATTCAAGTCTACCACCCTATAACCGTGATACACCGGACACAGCATTCGGGGAGATTTCCTACACGTACATTAAGTCCTTGGTTGATTTCTCCTTAATTTTGAAACCAAGGTGTATATTGCAGTTCACGGTTATTTGGTACACCCTTTGCCCAACATTCCTGAGTAGTCATTTTGATCTTATTTGACTCCTTAAATTTGAAAAGATCACCAAGTGCTTGTCCTTTCATGCTTGTTTCAAAACTGAAAGACATAGAGTCACCTTTCATCCGTTTCTCGACTCTTAAAACATGAAACGGGGAAGTTTCTAAGTTTCAATGTGGTAAAATAAATCACCTGCGATCACACACCCTGTTAGAATTTGCTTGTTGGCCATTTAATTGTGTGCCTTGATTTTTTTCAGCCCGTGTGTTGTGTTTGATCTTTTCCTTTTGTCATTACTGTCACAGTGGCAGAACCCTCAGTTTTGTCTACTGGTAGTCCATATACGGACAATTCATCAGAGGTCTCACAATCCTCTGCTGAACCACAACAGCCCATTGTTTCCGAGTTTCTTGACGGGGGACAGATTATGTCTGAGCTTCCATTTGGAGGACAAGTTGAGTTCAATTGGCCCTTATCCGACACTTGGTTTGGATTTGTAGTAGGGGAACATTTCCCTCCTCTTACATCAGGTTTTCCTCTTATAACTGTTGTTATTCCTCCTATTCCTCGCCGTCTTCTAGCAGATCTAGTGACAGGTTCAGATATGGGCTCATCCAACCATTATCCTGGTGAGGAAATCCCCACATCTGGTGAATATTACCAGTTTTTCCCAGAAGACAACCCCGAGTTATCTGTCATGTCTTCGCCTGGTCCCTCACTTCTAGTAGGATATAGATCTTTGAGTCAGATCATGACCGTCGTTGCCTCTATGGGGATATCAACTTCCTCTACGAGGTCGGTTATTCCTTTATTGTGGATGTCTCCAAGGACACCAATCACATCATCCTCTCAGGTCACTTCAGTTCCTGTCAATCCCACCGTCTGTGTGGCCACATCTACACCCGCTGTTACCACTCAGTCCGTAAGGACCACGTCGCTTCCTGAAGACATATATATAGTGTTTTCTATGCCAGAGAACATTTCTCTTGAGTATCGATTTTCCTTACAACAATCGAACCTCGAGATCGGACAATCCTCTCAAGATTCCAACCGCCCATATTTTTCGCATTATGCACAGGATGGTACCCATGTTTACATTTTTCCATATCAATATGATGAGTATGGGAATCATTTATGTTTACCTTCTCCAGAGGCTTATCTTCATGGCCAAGGTATTCCATCTAACCAGGTTGGGCATCCCCACAACCACCAAGGACAACCCTTTCAAGGTCAACCTTCAGGCCAGCCTGGTTATCCTTATGACCCGCAAGGACAGCCCTTACAAGGCTACCCTCCGGGCCAGCAGGGGTTGTTATATGGTCCACAAGGACAATGCTACTCAACCTATCTAGCCTCACCCTATGGTCCAACCAGGGCAACCTCAAGGACCCACAGGTCAATCAAGATACCAACTGGGGTCGTTGTATGGTCCTGGGGGGCAAGTCCAACCTTCACAGCCTATGCAACCTCAGTATCCTATTGGTCCGAATGTTGCACATTAGCCAGGATCATCTTACGGTCCTATTGCAGGTCAAACCGGTTACCAGCCACAACCTGGCCCCATTCCACCACCAATCCAACCGGCTCATCCGACTCAGCCTAGTGTCCCACATCAGCCAAGTCAACCTACAAAACCGGTGCAACCTGTTTAGCCGGTTCAACATGTCCAGCCAGGTCAGCCTGTCCAACCAAGCCAGCTTGCACATCCTGTCAACCCTGCTCAATAGCTGATTTACTCGATGCCACAACCGAATCAACTGGTTCACCCTAATTATCAGGCTCACGAGGGTCCCACCTACCAGCAGCACGCTCAACCCCAAGCTAGTTACTATTCTCAAGGTCCATCTCGACCGACATATAACCCGCCCCAAGGTTCCAATTCTTACACTCAACAACATGGCTACACCTATACTCAGTAGCCAAATCCATAGACTACTCAAACAGGGCTGACATATAATCAAGGTCCATACTCTGGCTATCAACCCCCGTACACTGGTTACCAGTAGCCATATTAGATTGGTTATATGCCCTATACCCCCTATGGTCAGAATCCTCTGGGACAGAACCCATGGGGGCAAGGATACGCTGAACCAGCATGGAGTACAAGTACAGGTCCCTACTGAGGGCCTGATATTCCTTTTAATCTGTAGTTGCCATTCTTGGCTACCTTGGAGTTACTGGATGTTTCTAAATTAACCAATGATCTGATTCTTCACAATCCTTATTAGCCCCCAGTTCTGACCAAGGTACCTGGCGATTGCCCTAAGTTTTAAGGTTAAGCTAGAGAAGACCCCCAAGCTCATGTAATGACCTACCATCTGTGGTGTTCGTCTAATTCTTGGATCAATGATTCAATTCGTCTACGTCTCTTCCAGTGCACTCTTATCGGTGTTGCCGCTAAGTGGTATATCGAATTACCACGTGGCATATTTCAATATTTCAACACGTTAGAAATGGATTTTCTGACTCACTTCTAGTTACCGGTTTGCTATGAAGCCGGGACGCATCTCCTGACTTCTTTGAAGTAGGATAAAGCCACTCACATATCCGATCATATTCATGAGTGGCGACATCGTCATAGACTGATCAAGTTTGATATACCTGATCAGCTACTAACTCATTGGTTCAACAACTCCTTCATGAACAAAATCACTCAAGATATTTCTATGGGGGAATGTGTGACTAAAGAACAAGCCATCGTGCATGCCTAGTACCTAGATGTGGTGTACTTTCAGTCTGGCACACTTTATGATATTTTGACTGATGCTCCATGGCCGGGAACATCTAAGACACCCCCTACCCTTGCGGTGGATGGTGTTATTGGTTCTATGTCTCAAAATTATCGAAAGTCTTCAAATGGGAAGAAAAAGTCCAATTCTTTCAATAATTATGCTCTTCCCACTCCACCAGATTCTGGGAAACTGCGGAGGTCAACGCCATTCAGCCCAATCCTACGAAAAAGGCCTCCAAAGGAAAGAACAAGGGAAAAGGAAAATCCAAACCCGATGCCCCTAAACCAGAGTCTTCTAAACCTCATACTGATGATGGTTCTCAATGTAAACCGAAGTACCCCTGCCTTATTTGTGAAGGAGATCATTATACCAAGGATTGTCCCCGACGATTTGAAATTAATCAACTTCTCAAAGGCTCCAAAGGGACTCCAGCAGTTCTCAAAGAACCATTCCCATCTCAGCAGACCCAGATGGTTGAACAACCTTCACCATCTGCACCATTTGGGTCCCATGTCTTTATGATGAATGGTGTTGCACCTGTCTCAATTGCTATGTGTTCGAAGGATTATGCCGGATCACGTGAGGCAACTAGGAAGGAAATTGTGGATGGTCCACCTCCTCCACCTGTCTCCGGTCCTTTGGAAATTGAGAAGCCTACTGCTGAACCTGTTGTAAGGCTACCCTATAAAGGTGTTCTGCAAAGATCTTCCTACAATCCAAATGCCTGTGTTGCTCAGCACTACAATATTGTTGAGGATTTGGCACAGGCACCTTTTTCTATTTCTACATTGGAAGTCCTTCAAATTTTCCCTTTGCAATGGAAAGCTCTGTTGTCTACGATCGGTGGAATCGATCCCACTAATTCTAATCTTCTCAACTTCGACCTAGAAAAATTTAATCCTTGACTTCCGCATCAAATTTCTCTTGTGATCCAAGTTAGGATCTACTGCCTCAACATCCATAGGGCCATTGTGGATGAAGGTGCTTCTACCTGTGTCATGTCATCTGCCTACTGGAAGGCCATTGGCTCTCTGGCTCTTTCATCATCTCCCAATGCCTTAGAAGCATTCGATGGTTGGGAATAAAAACCCCTGGGTGTTTTCGAGAGTTTGCTGATTACGTTACAAGGGAAGACAGTCAATGTAGAAGTAGAAGTGGTTGACGCCAAGCTTAACTACAATCTTCTTCTCGGTTGCAGTTGGACTCACGCCATGTTATGCGTGCCATCCACCCTCTTCTGACTTCTCAAGTTCCCTCATGAGGGAAAATTCGTTACTGTGGATCAGTTGTCTTTCTTCACCTCATCCTCTGAGAACAACGTTCCTTACGTGGATCAGATCCCCAATCCCCCTGACACTGTAGGACCCAGTTTCTTCAAGGACCCCGTCCTCATGGGTATTTTTCCCACGCCACCACCACACACCATTAAATTTATATGATCTCTAGGTTTGAAAACCCCTCGATCATCCCTTCGCCTGAACAGGTGACTGATTTTGGAGAATCAATGCCCTTAAATCCAATAGAGATTAATTACTATGAAATTGTCGCTGCATCTGATCCTCCTCCTCCTCAACATGCTCCTTCAATCATGGATTTAGATATCTATTCCCAATCCCCCTGGCTCGGCGAGGCCGACTCGGCTGATCCTCTTAAAGAGATCTTCCCTTCTCATGAAGCCATTGTTGAAACAATGTCTCTTGCGGAGCTACCTTGGAGCGATGGACATCATCGTTCCTCCTTCATGCCCAGCTTGGGGGAAATGTATGATTGTTTAAAGCGTGATGTGTCTGGTTACCCCCCTCCTAAGCCTCCTCTGTTGAGGTCACCAAAGCACAGTTCCTCTTCTTGTGCCAAGCTCCTAAAAAAATGAAACAATTTGCTACGAGGACAGTTCTTTTAAGTGTGTCAACCTCGTTAAAATAATGAAACACGGGCCTGTTCAATTCGAGTTTTGGTAGATTTAGTTCAAATATCTTTTGTTTTCAACCTTCACTCCATTTCCTATGGACTGAATCTTGGGGGGCATGTACCTAGAATTGAGACACCATGCTAGGGGCATGCCTGTCTTCCTCAAGCATAGTTTGCGTTTTAAGCTTGCATAAAAATAAAACTCATTTCCAAGCATTGTTTGCATGTGTGCTTTCATGTGTGCTTTTAAGCTTGTATAAAAATAAAATGTGTGATTAGATACATTTTATGAACTTTTTCATTGGGTCATTTTTTATGCAGCTGATGCATTAAGATAACATTATATTAGACATTTTCATAGCATATAAAAACATCATCACATGTAAAAAGATTCGTCCAGAAATAGATATATAGATATATATGTCGAATAGTTACAGTTTGTGTACATCACATAAAATCAAAAAATATACATGTTTTTCTGATAAAAACTGGAGACAATATGTCTCTCAAAAAATATGCATATAAAATCCCTAGATAGCTAATCAATGTGGTGCTTGTGGTAACATGCTACCGCGCGCACCAATCACCTCAACAGTCGGTGAAGGCAACTAGGCACCCCCACAGTGTGTCGCTGGTAAGCTAATGGGACATCTGCCAGCTGTGCATATTCCGGGATCCCTTGGGAAATGCCCTCCAGGTTCTGGATCAATTCGCTCCCTTCGACACCCTCAGCCTGAGGGTCATGCGCAAGAGGGGTCCTTCGTGCAATGGGTGACATACCCGCGGGCCTCTCTGGGACAACATCTGCATACACATAAGAAATGTTATTAGAATGGACATGTATCACAAAAATCATAAATACATAAAATCAAAAAAGAGTCATACCTAGCTCCTCGTCCCAGTCGTCCCCCTCCAGAAGCGAAAGATCTGGGTCTCCAGTGAAATCGGTCCCAGCATAGGGCCAATCCTCGACCATGGTCAGTTGACGCCGTAACCACACAAAGAACTCAGGCCTCCAGGACATCTGTTGGCCCCCTCCTGACTTGGGCATAAGTGCTACCCAGCGAGCCATCCTTGGCTCCCTTGGTATCGGCTCAACAAATATTGCCCCTTGGCCCTGGTAAATGGGTAGTCGTTCCAAGATGAACGACACTAGAATGGAACCGTATCCAAACTGTTTCAGTTTGCATTTCTTAAATTTTGTGAGTTTCCTTTTGATGTTGCTTGTCACTGCAGTGGCCCAATCGAACAATGTAGGATTCATGCACTCGGAGGCTAGTAGGAGTTACGCCTTAGTTGTCTCATGCGGTGCCTACGATCTCGCAGCCCGCGCAATAGTGTGAAGCACTACACTGAGTGCTAGGTCACGGTTAGTGTGGATGTCCAATTTCCCACTTCCTGATCCTGTCTGTGCCCCTGGGCACACTCTCGCCATTACCTGTTGCATATTCTCTCCAGAAGGTCTACTACCTATCATAATGGGCATTGGGCCTCTATGCGACAGTCCGGTTATAAAATAGACATCAGAAACCTCAAGTTCTAGCACTTGGTCCTGAAGTTTGAACACTTCCTCATTTTCATCCCATGTGCTGACCAAGTACTGCAATAGCTTAGGTTGAGCTCGTAAGCATGGTGTAAGGAAGAATTTATTGATACCACAATTTCTAAGTGCATTCATGCAAGCTTCGTTTTCCATGGCCATTTTGTCTTCTTCTCCATATTCCCTCTCTTTCCATTCAATAATCATTATGCCTGAATATCTGCATCAACATGGTTAGAAATGCTTTGTTAGATCTCTTTTGCATTCAGAAATCCAGATGGATGGTTCACATTTTGGAAATTTAACGTAGAAAATCACGTTGCGCCATTGGTGCGACCCCTTTTTGAGAAAATGTCCATTAGCGCGGGTCCGTGCCTGATACCCACGCCAATGGGGCGAGCCCTAAAATTCCAAAAGGTTCCCCCCATAGATCAAATTCACAATGAAAGTTCCTAAAAAATGGATCAAAAAAGATCTTAAGGGAGCGACTCTTACCTAGAAATGGAAAGAATCTAAATGATGCCCTAGATCAGTCGCAATCATCACCACAAGTTCACACATAAAAAGATCACTGTTGCTCTCCAAATGAGGTAAAAAGTAAAAGTAAATATGTTTTTACCATTTGTGGCATATTTATAACTTTTGAAGTAAAAATTAGGTTTTGAAAGTCATTTTTCTCAATATTTCAATATATTTTGTCGAAAAATGGATTTTACACTTGCTTTTATGTGCAGCGACAGGTTTTTACGTGACTTGGACAGTGATACGAGTTGTATTTTATACTTTTTCGGACTCGGTAAAAACACGAAAAAGTCATTTTAGAGTCATCTTTCAGCTCTTTTCTGACTCTCTAAACATGAAAATATTGCCGAGTCCCTTGTCGTTTCGATCTTGTTAAAGTGGCTACGAAATGACATCTACCCAGTATATGTTTACCCCTTTTTCGGGCTGGGATAGATTATTACGAAAAAGGAATACCCTAGCCTATCGCAACTAGGAGGTTTTCTCAGACATAGTTCTCTACCTTTTCGGATCTGAGGAACTATTTATGAAAAGGGACCGTTGGATTTTACTTTTCTGTTGTCTTCTCAAACTCTCTAAATATGAAAAGACACCGAGTTCCTCCTTTGTAAGACTCGTTAAACCTTGATGACATTGGATTCAGTCGTAATGACGATATTCGAGTTTCTCCTTCCTAGGGCTCGTTAAATGTACTAAGATGGATTCATCCGAAGGACGGATTTATATTACAATCATATGCTATCCCCTTCAAGCTTGTCTTTAAAAATAATTGGGGTACTCACAAAAAATGGTGGGGAAAAAGGAACCAATATCATCATCGTGTCGGCAGTATGTCTCTCTTAAAGATGGCACTTGTCTGCATTCGTGTCAGGTTGGGGACATCTCACCTCATTATCTATTTTCCTCCATGGGTTTGGGTAATCCCTTTTGAAATCTAATTTTCTCTTTGCCTCGTCATCATTACCCCTGATCTTTTGATGTCAAATACTTCCAAATCCACTGTCGTGTCACCAATATTTTCAAGAGAAGTTGACCTCTGCAAAGTCTCAACCCTCCTCTGATTCTCATCTGATCCTATTTCAAAAAGAAATTATGTTCCTCTGTCTCACGTCGATGATGTGGGAAACACTATGGCCCACCTTCGATCAAGATCACTTCTTGTCGACTTCAGCTCATTATCCGGGAAGCTGATCTAGAGACTCCCTTCTAGTACCTTGGAGCTTGCATGCCTCAATGGCAGGTTCTTCACGTTTGATGTGAGGTTTTCATCATTGGCCTCTGATCGAGTGATTCTATGACGGTTCGATGCCATCTCACTGATTCACATGCCGTAGATTGTACCTATAGTACCTTGAGGGCCATTGTCATGGTTGGTGGTACCTCTCGCGTCTGTTAACACTTTTCATCATTGGATGGTAATTAGGCGATGTTCTTGCATGTTCAACTTCAACTCACTTATTTGCATGCTTGAACTTGTACTTTTTTCAGGTCGATATGGAGCGCAAGACCCTGGATTTTGTCTGTTAGAATCCAGGCTATGATTTTTTGGATTATTATGATTGGTTACATGACTCATTGATTGGATGGCTGCGACCATCCCTGAGTCTATTTATCGATCCTTATTGGATGGCTGCGTCCATACCTTGGATATTAGTTATTGTATACTCTGTTACGGATGGCTACGCCCATACCACATATATATCATGTATTTGAGATATTAGTTGTACTTCTCTACGCAAGTTTTTCAATGGCAGTGTTTTTAGTTGGACACGTTATCGTAAATCATTTCACCCATCTATCTCTCTCTGGCCTCATGATTTAGGGGGCATTCGTTACACAAAATTTTTTCATCGTCCCTTCAATCCCCCGTCCCGCACATTGGAGGGCTTATTCCATGACCTGTGAATAGTGACATGACCTGAAACCACTTTCATGGCATCCCCTTGAACAAGGACATTCATTCCCCTGAAAAAAATTCCTTGTGAAAAACCCTAAAAATAGCCTTTTTGGCCTTGGTGTGACTAGTCATTGTTATACCCGCGCCAATGGGGGAAACCCCCCAAAGAGGGCGTGTCATCTGGCGCACTGTCTCAGTGTTGTACCCGTGTCGGGCTTATTAAGGAGTGTTTTTAAAAAATAAATGGCGGAATATTGACTCCAACCAATTCCTGAACCGGTCTCTAAATTGATTTGGGAGGTTCGACTCTAGATCTCCATGTAGAGGAAGTGGTTTTCCACCTCTCATGGAAGGTTCCTTGAGGATAGGGCCAATCCTATGATTGTAGGGATCCCAACTCCCCTTCCACCATCTATATAAGCTTGCCATTTTCCTTTGCAAGTTAGTCTCCAAGAGCCTTCATAGCCTAAAGAATGCTGCAAGAGCCTTGATAGCCCTCATAGAGCCAAATCAGTAGCAAGGATATTATTGTCAAGACAACCGAAGAGAGAGGCTTGTCCCATTCTCGACGAGCTTTACCGAGACTTATTCCACTGTCCACTTGGCGAAGGAAGATTCAGTGTTAGAGACAGGTTGTATCTTTCTTTGTACTAATTAATGATAAGCGACTTTGGTTATGGTTCCACTCGTATTTTTCATTGTGATCATTAGTTTTTTCTTCTATGAATGATACAGAATTGCATATATTGGGTTTACGCTTGTGTGTTTGTTGTATTTCTTGTGTGTGCAGGTGTTCGATCGCGACAAGTGGGAGAATTGTAATCTGCTGGAGCAAGGAAACGGGAGCACTATCACCTCTACAAACAATAGCATTGGACTTAAGGTAGGCCTTCTTCGCAATTTGGTCTATTGCAATTAGGAACTTGCGCCTTAGTGTGACACGATTGTTTCTAGACCCGATTTGGGCTAGTAGGGATCGCCTTTGTCCGTAGAGGGGATTTACCTCTACAACAAAAGTGGAGACCAAGTAGAAATGGGTTGGATAGATGGAATAATAGGCTACGAGAACTCGACAGACCTAGTGGATTGAGGGGTTTCGAAAGAAGAATTCAGAAAAGAACCACCACTAGGAGGTAGTGAAGACGATGAAGCTGGATGTTCCACCACTTTGACTGTAAATCAGAACAGGAGGGAAAAGAGATAACCAAATGAAGGTACCAAAATCAAGAACCAAAGAAATCAATCAAACTAAGTAACAAACTTTTAATGGGCATGTAATCATAGGTGATTAATTTAATAACATTGAAACCAAAATTCACTGTTTCATGTTTTAAGAGTCAAGAAATAGGAAAAAGATGATTCTAGTCACTTTCAATTTGAAACAAGCATGAAAGGAAAAGTGCTTGATGATCTCTTCCCTTATTTAAAGAGTCATGAAAATATCGAAATGACTTCTCAAGAATTCTAAGCAAGAGGGTGTACCAGGTTTCTGTGAACTTCCATATACACCCTGGTGATCAAATGAAATAGAAATGACCAAGGACTTGGCATACATGTAGGTAGTCTCCCCAAATGATGTGTATGGTGTATCATGGTTACAAGGTGGTAGACTCAGCTTCCTATGGATAAAAGGATTGCAACATAGAAGGGTCTCCCTTTATATACACGATGGTACGGGGAGCACAAGTCTATACTAGCACTATCTGAAGCAAGAAGGCAGGCGATAGCTACTAGGTTTTAAGATGCCGAAACATGTCTCTAGCCTAGACCACTAGAAATGTTTCGTTAGGTTCATTGAGTAAATTTTAAATTTAATATTTAATTATGTTTCAATTTCTAGGCCCTATCGAATGTATAGCTCAAATTCCTATATGCAAACTATATGAAAATTAACACCATTTCAATTCGATGAATGCTAGTTATAAGAAGGATAGAAATATTTCAAACAAGAAAAAAAAGAAGACATGCGAAGAAAATTCTAATTCCTTTAATGAAATCAATAAAAAATGAATTTCCTTCCTAGATTGAGAAATGCTAGTTATATAAAGGAACGTTTCATTTTTCGATGCAACAAAAGAATGCAAAGATATTTTTTGATTTTTCGATTTTCAATGAAATGAAGCACACATTGTACTAATTCAATGGAAAACAAAATAAACACTAGTTTGAGTTTTGCAAATGTATGGTTTTGAAATTGAATTAATCCACCAAAGCGAAAGAGACAAAAAAACATACAAGCTAATGGAGCAAACTTTCAAACGAGAAAGAGTGTTCTCAAAATGACCAAAACAAGCAAAGCAATCGAAGCTCAAAGTATTGAAGAAGAATGACTAATCGAAAAACGAAAAGTCCATGTAATCAGCAAAACAAAAGGATCAAGAAAACTTAGTATAAAAACCTACAACAATACTGATAGAAATCAAAGAGACTTATTCCTAAACAGAAGGCTTGGTGTGCAAGAACACCTAGAAACCCTAACGTCTTAAATGAAACTGGCAGGAAAATGGAAAAACGACTGAGGGAAACAAGTGTACAGTAGTCAATATAGTCTGAAAAGGCTTAAACACACTAAACAATAACCTAGAAGCAAGAAAAAATGACCAAATTAAGCATTAGGGAGGTCAAACCAAAACCTACAGGGGTTGGCACAACTGTAAGGCTGTAATTCACGCCATACAGAGGTTGGCATGAGTGCTAAAAGAGAAACCTACGCCAATCAGCATGATTGTCCAGAAAAAAATGCGTCAAGCTAGAAACCTATGGGAAAAAGTGGAAAAACCCTAACCTAATGAGCATAGGTCAACCTTAACTCTCTGGAACTGAATAGAGAATGAAAACTCAACAAAAAACTAGTAGAAGATAGATAACTAAACCAATAATTGAAACCGACCCAACAGGATGACACGACTGTTATAGCATCATTTTTCACCCTCATGTGATTCATGATTGTCTCTTTGGCCTTGGGCACCCATTCCCACAGACTTGAACAAAAGTCATAAAAACAGTGTTAAAAATCCCATACGCAGTATGCCCAGACTTTTCTGCGTGTATACGCGAGTCCATACACACGTTTCTGCGTATGCCATTAAAATCATTAAAAATATATATAAAAATTCCCTATTTTTGGGCTGGATTGATGGTTACTCCAATAGTTCAACCACCCCAGCACATGGCCAACTGTTTCCAAATGATTGAAACTACTTTGAGGGAGTATAAAATCCCCTCATGTGCATGGCCTAAGGGAGAGAGAAATTTATAGACATTATACTCTGTTGGAATCCCAATTCAAGTCTGATTTCCCGTGCCTCCTGCACTTTCCCAGATTTTTACAGGAAACCCTTATTTCCTGGAGATGTTCATCAGTTTATATGTCATCTCATGTGCACAAGTCTTGGAAGTATCCTAGCGAGCCAAAGGCGGGACGGATCTGGACGACAGTCTATTCAAAGATCGTGGAAGGATTCAGGTGATCTCTCCATTTTTTACTACTGTACATGTTGTTCGTAATAAAGAAGAACCATCTTGTTCCTAAAGTCACATGTTAATATCTACTTGCATATGTGAAAAATATTATTATTTAAGCATTTATTATTGTTTATATGATTTTTCACATGGATTTCACTGACATTTAGGTTAGATATATGTTGTACAACTAGATTTCCGTGCACATTTCTTCTTGGTTTTCAGGTTGAGGAAGAAGAAGGGTTGCTGGGGGTTTGGACCCCATGGGATCTACATCAAACTTAAGATTACAGGTGAGTTATACTATCGATGATTATCTATTTTTTATCATACAAGTGTGGTTGTGTGAGTCCTTCTTGAATAGCATGCCCTTCTCTGTGGAGGTTTTGACCCAACAAACCTCTAGGGAGTTATTTCCCGAAACAAAACTGGCAACTCCACTGGGGATTGCATTCTTGTGATTCCCATGTTGGGTGGTTTCAACTATTTGAAAGGTTTCCAATAGTTTTAACTATTATTTCCAGTCTAGTTAAATTTTTCTCAGTTAGACTGAAGACCTGGTTCTTTATCCAGGCTTAATCTTTTTTATTTTTCATTATTTACCTTTATATACGTGAATTTTTTTGTACACAGTCGTGTATACACGTAGTTTTTGTTAAAGGAAGTCATGTATACATGTGTTTCCTTTGACACAGTCGCGTATGCACGCTTGTTTCAAAACTGTCAAGTAGCGTATGCCTAGGTAAATTTTGAAATTTTTGATTTCTTGAATTTTTAGTCTTGTCTGTCTGTGGAGACCTGTTCTTGCAGTATCTTTATAGTCTCTGGATTGTGTTGATAGTGGTTATTGGTATTTTTCTCTCTTGATTGATTGAAGACTGGCTTATTAGGAAAATCTTGTTTTTTTAGTGCTTGCATTCCTGGTTCGAGTACCAAGATCTCTTTGTGGAGATTCTTGGCTGTTCTGCTTAATCAGAACAGAGAGCTTCTGCTCGTACACTCTTTCCTCATTTTATGTTTTGCTTTGCACTTGGATTTTTACCTGTTCTCGGTTGGTTTTCTTGAGTTCATTTGACTAGGTCTTGTTGCAATTTTTGAAGAGTCTTTCTTGGTTGTTTGAAGTTTTTGTTTGCTGCAAGGTTGTACTATTCTTCTGGGCTGAGTTACTGAGTTTCTTGTCTTCTTTTTCTCATGTAAATCTTGCTACTAAGTGGCACTATAAGATTTGGAGCATTTTGGAAGTTTTGCTTGAAATTCAGAGTTGTTTGGCTTGGTAATTGAATAATTTTTCTTGGTCTCTTCGAGCTCTTCTTTTTATAAAATTAAAAAGCTCAAAAAACATTTTGTTTTGTCATTTGCTTTTGTTTTTCATTTTGTTTTCGTTTTGTTACATCTTTTGAAGATTTGTTGAGATTTCTTTCCTTTGGTTTCTGACTTGATTTGGGAAGGGAATTGTCGTTAGTTTCTTCCTCTTGTGCAAACCATATTTTGGTGTCTTTATACTGAGAGTTTCTGATTTTTGGAACTAGTTTAGCGGACAACTGAAAAGTTATAAAACTGAAGGATTCTTGGGAAATTTCTCTTTTCTTTGTTAGATTTTTCATCTCAGAATTTGCATGCTCTTAGTTATTTGCATTAGGTGCATTTAAGCATTTGTAGTCTTTTTTGTAGATTTTGTGAGTGTGAGTTTGATATTTGAAAAGAAACATTTTTAGTCTCATAGAACCCATGTAGAAATTTATTTTCTTCGAAAGGCAATTATTGAATTTGCATGTAGTTTGGTTTTCATTAATTTCTTTTATGCGTCTTAAAGCATCACAAGTTTCATTTCCATATCCCATTGACTTAATATAATAGCTAATTAAAATAAGCGCTATAATTTAAAAACAACTAGCAAGTTTTTATTAAGTGTCATACACCAACTAGCTAGGTTGTAGGACCTTGGATTAGGTGAGTGGAGAGTTAACTCTCCAAGGCCGCTCAAACTAAAACATAGAAGTTTATTAATTGAGTGAAATCCAACTCTATTAGGTGGACCGGGAAATCTCTCCTCCAAAGAGTCAAGCACGAGGGGAAGTGAAGGCTGAGAAGAGAGATACCCCCTCTCTGATTTGTTAGATCTTGCCTCAAGACCATTCCGCCTGGATTCTGACATGGATTGGTGCCCATAGTTTCCATTCCTAGGTTCCACATAGGTAACTGTGGGGGGGAATACCTGTGGTACCTGAGGCAGACGTCGTATCACTTCCAGAAGTACTTCTGGGGGGTGCCCTTGCGAAGCTTGGGTACTTATGCCGGCAAAGGCTATTGTTAGGAGGTCAGTGTAACTGTTTCTGTTACCTTCGCTAGTAGGCCTGGGCTGTAATTATCCCAGACTACTTTCGGGAGGTCCTATTTTTCACTTTCCCGTATTTTGGTGTCCCATCCTAATCACCCAGAGCGGAAATACCTTAAGGCTGCTTGCTTGGCTGTATCTTAGGGATTTTTTGTAGTGAGTCCTCTTTGCTCCTAGCTTGATTAGCTTTATACTTTTTTGAGTCTAATTAAAATTTGTTAAAGTGGCTGATCAAGCACCTCGTCGATTGAGGAGAATCCGAGGGTTATCTCCCAAGAGTCCAGAGCCTTCTTCAAGAAGGCGTAGGAGTAACATAGCAGGTGAATATCACCCTGTGGCATCTGATGCAGTGGAGAGAGATCCTCCACAAGGGATTGAAGGTCTTGTAGTTGGTTCTGGTGTTGGTTCCGAGAGGAGCATTCCGCTCACCTCGAGAGTCTTGTTTTCAGGAGAGTTAGGAATAGAATTAGAGGAAGTACCTGAGTCTCCTCAGTCACTTCAATCTCCTCTTCTGCCTGATTATCCGTTTTTTGTTGAGTACATCGGACCTAAGTCTGCAAGACCAGAAGATCCTCCATTTTATTCATACCTTTCGATGGCCACGACTGGGAACACGGCTTCTGCTATGAGTGCTGCAGGCATTCAGACTCCTGCTTCAGTTGAAGGAGGAGGCACTATTGCTATATCTACGATTGCTTCTAGTACTATTGAGTTTGGCTTTGGTTTCACCCAGGCACATGCTTCTCAATCTGGTCCCTTTTGTTTCGGAATGCCCACTAGTGGGATTCATCCTTTTTCTTTTTTCGCTGCTGTAGCTACATCTACACCCATGTCGTCCATGGTTAGTGGGTCAGCTTATTTTCAAGGGTTCCCCTTCGGAACTGGGCATATTCCTAGTTAAAATCCTTCTTTAGGGTCTTTTCCTTTTACTTCTTAGACTCAGAGTTTTAACCCTTGGTCTGGAGGTCAGTGTTCAACTACTTTTACAGGTTGGAACCCTATATTCACAACAGCGGGGGCAGGGAATCAGTTTTACACTGGTCAGCAAGGGAATGTTTATTTCCCTTCGTTGAGTGCTTATCAGACTTTTTCTCCTCTTTCTAATGCTTGGAACCCCTATCAGGGGATTTCCTCTTCATTCATTACTTCGTGGGGGGGGGAACTAGTCTGGTGTTTGGTAACTCTACGTTGGGAGGGGGTCCTTCTCCAAATGTTGGGTCATTTGGCCCAACATTTTCTACGAGTTATTTTCGGCAACCTGGTGCCTCATCAAATCCAGGGTATTCTTTTCAGAATGTAGGGAGTTCATCCCATCAAGGATGGAATCCTCAAGCTCTGCCTCATTTACCTTTTCTGGCAACGTTAAAATTGCCAGATCTGTTGAAATTGACGAATGATCTGATCCGATATAGTCCGGGGTGGCCTCCGGTTCCCACCAAACTACCTTTAGACATTCCAAAGTTTGAAGGAAAGAATGGAGAGGACCCAGCTGACCATATCACCACCTTCCATTTATGGTGTTCTTCTAACTCCCTGATCAACGACTTGATTAGGTTGATATTGTTTCAACGCACCTTAACTGGAAACGCTACCAAGTGGTATATTCAGTTAACTGGGGGCTGTTTTTCTACATTTGGAGATCTGGCTACAACATTTCTAAATCATTTCTAGTTGCCTGTCCGTTATGATGCCGAGACTGAAATCCTAGCTAATTTTAAACAAGACAATGCAACCCACATTTCTGATCATATTCAGGAATGGCGGAGAAGGAAGAGGCTTATTAGAGCTCATATTCCAGGAGAATTCCTTTTGGAATGGTTTCTAAAATCTCTGCAGTCAGATATTTATAAGGATGTATCCCCCTCCAGGGTATTTTCCGAGGAGCAGGCCATTTTTAGAGCCCAGCAGCTTGAATTGATATATTCTCAGTCTGGAGTCCTTCATAAATATTTTCCTAATGCCGCTCGCTCCAAATTAGATTTATCCAAGACTGAACCCAGTCCTCATGGTGATGGACTTATTGGGTCGATCAATAGTGGTGTAGCTAACCTACTTAATCAACTAAAACAGTTGTCTTTACAATCTTCTCCTTCTGGTCAAGCTATGCCTGCTGAGTCATCGCCTTCTCAATATTTGTCGGTGAATGCCGTTCAGACTTCTAACCCTAAAGAAAATAAACAATTCCAAGGGAAGAAGAAGGGACGTAATAAGAAAAAGGGCAAGAATGGGAAGGGTAATGCAAAATCCAACGAGCATGTTGGTGAGGGTCCAAAGGATAAAAATAAAGTGAAGTTTCCATGCAAGTTATTTGATGGAGACCATCTTACTCACCTTTTCCCTAAAATTCAGGATGCGCAGCGCTTGTTAGCTCAGCAGGGTTCTTCTAGTTCCCAAGCTGTGTTGACAAACCCTTTTCCCCAGGGGCAACAACTAGTTGTTGGCGCGAATCAAAATACTGGGGCTTCCTCTGGGGGCACCCAGGAAGGGGAAATTCCATCAAACATAAACATGATGACTGCTCACATGGATGTCGCTACGAGATCCCATGATTATGGCGAAGATGAGTCTTCGAAAGCCAAGGGTGCTCCCGATGCTACTGAGCCGCTTCATATCACGAAGCCTACTGTTGAGCCTATACCTCAGATGCCCAAAACATCTACTAAGCATACGAAGATTAATCTAAATGCCAGGGCTGCCCAGAACTACTCTATTGTGGAAGATTTGGCGCAGAGTCCTTGTGCCATGTCGGCTCTTGAGGTGCTCCAGTCTTGTCCGGCTAAGCGCAGTGCTCTGCTCACTGCTCTTGGGGCTGTCAATCGAAAGAACTCTATTATGATTACATTCGATATGACTAATTTTAAAAAGAGACTCCCCCATCATATGGCTTTTCATATTAGATCATCGTACCGGAAATGCAATATTTTCTGGACGGTCGTTGATGAGGGTGCTTCCACATGTGTGATGTCTCTCACATGTTGGAAGGGAATTGGATCTCCCACAGCTGTTCCATCTACTACTCTTCTGACTGCGTTTGATGGTCATTCTCACAGACCAAATGGTATTGTCCTAGCTTTTCCCATCTGTGTTGGGGGAAAAACTGTAAATATAGAGGTTGAGATAGTTGATGCAAACTTGGACTACAACCTTATGTTGGGGAGAAACTAGATTTATGAGATGGATGCCATTGCATCTTCATTATTAAGGATTATTTGTTTCCCTCACGAAGGGATGATTGTTACGATGGATCAACTGGATTGTCCTCCTATAGACCCGAATGCATCTGCTGACTCAACCATTCCAAATTTGGATAAGGCCAAGTCGCCTGTTGAGAATTTAGGGGTTGGAATGTATTCTTCGTTGATGGGTAATTTTGATATTCCACCTCCTACTGTTCATATAAATGCAATTTCATCCTCCAGGGCTCCTCTTCGAAGAGAGTTCTTCAGAACTCATTATTTTTCGGACCCCTGGACCTTACCTTCCCCTACAGCCACATTAGTGGAAGGTCAAGTGGGTGGAATGGAATTTCCAATGTCTGCAGCTGAGATTGCTTATCAATCTATTGTTGACTCTGCAGAGTCCATTCCAGCTCCTCTTTATCTGGAGGAATTGGATGGCGATGTGGCTCTGGCTTGGACACTTAGTTCTTCTTCTGCCGAGGATTGACTTGATACCACTCTTCCATATGAAGAGGCCATCCTGGAAGCTATGACTGGTATAGATAGACTGTGGGATGATTTGCATCATTGGTCTTACTTTTTACCTGATTTGAGTGTAGTTGAATCAAGTTTTCCAAGTCCTGTGTCTCCTGGTCCTATTCACCCAGTCCTGAACCCTTTAGTACCAACACAGGTATATGCTGAAGGGAACATGGTTGTGATTTCTCCAACTATTCGGGTGAACATTTCCAGGGATCCCAATGTTATAGAGAATGTCTTCATCGGAGTTGAATGTTCCCCTGAAGAGATTCAGATTTACACTGATCTCTTTAAAGAGTATAGGGATGTGTTTGCTTGGTCTTATGAGGAAATGCCTGGTATAGATCCATCTATTGTCCAGAATGAGATCAAGACTTACGAAAATGCTAAGCCTGTGAGGCAAAAAACTTCGTCTGTTCAATCCTAGGAAGGCTGCAGCTATCAAAGCCGAGGTCGAGAAGGTGCTTAAGGCGGGATTTATTTTCCTTGTTCCTTTGACTGAATGGGTTTCGAACCCTGTTCCCGTAGATAAAAAACAAGGAACAATTCGAGTTTGCATCGATTTCAGAGACCTTAATAAAGCATGTCCAAAAGATAATTACCCGACACCATTTATAGATCAGATAGTTGATGAGTGTGCCGGTAATGAGATTTTCTCCTTCATGGACGGTTTCTCCAGATATAATCAAATTACTATCTGTCTTGAAGATCAGCATAAGACTGCCTTTATTTGTCCCCGGGGTACGTTTGCTTACAAGAAGATGCCTTTTGGTCTTAAAAACGCTGGGGCTACCTTTCAGCGGGCCATGTAATATGCCTTCCATGATATCAAAAATATTATCGAGGCATATTTGGATGATTTAGCTGCTCATTCTCGAAAGAGAATGGATCATCCTGCTCACCTCCTTCAAGTATTTAAACGATGTCATTTCTATAAGATTAGGTTGAATCCGAACAAGTTTGTTTTAACGGTCACATCCGGTCAGTTATTGGGATTCATTGTGTCTAGGGAAGGGATTAGGGTAGATCCCTTCAAGGTTGAGGCAATACTTAGGTTGCCTCCCCCGTCGTTTATTCGTCAGCTTCAAAATCTACAAGGAAAAGCTAATTTTCTTCAGAGATTTATTGTAAATTATGCTGAAGTTACCAAAGGATTTATGAGATTGTTGAAGAAGGGAGTTCCATTTTTTTGGGATGACTTCACTCAACGCTCATTCGATGCTTTGAAAAAAGCATTGACCTCTGCTCCTTTATTGAGTCCACCTGATTATAGCAGAGATTTCCTTTTGTATCTTGCAGCAGCAGAATCTACCATTGGTATGGTTCTGGTTCAGGAAGATGATGCTCTTGTAGAGCATGTTAAATACTATCTTAGTCGAGGCTTGGTAGGACCTGAACTCCGGTATACTCCGATAGAAAAGCTAGCTTTAGCAGCTGTTCACGCTGTGCAACGACTCAGACATTATATTCCTCTATGAAAAAATTATGTTTTGGCAGCAGCCAATCCCTTTCAATTTGTTCTCAGTAAGCGAGTGATTGGGGGAAAATACAATAGATGGATTGTGAATTTTTAGGAATTTGATCTTGAATTTATGTCTGGCAAGTCCAAGAAATCATTAGTTTTCGCAGAATTGATTTCTGAGTTGCCCTGTGGAGAAGAGATAGTCTATGATGAATCCTTCCCGGATGAACATTTGTTTCTTATCTCCCCACAGGATCCTTGGTATGGATATATCATTGTGTATCTCCAGACTGCAAAGTTTCCCTCTACTTTTTTGAAAGATGAGCGCCGTAAGTTGTGTCACTCAGCTAAGAATTACTTGATCATTGGTGATGATTTATACCGTCAAGGGGTTGAATCAATCCTGAGACGTTGCTTAACTCTCGAAGAAGCTGAGGCTGTGCTGAATGATTGCCACAGTGGAGCTTGTGGTGGTCATTTATCTGGGCTCGCTACAGCCCAAAAGATCTTGCGTGCTGGGTACTTTTGGCCTTCGATTTTCAAAGATTGTGTGGAGTCGGTCAAAAAGTGTCATCCGTGTCAAGTTTATACTCGAAAAATGCGCGCTCATCCAACTCCGCTTTTTACAGTCATTACTGTTGGTCCCTTTACAAATTGGGGTATTGATTATACTACTTGTAACAGGCCTTTGGCTAAAGGTCACAAGTACATTATTGTAGCAATAGACTACTTTAAGAAGTGGGTCAAGGCTATGCCTACTTTTGGGAATGATGGTGAGACAACAGCTCTTTTTATTTTCAACCAAGTTATTGCTCGTTTTGGTATTCCTAGAGAGATTTTCACTGATCATGGTAGTCATTTTCAGAATATCATGACAGCTGAGTTGGCTCTAAAATTAGGTTTCCGGCAGGAGAATTCATCTCCGTATTATCGTCAGGCCAATGGGAAAGTGGAAGCCATGAACAAATCCTTGAAGACAATTCTTCAAAGGACAATCAATAAAGCTCGATCCAACTGGAATATCATGCTATATCCTGCACTTTGGGCATACAGGACGGCAGTGAAAACTGCAACTGGCTTTACTCCATTTCAGCTAGTTTACGGGTTGGAATTCGTATTTCCCATTGAATGTGAGATTCCTTCTCTTAAGTTAGCTGTTGAACTTCTTCCTGACACTTCTAGTCTTGAAGAACGTCTCCTTCATCTGGAACATATCGATGAGAAGTGTCGGGATGCCGCCACGATGAATGAAGCGCATAAAAACCAAGTTAAAGTTCAGTACGATAAGGCAGTCAAACCTAGGATTTTTTCAGAAGGTGACCTTGTTTTGGTCTATGCCCAAGAAAAAGATGCCCTGGGGGCAGGGAAGTTTAAGTTTATGTGGTATGGCCCCTTTATCGTTAAAAAATTCTTTACAAAAGGAGCATATACCTTGGTTGATTTTGACTGGAATGAGTTGCCAGAGCCTAGAAATGGGCTCTATTTGAAAAAGTATTATGCCTAGGCTTCGGCCTGGAATTTTGCTTTTGTATATAGTAGTTTTTCTTTGTACATATCTGGTTTTTCGATCTTTGATGGGATGGTGATGTTTTTGATCTGATTTGGCAGGTTGTGTTGGATGTCATGAGTCATTTTGGTTTTATCGATGGTGCTAGTAGACACACCCGGAACTTGGCTTCCGCGGCTTGGGTGCTTCATCATCCATCCAGTCAGCTATTAGTATCAAGAGGAGTCTGTATTGGTCTTGCTTCCAATAATATAGCAGAATACACTGCATTTATTTATCTACTCTCGGAGGCAATATCTTTGGGTGTTGATTCATTGGTAGTTTTCTTGGACTCCCAGCTGGTGGTGTCGCAATTGAAAAATACTTATCAGGTTCGAGATCCATTTTTACTCTGATTGTTCTTCAGAGTAAATTTGTTACAAAGGTCATTTCAATTTTTAGCTTTCATTCATATTCCTCGAGCTGACAATTGGATGGCAGACTCATTATCTAATCAAGCAATTGATTGGCATATTAATCATTCAATACATTAAAATTTAATCATCAAAAAACATCATACATTTTTATACCTTTGTCACATCACATCAAGCATCGTTGTATATATATTATCAGAGTGTTCAAAAACTATACAAAATTTGGATCCATAAGTCATACAAAATTTGGGCTTATGCCCAATCATGTTCAAATCTCAAAAAATATAGAGTCATCCGATAAATCATATATATCTACTCCTGTGGTCCCTGCCCAGAAGTTGTGTTCCTATAGAACACGATCGCAGTCGCGACTCGGTGGAATAACCGCACCCAGTCACGAGGTACTCCTACTACCCGTCTCTGGATGGCCTCGGGTAGATCTTCCACTGCAGCCATAGGCACTTGGCGGGTTAAACCCTCCAAGTTCCTCTGTACAACATGGAGGGTTCTGTCTGATTCTACTGTATCCACCTCACCTCTATAGTGCTTGTGTCGCGGGTAACCATCAGGACAGACTGGTCCAATATTTGTATCCTGATCATTATAATATTGTAAGTCACTTTGAATTCAAACAAAAACATGTTTTATTTTTTCATACATATTGAAAAAATCCAAAAAAAAAAAAATCATATAAGTTAAAAAATTTGTCAATCTTACCGACTGTGCCCCATGCCCCGCCAGGTGGAATGACGAGGTCTGGATCGCCACAAAAATCCATCCCGGCATAGGGATAGTCCTCCACAGCAATGATTTTTTCTCCCCACTATAGGAAGAACTCATCATCCCAGGTGGTTCAGGGAACTTCACTTCCCCCCAGTCTCTTCATCAAGTCTACCCATCGGGCAATTCTTGTGTCCCTTGGATGGCTGATAGAAGAGATCACTTTGGGTCTCAGCCTAGGAATCTTCTCGAAGAAGAATGTCATAAAGATTGTACCATATCCGAAATGTTTTGTCTTTGCTTTTCGGATTGAAGTCAATTGTTGTTTCATGTTCATTAGTAGGGATGTGCACCAATCATATATATGAGTTAAGCATTCCACAACTATACTCATTTGAGTCCTGGATGCCTGGTGTAGGGAAGCAGAACCTTCTACCCTGCCAATGGTAAAAAGGAGGATTTTCATGTGCAAGTCTCTTAAATATTTGATAGCAATTTAAGTCCCAACTTTCTTCGAACCCTCTACGCAGTAGACGTGGACATAATCTTCCATGGTGAGCCCTCCCAAAGGTTTTCCATGTAAATCTACTGGCTCCCCCCTCCGGGAGAGTCCAGTAATAAAATAGATATCTTCCACTTCGATACGTATGGGAATTTGATCTATTATGAAGCAATCTTCTTCCGGTTCCCAATAATTCACAAGCATTTCGAGCAACCGGACATTACTCTTCATATTTGGCATTTTGAAAAATTTGAGAAATCCACAATTTCGAAGAATATTGAACGATAATTGGTCCTGCATTACTTCATTTTCAATGTCACTATGCTCACGTTCTCTCCATGATATAGTCATCCTGCAAAAATCCAATAATTTTTCCATTAGAATCACGTTTTTTTCATTTCGGGTTGCGCATACGTGACTTTCTCTATACACAGTCGCGTATATACGCGGCTTGGTCAATATAAACCCACGTATGCGCAGAACCGTAATTTAAAATAGATAATTCCTCGGTGAAATTTACAAATTTTACACTTATGAACGGACAAAATTGATAACAAGGATGGATTAAGAGCTTACCTAACAAATTCGGCGAAGTTTGACGGTCGATTGCTCTTGTTTTGATGAAAGAGGCTTTTTCTCCAGAGCTCTTTTTCCCAATTCAGCAAGTCTCAATGAATCAAATGTGAGGTAACTTGTCTATTTATGCCCAAAAGGTTGAAAATTTTCGCAAAACTTTGTTATGCTTATTTTTTCAATCTATATTAAGCCGCATAACCCGGATGCTTGGAAGTGCCCAGATTGGTATATTTTCAGGTACATTTTGATGAACTCAAGACTTTTTCTGGTTTTTGATACATGACTGCTGACCTGTCATGGTAGGTATATGATCTTCACTAGCATATAGGTTAGGGAATCCACTTTCCATTGAATTTTGCATACTAGCCTCCATTTCTGATCACTTTCCATAGGGTCGATCCCATCAGGTCATGAATATTTCACCCATTTCACTCGCCAATTATTTAATCATGACTTGGTGGTAGAGCGTTCCTTTACATGGGCTTCCTAGTTAGTTCCTCGCTATCACTTGTTTCCCATGCTATGTTTTATGTAGGCTCAGGAGTCCTCTTTAGTCCCGCCATGAATTATGTGTTGAAGCTTCATTCTTCTTCTTCTTCACTATCATTTTTCTGGCTATTACCCTAGAGGCTCCCTGGTGTTTTTGAGTTGTATTATTGCATTGCATATTCGCTACTTGTTTATCCTGGCCTTTAACCGGATTCATTTTGGACTCGATGTTTAAGCCAACCTTTGACCTTGACTATCTGTACAAGTTAACCATTGCATGCATTTAGCTATCCCGACTTGACACCCTTTTACCCATGGATGGAACATTCCTTTGAGTATCGCTTACCAGTTTCCGCCACCTTGCATTGAGCATAGTATTGTTCCTATCCCGGGAACTAGTGCATCTGTTTCTTGATACTCGTTCTATCCATTGTACTATAGCATTTTTTTTTTTTTTAGGCTTATTATATGAAAAAGACAAAAAAATCAAATATAAAAAAAAGAGCGGGAACAGGATGTAACTTCGTAATTTGATGGCAGTACAGTGTCAGTTTTTCGCCCTTGAACAAAGCACATACACTTATATATTTTCTTCATTTGGGATGGTTTTAGTTTTGACCTAGGTTCATCCTTTGCCTTGTTTCACTGGTTAGTTCTCCCCTGGTTGGTTATATCTTCCAATCATATGGAGAGTTTGTTTTTTCCTCCTGCATAACAGACTTATACAGTGTCATTTTTTACTGCCATGGTCATCACGAGTCGTGATTTTGTTCAAGGGAAGTCTAACCAGAGTCGTCCATTCTGCGGTGTCTCTTGACTCATTATTCAATCGGCCTTCCTGGTCTTGTCAGTATCTTGTCCGATCATAGCAGATGTTTTGGTCTTCTGCTCGTGCTGGTTTGAGAAGGTCCCCATTGACTTCTCGCTGGCGGGTTTGTCTCTCATCGACTACGACACATTGCTCTGAGAGTAAACCTAGAGCCGCACCCTGGCCCTATTTCAATCATTGATAGGTGACCTTGTGCTCACCATTTGATCATCATTATGGGTCTTTGACTGAGTGGTTTCCCCTTTGTTCGACGTCAGCATACATTATCACACTTGGGATTCATGCAGTACCTTAATTTCCATTTGACCCTATGGGTGGATATCTCACCTCTGTGTCAACTTCCATTATTGGTTGGTTCAGAGGGTTTCTTCTGTGTGCTAGATTCATCTTGTGCATGTCGAAAATGTACTTCGGTTTGGTTCCATCACTCTGCTTCATCTGATTCCTTCCAAATTTTTGCCTGCGGGTTACACTCGCACTGGACTGATGTGGGATGCCTTAATGCCTTCCTTCCAGCAGATATTTTCCCATCGACTCCGACTCATTGCTCTGGGAATAAGGTCTAGAGTCTTTTTGTCAGTACCTTAGGGTTTTCATTCATCAGTGGCAGACTCTTCACTATCGATAGTGGGGATTCATCATTGCCTCCTGATTGGTAGATTCTTCCAAGTGTTCGACTTCAACTCATTCATTCGCGATTGTTAGATTGTACTGGGGCACCTTGACACTCATTTTCATTATTGGTGGGTTATCTCGCGTTGGTTAACGGTTTACATTATTGACCGGTAATCCAATTATTTCTCACATGGTCGACTTCCCCTCATTTATTCCCATTGTGTAGAATTGTGCCGTCGAGATCGCTGAAGACCTCGGGTTGCATCAACATTTTTCGGTTCACTTTTGACAGTCCATTCAGTTTCTGCCAGTGATGCCATCCACCCTTATATGTTGCAGTATCAGTACAGTAGCATCCTATATGTTGGCTCCCGAGTTGCATGATTGTACCATGTGTTCCACCCCTTATGCTTTGGTACTTGGAGATTCAGTTACTTTTATGATCAGACATCCAGTTTCAGCATCATTGATCATCTTTCTATATGTGATACTTGGACATTGATTCCAACTTGTACTTCTGGGCCATGCTCAGATGATTCATTGTGTAATTTCAGTTCAGTTATACTTGTATACATTCTGGATTCATCATGTAATTTCTATATGTTGTATTTTTTACTGAGCATGGGTATGCCCGCCTCAGCATGCGTTGACTCTCTGTTTTCTTTCATTGGTTTTTGGCAGGCTGAAATCTGGTGAAGTCCTCTCTTGTCCTTGTGAAGTTCTTTCTATGTGCATAATACATTTCGGCCATCATGTACCCCTTCTGACCTGATATATTAGGGGGCATCTGTTATAGCATCATTTTTCACCCTCATGTGATTCATGATTGTCTCTTTGGCCTTGGGCACCCATTCCCACAGACTTGAACAAAATTCATAAAAAACAGTGTTAAAAATCCCATATGCGGGTATGCCTAGACTTTTCCACGTGTATACGCGAGTCCATAGAAACTTTTCCACGTATGCTGAGGGTTGAGGAAGAAGAAGGGTTGCTGAGGGTTTGGACCCCGTGGGATCTACATCAAACGTAGGATTACAGGTGAGTTATACTATTGATGATATCTAGCTTTAGCATACAAGTGTGGTTGCGTGACTCCTTCTTGAATAGCATGCCCTGCTCTATGGAGGTTTTGACCCAAAAAACCTCTAGGGAGTTATTTCCCGAAACAACGACAAACACACACTAATCCCTAGTGGATTTTCCATTTTGTTATGAAGGTAAATCCTCTCTGCAGACAGAGATGATCCCTCTAGCCCTAGGGTGGGTCTAGTAACAAAAGGATAGGCTAAAGTGTTGCTTCGTATTTAATCAATGAACAAAAGACATAGTAGATGGACGTACCTTGAATCCAACGTTGTCGATGTTGTAGAAAGAGTAGTGGCCTCTCACTCCTGCCTTTGAAAATCACAATATGTTTACTGTCACACTGAGATACCTACACATAGGACAAAGAAAAAGAACAACATATAATAGAATAGTTTCATTCACAGCTATTATCCAGTCAAAGAGGGCTAAACATATCGCATCAAATAAACATCATAACGTCATAGTGGAACCAAAAAGTAGTCATGTATATTAATGAGTAGAAGGAAGAGTACAACCGATGCTTTGATGTCAAAGTATTTTCTAGTGGGTTTCATATGAAGCACATATCAACTGTTGGCTAGGGAATTTGGACTCAAGCTCTCTCAGAAGTCATTGACTCAAGCTCTCTCAACACAATATTTCTTACTCTATCTTCTATAGTAGCTTAGCTATAGTACAATTCTCATAGTTCAAATATTCAGTCGTTCAGCTAGCTTCTACTAAAGGAGATAGTTTCTTATATATAGGAAAGAGAGGAGGTTTGGATCCCTACAAAGGTGGGAGGGAGTCCTATCCTTTAGGAGAGTTCCAAGGGAGGTGGAAACTACTACCTAAAGGAAGGAGTCTGTTATTGCCTAAATCTACCTCAGGCTGAAAGAAGGCAGAGTTCAGGGTAACATCAAACCACACTCAGTCTGGTAGGTAGCCCTACCAGAACAGGAGAGGGCTCTCTCCAGGTCAATCTCAACAAAAATAATCAATAGGGCTTGAGATGACTTGAAATAAAGGCTAAGTTTAGGCTAGGTATATAAGTGAAGGAGTTTGATTGTGTTTTTAGGGGTTTTTTGTTGGATCAAAGGGAAAGGCAGTTTTGGGTGCAGGGATTAGGCCTAGTTTTTGTAGAGTTTTGATTGGGGCAAGGAAGGAAATTTTTTTGATACTTTAGATTGAATGAATGGATGGATAAGACCGGTGAGGAGCTGAAGAGGGAAAGAGGGTCTCAAGAGTCCTCCTCAAATAGATGAAAACATGAAAAATTAAACAAAACTAAAAGCAGAGCAGAGCAATCCAATGAATTCCACCTTTAACACTGATTTGTTTAATCTAAGAAGAAAGGATAAGGGAAATGATACACATAAAAATCAGTGAACTTAAAATTACATAGAGAAAAACACCATCAAAACACAGAGCCACATGGATCCCAAAGAGTGTTGCAAACCCTGGTCTATTCCTTTGCCAAAAGTGCAGAGATGAAATGTACAATGAAGTGCCAAGCAATCCCAAGTGTCCAACCCTGAAAATGACTGAGAAAATACATGATATAGACAAGCCTAACTCCTCCCCATGCCTCTAGGGGTTGAGCTCATCATTCTAGGAGCTATTTCAACCATATCTAAACTAGGAACTAGAAAATAAGCAATGAAACAACTTGCCTCTATATGCTAGGAAACTGATCCATTCACTTACATTTCACTTTTTGGTGAACGAATCTACTAGAATGAGTAAAAAAGTGCCAAAATTAGATCATGGTTGTGAAATTACATCAAGTTACATCAAAATTTACATGGAAAAGTTAAACTTGCCAAAAATAGATGAAATTCTGAGCTGCTGAGTGAAAAATAGGCCAAATTCCTCTATGCGCCGCGCCTGGAATCTCTATGCGTAGCACAAGTTTGAGGCTGATTTTGAGGGCCTTCCCGAAGTCAAAATTGAGTACAGGATATCTTGTTGGAAATCCCTACCTGTCTACTTTCCAACCCAAGTGGAATGTCTAGATTTGGTTGCCATCTTCCCCTCCAAAAGTTCAATCTCCCAACACTGCTTCCTGTGTGTGAAAAATGTGGCAGAAAGGCCATTTTTAGGGTGTTTTTGACCCTTTAGGCAACCCAGAACTTAATGAAATCCTTAGGTAATCCATATGCATGCATAAATTTTGACGAAAAATCCAAAAATGCAAATTTTTCCTCCTGAAGAGCTGCCAATTATAAGCGCGCGCCAAGTGGCACTACGTGTCGGGCAGGAAAATCTGTTTTGTGACCAAAAAATTCAAAATTGACAAAAATTTTCCAAAATTTCTTGAAATTTTGGCTAAAGGTCCCTGATCAAGTGTTGTGCTTAACCAAAGAAGCTTCAGCCAAAATTTGGAGCCTATCATGCCTTTTGCGATGCTTCAGTGCCCTCCTTAGCCTTGCCTTCAGGATTTTAATCCTCGCTTTGCAAATGTGATTGCGCACCCAATAGTGGTTCTTCATGTGTTTGAGCTTGTTATTCTCCTTGTTTTACTTCTCCAACAACTTCTCAAGATGAGTGTTGACCCTCTCAAGCCAAGTCTCTCTATCAGCCTCGATCTCCCGCTCAATAGGTGTCATCTCGGCTGGGCTTTTCCGGGCAGCTTGCCGATTCTCAGGGATGTTTTGCAACTCCATGATCATCTGATGATCCTCAAACTATTTGTTCCACTGCTCTAGATATTTTATGATCCATTAAGCTCTCTGCAACTTATTGGTCAATGTGTCGATCTCGACCTTCTTCTCCTGAATGATCTCTCTCATTTTTGAGCTTGGAGAGCTCAAATCCTCATCAATCAATATGAAATCAGTATCATGGCCTCCTAAAGGGCCCTCATCCTGCATGGGCCTCTTACCTCTGACCTGTACCTATACCTGTGCTGCTGATGATGGCAACGAGACCCCTTCCACCCTGGGTGGAGATAGTACTCGTCGGGCTACTGCAAATAATACTCTCGTGCCTCTCTGATAAGTGACATACATTGGCACACTGATAGGCTCTGTCTCGTGACCTTCAAACTGATGTGAAGGTTCACCTGCATCACAAACAATCTCCGGAGGAGGATGAGTGGCTATGAAGAAGTCATGGGAAATACAATCTTCCCATGCAATACCTTGCAATCCAAGCTGATGTACAGCAACAATCTTGATGAGTGCATAGTGATAAATGCTGTTGTACTGCTGCACGGGAGTTTTCTTTTGCACAAGAGTGGTCATTCGCTCGATGTTGCGGCACACGAAATAAGGTATTTTCAGCATCCTCACTCTTGTGAAATGCATCAATAACCTGATGTGGTAGGCATAGAAGCATGAAAACCAGCCCTCACAACTAAAGTATCTGATAATGAGTCTCATCAAAGGCGCATAGGATTCCTTCAAGAACCGAAATGGGAATACCCTGCTGAGCTGTCTCACATAGCTAGGCCTAATGTATGGTTCATAATGCACTCTTTCCACCTGCTTTCTTGTGTTCCACTCTTCACCTACATTCAGTATTCCTATTTCTTGAGAAATGGTTTCTGGTGTCAAGGTGAAATTTACACCAGCAAGAGTTACTTGACCATCATGCAAATGTAAAACAAACAACCGAGCCAACTCCTGATGATGCTCAATCCGAGCAATCATCTCACAGTACTGATAGCATGACTGCTCTCGAAAACATGCCATGGCAAGTGGGTAGGCCTGCAACTGAGTCAATGAGGCGGGCTCTTCTCTCACATGTTTTCCACCTTTATGAGGCCTTCTCGGTGCATGTAGTTCAGTGGTAGAATCAGTGTCTTGTTCATATGATGAATCAATGTCCATCTCCATGGTGTTACAAGTCTATGCCAAGTGTATGTTGATTTTTATGAGATGGAAATAAGAATTTGGTACATTTTTTTTTAATTCCAAATTTTTCAAATTCAAATGAGGGACTATGGTAAAAAGGGCAGTAGGGAAAATGGAGTTTTTTCAAGTGAATTTAAAGTGTGAGGACAGTCACTTGACTGTGTTTGGGAAATTGGGATTGGGATTTTTTGCAAATGATATGGGGAAAGGGATAATGATAGGAATTGAAAGGATTGAGGGATAGGGATAAATGGGAATAAGTGATATGAGTGGTTTTGGGATATAAGGGAATAGGGGAGGGATTATAATAATAGTATGACAATGATGGGAAAGGGAATCACAGGTGAGAAATGGAGTTGGAGTGTTTTGGCACCAAAATCAAATTTTAAAACTTCAAATCAAACCCTAAGGGAGAAATTTTTCACAAAAGGATAGGGTTTATATTTTCCACATTCAAACTCACATATTATTCCCTTCAAACCACACCAAAGATTGTTTAAAAGGCAATTACAAAATCTCATAAAATTACTTGGAGTAAAGGAGATTGACCGATTTGGATTTTTGAAGGAATGGCACAAATTTTTGATTGTTTGTCATGTGCGCCGTGCGCAAAACCCAGTGCGCCGCACCCTTTATATGTGCCACGCAGGAACAAAAATACACTGTGCAAAGTGACCCTATGCACCGCACTCGGCTTGTGCGCCGCGACCACTGCCCAGTGCGTCGTGCGGCTGATTTCAACACATAGTCCGACCTTAAACAAATGCTTTCGCTCCTCTACGTCTTTCCTCGACTTCCACTCTTGGCTTTCGCATGAAAATTGATTTTAGAAATAATGAAAATATCTTATATGCCCAATGAATTTGATTTTTGTTTTAGAAAACCCACTTTCTAATGTTTGACTTTGGCACTTTTCACATTTTAAAATAAACTCTGTTTTGCTTGTTTCCTCTTTGATTTTTTTGAGCTGAATGAGGAAACCTTTGTATATTTTTTGCAGGGATAGATGGAATTGGACTTGGAAAAGGCGACCAGGGCTGCACCTGAATATCTTCATAACTGAATATTTTTTGAGAATTACATGGCATTTATTACAAAATACGAAATTGACAATTTTTCTTCAAAATAGAGTTTTGAAGAAGAATCATGATCAAATATTGCGATGATGAAATTTTTGCAGTGAAACTTTATTTCGAACCTTCCTCATGTGCCTGCTAGCATTATTGGACACTTTGAAGACTAAATTAACGAAAACCTAAACCTAATGAGAATGAGAAACCCTAAAATGACTCTTTTTCCACCAAAATACCAAACCTTTATTGTGAATGATTGAAAATGATTTCGATGAACTTTTCTGAACAAATACGGACCAACAGGTACATGACATGAGGGATATGAGTGAAAATACCCTTCCGTCAGATGATCCATGCTCCTAATGGAATGCAGCTGACTAAATTGGATGAGACACCTAAAATTAAATGCAACAAAAGAGATTTTGATCTCTAACGGAGGGATGAAGAGACCGACTCTAACATTGGCTCCAATGGGGATGGTAGCTCCTTGGATGTGCCAAGAACTACAGATTTATGGGAGAGTAGGTAGTGCCTTCATCCATTAGGCTATGGAGTCCATAACTTCAAAAAATCAACAGAAGACTCTTGACTGATTTATTTACTGAAAATTTGACTCAAACTGACTCAATTTTGAAACTAAAATGACTGAAAAACGTGACTCGACAAACTCAAACCAAAGCTGAAATCAATATTCAGAATTATAGCCTTCACTTTGGGCCCCAAACTAAAGAAAAGATCATAACACACACTTACAATGAGACTTAAACAAATACTGGAAACTTAAATGTTTCCTTTGGAAGCTTATTTATTTACAAATTTACCCTACTTTGCTTCAGAGCCAATAGATCAAGTAACACTCTAATGCCAGATCAACCAATAACGTAACTGTGACCAGGATGCTGCTTGAAAGTGTTTCAACCAGGACCCAAATGTAAATTATGACAGCAATACATGCGCATAATGAGTCTGGTTATGTAAAAGACAATTTGATCTATCATTCAAACTGAAAAAAATTTCCATGTACATTGCAATAGGATCGCAAAACCAAACTCTGTTTGCTACCCCAACTCCACAATACACGCTTCCAACTACAAACTGTCAATGGAAACATCCATGGGTAGCTCTAATGTTTCTTTTTTTGAAGGAGGGAAATTTTCCAATAACTTTTTGGGATCTCAGAATTCATATGATTGGATCTGATCATTCAAATACTGAATCTCCTTCTCAAATTTTTCAACAACTAACTTAAAGAAACAAGTTTTAGCTTTAGGAGGAAACTTCGGAGATCTCAAAAATTGAAGAAGCACGATGATGAAAAATACTTCATAAATTTCAATATCCACTAACTAATCTCTAACTTCTTTTAAAGCTTCACAAACAGCAGGGTCTGCCACATACCTTACCATTTTATTTTAGTGCATGAATGGATCAGTGACCACTAGAATCTCTATATTGAGTTGGAGTCGCCAGGCGAATGTTTTAGCCTTCAGACATGTCTGACTACTGTCCACCATCAGCATCAGATCTAACATGATACATGTACTGGGGAAATTTTCAAGTCAGATGTTACATTTACAAACTAGACCAGAGATTGAATGAAGCAGCGTTTATATACTTTCGCTAATGCAAAGCAAGAGCGTTTCAAAGGCTACTTGGCATAAATTCAAGCTTTGTCTATAGCTTATAAAACAGATAACACCAACAAGTTAGGCTAGGTATATAAGTAAAGGAGTTTGATTGTGTTTTGGGGGGTTTTTTTTGGATCAAAGGGAAAGGCAGTTTTGGGTGCGGGGATAAGGCCTAGTTTTAGCAGAGTTCTGATTGGGGCAAGGAAGGAAATTGTTTTGATGCGTTAGATTGAATGAATGGATTGATCAGACCGGTGAGTAGTTGAAGAGGGCAAGAGGGTCTCAAGAGTCCTCCTCAAACAGATGAAAACATGGAAAATTAAGCAAAACTGAAGGCAGAGCAAAGCAAGCTAATGAATTCCACCTTTAACACTGATTTGTTTAATTTAAGAAGAAAAGAGAAGGGAAAATGATACACATAAACATCAATGAAATTAAAATTACATAGAGAAACACACCATCAAAACATAGAGCCACATGGATCCCAAAGAGTGCTGCAAACCCTAGTCTATTCCTTTGCCAAAATTGCAGAGATGAAATCTACAATGAAGTACCCAGCAATCCCAAGTGTCCAACCCTGAAAATGACTAAGAAAATACATCATATAGACAAGCCTAACCCATTCCCATGCCTGTAGGGGTCGAGCTCATCATTCTAGAAGCTTTTCAACCATATCTAAACTAGGAACCAAAAAATAGGCAATGAAACAACTTGCCTCTATATGCTAGGAAACTGATCCATTCACTTACATTTCACCTTTTGGTGAATGAATCTTCTAGAATGAGTAAAAATGTGCCAAAATTACATCATGGTCATGAAATTACATCAAGATACATTAAGAGTTACATGAAAAAGTGAAACTGGCCAAAACTAGGCGAAATTCTGAGCTGCTAAGTGAAAAATAGGCCAAATTCCTCTATGCGTCGCGCCTGGAATCTCTATGTGTAGCACAAGTTTGGAGCTGATTTTGAGGCCCTTCCCGAAGTCCAAATTGAGCACAAGATAGCTCGTTGGAAATCCCTACCTATCTACTTTCCAACCCAAGTGGAATTTCTAGATTTGGTTTCCATTTTCCCCTCCAAAAGTTCAATCTCCCAACACTGCTTCCTATGTGTGTAAAAAGTGGCAGAAAGACCATTTTTAGGGTGTTTTTGACCCTTTAGGAAACCCAAAACTTGATGAAATCCTTAGGTAATCCGTGAGCACGCACAAATTTTGATAAAAAATCTAGAAATGCAAATTTTCCCCCCTGAAGAGCTGCCAATTATAAGCGCGCGCCAAGTGGCGTTACGCGTCAGGTAGGAAAATTTGTTTTGTGACCAAAAAATTCAAAATTGACAAAAATTTTCCCAAATTTCTTGAAATTTTGGCTGAAGGTCCCTGATGAAATTATTCCATCTACTCAGAAAATAAAACTTCAGAAAAAATTTGGAGCCTATCATGCCTTTTGCGACGTTTCGATTGCCCTCCTTAGCAGCACCCCACTTTGGGATTTTGATATATAAGCCTTGCAAACATGATGTCGTGCCCAATAATGGTTCTTCATGTGTCTGAGCATGTTATTCTCCTTGTTTTCCTTCTCCAATAGCTTCTCAAGATTAATGTTGACCCTCTCAAGCCAAGTCTCTCTATCGGCCTCAATCTCTCGCTCAATGGGTGTCATCTTTGTTGGGATTCTTCGGGGAGCCTGCTGATTCTCACAGATGTTTTGCAACTCAGGTAATTGTGTTGATCCTCAACTAACTTTTCCAGCTCAATATTTTATGATCCACTGAGCTCTCTACAACTTGTCGTTCAACGTATCGATCTCGGCCTTCTGCTCATGAATGATCTCTCTCAATTTTGAGCTTGGAGAGCTCAAATCCTCATCAATCAATACGAAATCAGTATCCTGGCCTCCTGAAGGGCCCTCCTCCTGCATGGGTCTCTTACCTCTATCCTGTACATGTACCTGTGCTTCTGATGACGGCAACGAGACCCCTTCCACCCCGGGTGGAGATAGTACTCGTCGGGATGCTGCAAATAATACTCTTGTGCCTCTCTGATAAGTGACATACACTGGCACACTGATAGGCTCTGTCTCGTGACCTTTAGGCTGATGTGAAGGTTCACCTACATCATTAAAAATCTCCAGAGGAGGCTGAGGGGCTGTGAAGAAGTCACGGGAAATGAAATCTTCCCATGCAATGCCCTACAATCCAAGCTGATGTACAACAACAATTTTGATGAGTGCATACTGATAAATACTGTTGTACTGCTGCTCGGGAGTCTTTTTCTGCACAAGAGTAGTCATCCTCTCGATGTTGTGGCACATGAAATACGGTATGTTCATCATCCTTATTCTCATGAAATGCATCAATAACTTGATGTGATAGGCATAGAGGCGTGAGAACCGACCCTCACAACTGAAGTATCAGATAATGAGTCTCATCAAAGGTGCATAGGATTCCTTCAGGAACCGGAATGGGAATACACCGCTAAGTTGTCTCACATAGCTAGGCCTGATGTATGGTTCATAATGCACTCTGTCCACCTGCTGTCTCTTGTTCCACTCCTCACCTACATTCGGTATTCCTGTTGCCTGAGAAATGGTTTCTGGTGTCAAGGTGAAGTTTACACCAGCAAGAGTTACTTGACCATCATGCAAATGTAAAACAAACAACCGAGCTAACTCCTGATGATGCTAAATCCGAGCAATCATCTCACAGTACTGATAGCATGACTGCTCTCGAAAACATGCCATGGCAAGTGGGCAGGCCTGCAACTGATTCAATGAGGTGGGCTCTTCTCTCACATGTTTGCCACCTTTACGAGGCCTTTTCAGTGCATGTAACTCAGTGGTAGAATCACTGTCTTGTTCATATGATGAATCTGTGTTCGTCTCCATGGTGTCACAAGTCTATGCCAATGATATGCTGATTTGTATGAGATGAAAATAGGAATTTGGTGTCTTTGTCTTGTTTTCCAAATGTGTCAAAGTAAAATGAGGGACTGCGGGAAATATGGACAATGGGAATGATGAATTTTTGTCAAGTGAAATTAAAATGTAATAACAGTCACTTGACTGTGTTTAGGAATTTGGGATTAGGAATTTTTACACATGAAATGGGAAAAGGAGAATGAAAGGAAATAAAATGTTTTATGGATAGGGAAATAGGGCACGAAATGATATGAGTGGTTTGGAATATAAGGGAATAGGGGATTAACAGTGATGATAGGATTACAGTGAGAGGGAGGGATGAACAAGATGGGAAATGAACAAGTTTGGCACCAAGATTACTTTTTAAAACGCCAATTTCAAAACCCTAGGGGAAGCAATTTCGACAAGAGGATAGGGTTTATAATTTTGGCATTTCAAATTCTTTTAATCCAACTCAAACCACACCAAGCATGGGTTAATAACAATGACAAAGTCACACAAACTTACTTGAAACATAGAAGATTGAGTCAATTTGAGTTTTTATGGAGTAGTGGCAAAAATTTGGTGTTCCGGCCCTATGCGCCGCGCGCACAACCCAGTGCGCCGCGCACGTTCAAAATAGCATGGTGGAAAATGGTCTTATGCGTCACGACCACTGTGTGCACCGCGACCTCCTCCCAACGCGCCGCGCAGGTAACTCACCACAGTCTTGGCTTCAAACCACTCTTTCGCTCTTCCACAAAGTTCGACTCGACTCTTTGATAACTCTTGCGTGAAAATGAATTGTTTGAACACCACAAATCTCTCATATGGCCATTCGACTTTGATTTTTGACTTAGAAAAACCCACTATTTGAAAACTTTGGCACTTTTACAAAAGAACTCGGTTTTGCTTGTTTCCTTTGATTTTTTAAGCCGATTGATGAAATTCTTGTCTATCTTTGCAGGGATAGCTGACATGAGATCTTGGCAAAGGCAACCAGGGCTGTGCCTAAAGAATTTCACAACTGAAAAGAATTTGAAAATATACATGGCATTAATTACAAAAGACGAAATTGACGATTTTACTTCAAAACAGAGTTTTGAAGAAGAATCATTATTAAGCAATATAACGATGAAATTTTTGCGATGAAAACTTATTTCGAACCTCCCTCATGTGCTTGCTGGCATTATTGGACACTTTGAAGACTAAATTTGCAAAACCCTAGACCCAATGAGACTGAAAACCCTAAAAATACTTTCTTCCCACCAAGAGACCAAACATGACTGTGAATGACTGTAAATTATTTCGATGAACCTTGATGAACAAATACGAACCAACAGGTACATGACATGAGGGATATGAGTGAAAAGACCATTCCGTCAGATGATCTATGCTCCTAATGGAATGCAGCTGACTGAACTGAATGAGACACCTAAAATGAAATGCAACAAGAGAAATTTGATCTCTGACTGAGGGATGAAGATACCGAATCTAACATTGGATCCAATGGGGATGGTAGCTCCTTGGAGGTGCCAAGAACTAAAAATTTCTAGGAGAGTAGGCAGTGCCTTCATCCATTGGGCTATGGAGTCCATAACTTCAAAAAAAAATCAACACAAGACTCTTGACTCAATTTTATTGACTAAAAATTAACTCAAACCGACTCAATTTTGAAACCAAATGACTCGAAAACCGATGACTATACAACACAAATTGACTCTCACTCAACTAAGAATTGACTCGATACTTAAACACAACCGACAAACTGGAAATATGCTCAATATGAAGCTTATTCAATACAACCTACTCTAATTGTTCCATTCATCACCTGATCAAGTGAAATGAAACAACCAATGCAACCATGTAAGCATCCTGGCTGCTATTTGATTTCTTCCCAAATGCTTTCTGATGCGCAGGAAAAGGGAAGAATCGAAAGGCAACTCCCATGGAAACTTGGAATCAAGTTGACTGCTGATAAACTTGCAAAGCATGAATTGACTGGATGACTTCAAGAATACTGCGAAAGGATCTTCATAAACATAGCTATTGATTTCCATTAACACATTACTGCTCTGGTCCAGGTAATCTTCATAGCTGGATATTAAGATTTTCCTCACATCTGTGTTGTCTTTCTTTGGTGACAGCAGCAGGCTGTCAAAAGGATCCTGAATTTCGTGAATAACCAAACTCTGTTGCTGATTCCAAACAGAACAAAAGTCTCCTTTATCAATCTCCTCATATGACTGCAAACCTTGAAATGGGCTTTGTAATGAAAAATCTGTTAGACAAGACAATGAAGGCGACTTTTGAATAAGATTATTATCAACATTCTTTTCTGGCACATGGTTAGCTAATGGAGAAGAACTTTTACAGCAAACATCATCCAACACACAAGCAATAGGATCATCAAAAACTCGAGAATACGGCTGTGATGTATCCATTGAAACTGTATGACATCCTACTGGCTATTCATCTTTTTCTTTAGAGATATTACGAAGATTCTGCTTTATAAACTGAAATGCTTCGAAACAAAAGGGTACAGAATCCTCTTGCATCATTAAATCATGTATTTCGGCTTCCACACCTTCATCTGCAATCTGGCCTTCAATTGCGTTTGGTGGCTGAAAATCTGGTGCTAGGGAGGGTTTTGTATCCAAAATGATTTCATCAGTGGTTTCAGGGGAATATTTCTCATTAACAACTTGCTCAATAATTTCGCTATCAGTCTCATCCTCAACATTAAAACTGAGAGATTGTTGATCTCCTACAGGCTGCTCATTTGAAGATTTACCATGCAATTTACCTTTCAAAAACTGAAATCATTCAAAACAAAATGGTACGGAGTCATCTTGTATCATTTGATCATATGTGCCTGCTTCCATGTCTTCATCTGCAACTTGACAATCAATGGCTTTCGGGGGCTGCAAATCTGGATATGGGAAGTCTTGAACAAGGTTTTCATTTTCCTCAAGATGGTCCAAATCAAGACTTGTTGACAGTTGATTTCTGATTGCATGGAAATTCTCTCTGATGAACTGAAACGAATCAAAACAAAAAGGCAAAGATCCTTCAATTACTTCAAAATTTGCTGCACTTTCCTCGTCATTTCCATAGCTGATATGTATTGGTTGATCACTGTACTCGAGCTACTGAAAGTGAACTTCCTCCTTCCACAAACTAGCTGCTGATTTTTCTGCAAGATTAGCTTCTATTTGGAGAACATAATCATCATCATACTGATCAAACTGAGGCAAATCATCAGTATAAAACACATCATCAAGCATACATGTCAAATCAACAGATCTCTCTTCTCCAAGATGATCTACAAAACAATCATTATCAGATCTATGACAACTGGGATAAGAAACAAAATGTTTTGGATCAACAACTTGTTCTTCTTCAATCAGCGAGCCATGGGCTTGAACATTATACTCATTCCTTGTGGTGATATTTTGCATCATCTCTTCCACTGCACTTACCAACATGTCAAGCTTTACCTCTAGAGATGTCGATTTCTCCGGATCTATGTTTTTCATCTCTTCTTCCTTCAACCTTGCCCTTCGGATCAGCAAATGAGCCTCTACATTTACTGCAGTGTTCTGTATCTCTACAAGTGTTGCAATATTCCTTTCTCTCAATTGAAACTCCATTTCCGGATCAAAGGCACTCGGGTAGTGCAAGAGAGCAGATCTAGGAGAAGGTCTTATATCAGCTGGCATCGAAAAATATACTTGGTTAAATCTAGCAGAAAATTGTTGTACTGTCTCCCCTGGCATTCTTTTCAGCTGATTATACTCTTCTATAATCAATAAAAAGTTCTGTCTGATCATCCACCTGTCGAGAAAAACTGTGACGAACTGCTGGTAATCCGAGGTGCTCGCATAAGGCAGGGCTTTAAACCAACTCTTGACTTTGGCTTGCAAAGAAAGAGCAAAAAGCCTAATACTAGCATCTTCATCATCAACTTCAAAAAGGTCTAGGAAAGTCTCAACATTTTGCACATGTTGCTCAGCGTTGACATTGTTACATTCATCGTCAAATCTTGGTAGATATAGGTCATAATTTTTAGGGAAAGCATGAAGAACAGAAGGTAAAACAAGAGGTTTATACCGATCTGGGACTATGAAAGGTGTAGGAGTATATACAAGAGCTACGAGATCAGTTTTGTTTTCTTTAGGCTCATCACTCTGAAGAGAGTCATCATAAGATGTGGGAAAATTAAGGAGGCCAGGATCAAAGGGAAACTCAGTATTTACATTTTTTGAATAGGTCGAGTGAAGATTTTGATCACCTTTATCATACAACAAATTCTGAAAAACTTTCAGGACAGCTTCAAGAACAACAAAGAAGTAATTTACAAGAAAGCAGACTAGATCTTGAATACCATTCCACTTTGGATACCTGAACTTTGTGTAAGATCCTTCCATTTTCTCAGAGAAAGAGTTAGTCCTCCAGTGGAGTCTCTACATTGAGTTGGAGTCACCAGGTGAATGATTTCAGCCTTCTTATGTATGATCGTTGTCCACCATCAACCATCAGATCTAACTTGATACATGTACTGGGGAAATTTACAAGTTAGATGTTACGTTTACAAACTAGATCAAAGATTGACTGAAGCAACGTTTATCTACTTTCGCTAATGCAAAGCAAGAGTGTTTCGAAGGCTACCTGGCATAACTTCAGGCTCCGTCTGTAGCTTATAAAAAAAATAACACCAACAAGAAAACCATTTTCTTTCCCAGTATGGTCACCACTATGTTATTGCCTAAATCTACCTCAGGCTGAAGGAAGGCAGAGTTCAGGGTAACATCAAACCACGCTCAGTCTGGTAGCTAGCCCTACCAGAACAGGAGAGGGCTCTCTCCAGGTCAATCTCAGCAAAAATAATCAATAGGGCTTGAGATGACTTGAAATAAAATCTAATTTTAGGCTAGGTATATAAGTGAAGGAGTTTGATTGTGTTTTTGGGGGTTTTTGTTGGATCAAAGGGAAAGGCAGTTTTGGGTGCGGGGATAAGGCCTAGTTTTTGCAGAGTTCTGAATGGGGCAAGGAAGGCAATTGTTTTGATGTTTTATATTGAATGAATGAATGGATCAGACCGGTGAGGAGTTGAAGAGGGCAAGAGGGTCTCAAGATTCCTCCTCAAACAGATGAAAACATGGAAAATTAAACAAAACTGAAGGCAGAGCAAAGCAAGCTAATGAATTCCACCTTTAACACTGATTTGTTTAATTTAAGAAGAAAAGAGAAGGGAAAATGATACACATAAACATCAGTGAAATTACAATTACATAGAGAAAAACACCATCAAAACACAGAGCCACATGGATCCCAAAGAGTGCTGCAAACCCTGGTCTATTCCTTTGCCAAAAGTGCAGAGATGAAATGTACAATGAAGTGCCAAGCAATCCCAAGTGCCCAACCCTGAAAATGACTGAAGAACTACATGATATAGACAAGACTAACCCATTCCCATTCCTCTAGGGGTCGAGCTCATCATTCTAGGAGTTGTTTCAACCATATCTAAACTAGGAACTAGAAAATAGGCAATGAAACAACTTGCCTCTATATGCTAGGAAACTGATCCATTCACTTACATTTCACCTTTTGGTGAATGAATCTTCTAGAATGAGTAAAAATGTGCCAAAATTACATCATGTTCATGAAATTACATCAAGGTACATCAAGAGTTACATGAAAAAGTGAAACTGGCCAAACCTAGGCGAAATTCTGAGCTACTGAGTGAAAAATAGGCCAAATTCCTCTATGCGCCGCGCCTGGAATCTCTATGCGTAGAAAAATTTTGGAGCTGATTTTGAGGCCCTTCCCGAAGTCCAAATTGAGCGCAGGATACCCAAGTGGAATTTCTGGATTTGGTTGCCATTTTCCCCTCCAAAAGTTCAATCTCCCAACACTGCTTCCTGTGTGTGCAAAAAGTGGCAGAAAGGCCATTTTTAGGGTGTTTTTGACCCTTTAGGCAACCCAGAACTTGATGAAATCCTTAGGTAGTCCATGAGCATGCATAAATTTTGATAAAAAATCCAAAAATGCAAAGTTTTCCCCCTGAAGAGCTGCCAATTATAAGCGCGCGCCAAGTGGCGCTACGCGTCGGGCAGGAAAATCTGTTTTGTGACCAAAAAATTCAAAATTGACAAACCTTTTCCCAAATTTCTTGAAATTTGGGCTGAAGGTCCCTCATCAAGTGATATGCTGGTCCAAAGAAGCTTCGGCCAAAATTTGGAGCCTATCATGCCTTTTGCAACGCTTTAGTGCCCTCCTTAACCTCGCTTTCAGGATCTTGATCCTCGCTTTGCAAACATGATGTCGTGCCCAATAATGGTTCTTCATGTGTCTAAGCATGTTATTTTCCTTTTTTTCCTTCTCCAATAGCTTCTCAAGATGAATTTTGACCCTCTCAAGCCAAGTATCTCTATCAGCCTCGATCTCCCGCTCAATAGGTGTCATCTCGGTTGGGATTCTTCGGGTAGCTTGCCGGTTCTCACGGATGTTTTGCAACTCCATGATCGTTTGCTGATCCTCCAACTGCTTGTTTCACTGCTACAGATATTTTATGATCCATTGAGCTCTCTACAATTTTTCTTTCAATGTGTCTATCTCTGCCTTCTGCTCCTGAATGATCTCTCTCAATTTTGAGCTTGGAGAGCTCAAATCCTCACCAATCAATATGAAATCAGTATCTTGGCCTCCTGAAGGGCCCTCATCCTGCATAGGCCTCTTACCTTTTTCCTGTACCTGTGCCGCTAATGATGGCAACGAGACCCCTTCCACCCCGGGTGGAGATAGTACTCGTCGGGCTGCTGCAAATAATGCTCTGGTGCCTCTCTGATAAGTAACAAACATTGGCACATTGATAGGCTCTGTCTTGTGACCTTCAAACTGATGTGAAGGTTCACCTGCATCATGGAAAATCTCTGGAGGAGGCTGAGGGGCTGTGACGAAGTCATGGGAAATGAAATCCTCCCATGCAATGCCCTGCAATCCAAGCTGATGTACAACAACAATCTTGATGAGTGCATAGTGATAAATACTATTGTACTGCTGCTCGGGAGTCTTCTTCTGCACAAGAGTGGTCATTCGCTCGATGTTGCGGCACATGAATTAAGGTATGTTCATCATCCTCACTCTCATGAAATGCATCAATAACCTGATGTGGTAGGCATAGAGGCGTGAGAACCGACCCTCACAACTGAAGTATCTGATAATGAGTCTCATCAGAGGCGCATAGGATTCCTTCAGGAACCGGAATGGGAATACCCTGCTGAGCTGTCTCACATAGCTAGGCCTGATGTATGGTTCATAATGCACTTTGTCCACCTGCTGTCTCTTGTTCCACTCTTCACCTATATTCGGTATTCCTATTGCTTGAGAAATGGCTTCCGGTGTCAAGGTGAAATCTACACTAGCAAGAGTTACCTGACCATCATGCAAATGTAAAACAAACAAATGAGCCAACTCCTGATGATGCTGAATCCGAGAAATCATCTCATAGTACTGATAACATGACTTCTCTCGAAAACATGCCATGGAAAGTGGGCAAGCCTGCAATTGAGTCAATGAGGTGGGCTCTTCTCTCACATGTTTGCCACCTTTACGAGGCCTTCTCGGTGCATGTAGCTCAGTGGTAGAATCACTATCTCTGTCATAGAAGTTTCAGTGTTTGTCTCCATAATGTCCATGCAAGGTGTATGTTTAGCTTGTTGAAAATGAGAAATGAGAATTTGGTTATTTTTTGTTTCAATGTCAAATATGTGTCAAGTAGGAAGGGACTGTGGGAAATCAGGTAGTGAGAATGATGGAGTTTTGTCAAGTGAACAAATGTAGTAACAAATGCTACTTGATTGTGTTTGGGGATTTTATAAGTGAAATGAGACAGTGGAAAAAATGAAAGGAAATGAAATGTTTTATGGATAGGGAAATAGGGCACGAAATGATATGAGTGGTTTGGAATATAAGGGAATAGGGGATTAACAGTGATGATAGGATTACAGGGAGAGGGAGGGATGAACAAGATGGGAAATGAACAAGTTTGGCACCACAATTCTTTTTTAAAACGCCAATTTCAAAACCCTAGGGAAGCAATTTCGACAAGAGGATAGGGTTTATAATTTTTGCATTCCAAATTCTTTTAATCCAACTCAAACCACACCAAGCATGGGTTAATAGCAATGACAAAGTCACACAAACTTACTTGAAACATAGAAGATTGAGTCATTTTGAGTTTTTGTGGAGCAGTGGAAAAAATTTGGTGTTCCGGCCCTATGCGCCACGTGCACAACCCAGTGCGCCGCGACTGGTATGTGCGTCGCGCACGTTCAAAAAAGCACAGTGGTGAGCTGCTCTATGCGCCGCGACTGCCTTATGCGCCCCGACCTTCACCCAATGCGCTCACGCAGTAACCTCACCACAACCTGGCTTCAAACCACTCTTTCGCTCTTCCACAAAGTTTGATCTTCTACTTCTTTGATAACTCTTGCATGCAAATGAATTGTTTGAACACCACAAATCTCTCATATGGCCATTGGACTTGATTTTTGACTTAGAAAACCCACTCGTTTAAAACTTTGGCACTTTACAAAAGAACTCGGTTTTGCTTGTTTCCTTTGATTTTGTCGATTGATGAAATTTTGGTTCACCTTTGCAAGGATAAATTTGATGAGATCTCGGGCAAAGGCGACCAGGGCTGCGCCTAAAGATCTTCACAATTGAAAAAAAAATTGAAAATTACATGGCATTTATTACAAAAGATAAAATTGATGATTTTTCTTCAAAACAGAGTTTTGAAGAAGAATCATGATCAAGCAATATGACGATGAAATTTTGCACTGAAAACCTTATTTGAAACTTCCTCATGTGCCTACTGGCATTATTAATCATTTTGAAGACCAAATTAGCGAAACCCTAGACCTAATGAGACTGAAAACCCTAAAAAGACTCTTTGCCCACCAAGAGACCAAACATGACTGTGAATGACCATAAATGATTTTGATGAACCTTGATGAACAAATATGGACCAGCAGGTACATGAAATGAGGCATATGAGTGAAAAGACCCTTTCGTCAGATGATCCATGCTCCTAAATGTAATGCAGCTCGATCTGAGTGAATGAGACACACTAAAATGAAATGCAACAAAAGAGATTTTGATTCGACGGAGGGATGGAGAGAGAGCAGACTCTAACACTCCTTAGGGCCTTCCTCGATGGTGCTGGACACTCGAGTCACATCTCCAAGATGGTATGCTTGTGACTAAGGCTTCCAATTTCCAAACCCTAGCCTAGAACTAATTTCGGAGCCTTGGTGACACCCATGAGCTTGCATTCGTGCGACTAGGAGGCTACGATCGCACTTTGTAAAGCTTTCTTCTTTGCGACGAGGCTTAGAGCAAGGGAAAAATTCCCTTTTCCTTAGACTAGACCTTTGTTGTGGATCATAAATGTCATATACATGTCTATTCATTCCCATCAAACCATATTCCAAAATTACATAATATGAAAATGACGAGTAGGAGAAGTGATATTATGGAGAGGATCTCCCTACGTATGGGGAATCAATTTATTCATCTTCATTCATGTCATCGACTTGTCTATATCTTGTCATGCATCGACTAGATCTATTAGATCATAAATTCAAACATATACCCATCATGATCATAACATGCTCACATCAACTACTATATTATCGGATCATGGAATTAATCTGTTATCAAGGGTTAGAGTCAAAGAGCCATTGGAAGTAGACTTTAAGAGTCATGATCACATGCATTACTTCTATGTCACATAACTCAATCTATCAAGAGTTAGGATCATATGATAAGGACAACTAACATGTGTGACATCATACTTCAAATATCATGAACACAATATCAAGTCTATCAAGTCAATTATCAAGTTTAGGGCATTTTGTTTTACCATATGCCATAGTTATTAATCGTATCAAAACATACACATGGTTAATGAAGAATCTAGAGTATCAATCTCATAGTTACACTCTTTATCATGGTTACCATTCTTAACATGATCAATAGGATCAAGTGAGGTCATTCAATAAAATTATATCAAAACAACAAGAGAGTCAACCATTTCTTCATATTCTCATCATGCTCATTAGAAGCATTATCAATACCATTATATAAATCAATGAGGTAACCTTCTATATGATATCCATCATGTCTTATGCATGTCAAGTGTCAAGAGTATTACTTACTAGAGTCAAGGTGCTATCCCTTCTTTATGTGATCAAGATATCAATAAATGTTAGTCAAACATAAAGGTATACAACTATGTCAAATATCAATACCAAGTAGCCTCATTGAATCAAGAATATCATCATGATCAAAAATGTTCAATACTGGGTGCACCATAAGAATCATGAATCCAAATCACTTCCATATGCATGCATGGACCATTTGTGAAGGATTCTTTCTCAACATACCTTATGGATAACCTTTCCATTCAATATTAAAACTAAAATATGACATTGAAATAATATACCATGCATTCCTTGTAATGTTCAAATCCCTGTGTACCTTCACATAGATAGCTTGTAGTGCTTGTCATATTTTCATCAGTGCCTCTTTACCTTTTTCTAGATATAGCCTTTGTTTACTACATCTCAAATTATCCTAAAGAAGTATCCACTTATCACATCTTATCAAAGAGGTTAGAAACACCTAAATACATGCAGGAAGTATAAGAAATGATCAAAACAATAATCATAATAATCAGATCCATAATTCTAAGCAAGAGTAGAGACATAAAGAAACGTCATAAGTCAAGGAATACTTATTTTTAATGAGAGGTGATCCTCTCCTATTGAACCAACTTTCAAGAGCCAATATTTCCTCCAATTAAATTTATCAACAACTAGGTCCACTAGAGACTATCCCATGTAGGGCTTCATCAGATATGTCCCAAGTGCTTAAGCATCTTCACATGGACCATGTTAGAGATTCATATATCAGATCTCAAGTCTTTTCCATAAAAAATGGTTTCTCTCAAGCCCTAACCGTCAAAACATAATGCAAAACTTTCCTGGGGTTTCCTTCATGCCCTAGAATTATTTTAGGTCTCTGTCATCCTTTTCTTTCTTCCACCAATAGTGTCATCATAGGGGCAATTTCCATGATTTTTCTTCAGCCCATCTCTAATACCATGTTAAGTTTTCATAGGGATATTTTGTTCTTTTCTTGGATAATTCCATTTATTCATTAACACATTAAGTTCACCCCATAACATCATAACATTATTCACATTTACATCATTATTCAACAGCACATGCAATTATGTAAAAAGAAAAATAACATCATCATCAAGGCAACGAAATGTAAAGGAACAGTGGAAGAAAAACATACACAGATAGAGACACCAAGATTGGTCGGAGACCAGGGAAAAACCAACTATGGGAAAACCCTTGCAAATTATTCTTCTTAAATTTTCACCAAATGATTCAAAAAAATATAGTACAATGATCCATATCTTCATCTATGTAACTAACCAGTAAAACTTCTACACCATTCATGAAGTCCTAGTCACATGGAGGAGGAATCATCCGTGTGACTATAATTCCCTAGTCACTCCCTTAAGCTAGGAAAGCATGTGACTAGGGGTCAAAATTGGATTGCAAAACCCCTAGATGTCGTTCACACTGAGGATGAGTTGTGCATGTGACTAGGATTTTTCGGTAGCACTGAGGAGGAGGTATGCATGCGACCAAAATGCTCTAGTCGCATTGATGAGCCTGGAACTGTGTGACTGGGATCCAATATTACTGCGAAAACCATTACCTCTTGGTCACATGCAAAGAGGAGATTTTCTGCGACTAGAATGATCCATTCACACTCATGAGCCGAGGAGGGAGCGACTAGGGTAAAAATATTATATTTTACCATTGTTAAATTGAGAAAATTCGAATTTCCACATCAGCAGAAAATTTAAAGGTATTCAAGTGAGGTGACATGGATATTTTCACTCAGTTAGATAAGTAAATTTGAGTTATAGGGCTTGGATTTGAGTTAAGCATGTGTTATTTATAATTTGTAGAAATAAAGGTCAGTTATTTAAAGTTATTTTCAGTTAAGCTAGCTCTAACTATTGGAGGAACTAGTGGAAGGTTAGGTGTGTAGTGGGAGAACAATATAACTTAGTGATCATCTAGTTAAATAATAAATTAGCCCAAAATAGATAGTGTATGCAAATAATTTAGGTTCTCCATGCGTGGTGGAGATTCCAAGGAAGTGTAACAATAACTGTAGACCAGTCTTGAATGTACATGTGTTGCATGTAGTCAAATGATAAATCTTGGGCATTGTGCAATCAATTTGAGGAATTTACTAAATAATAAAGGCCTAATTTCTCAAGGAATTTTGCAAGGAAATAGGGGCTTAAGAAGAGGTGTAAATTCACTAATTCTGGGTTAGAGCTCCTCAGTGAGCAGAGAGAGAGGTTATTCACTTGCAGGTTGAGCTTAGATTGAGATAGCAATTGTAATAAATCTCTATTCATCATATTAATGCAAGCAGGCATAAGGGGTTTTTAATAGTTGCTTTCCCTTGGAAAAATACTATGTGCATGTGTGTTATTTCTTATTGCATGTTTCTAATTATTGTTATAATTATGAATTGAATTCCGAACAGCGGTAGAGTAGTTTTGTGCCTTGTGATTTTGATTAAAATTTCATGAGTGGGACATATGGAAAGTGGATTTGACGTTTTTGAATGGCCAAATGGAAAAATGGTGAGTGACAAATGGCAGCCACATGTGTGTAGGAGAACACATGGAAAAATTTCATTAGCTACAATAGATGACATGTCAAACTTTATGGAAGGTGACATGACACATGGGTCCCTCACTAGCCTAGCAGGGAACCTAGACATTTGAACTTGGCTGACATGTAGTAAGCTGATAGAGGGAAAAATATCTCTAGCAAATTATGGACCACCAAGTGATGTATCCGTTAAATGAACCACTCAACTAGAAGGGAATTGTGAACAACAACAATTTTTTGCTAATGAGTAGTGGACTGGGAGATGGAAGAATCATCGTCAGGTGTAATTCCGGTATGAAATTTAAAACCGTATTGGTATGATGTGGCAAATACAAATGGCATGATAGGTGGCACAAGGTGGTAACTGATCTAGAAAAGGGGAAAACATGGTAGGTTGTAATCATTTCACACTTCCATGATGTGGAAGGTATAGATGTCTTGGGATTTGTACCAAGAGGATATTTTTGAAGGTCTTGCAATGATAAGAGTTAAATGGGTGAAGTGAAAAGCCCATAATTTATAGTTTTATGGAGCCGATAATATAAGTATCTTTGAGACCTTGGGAATACAAGAATAAGAATTAATTTATTGATAAGCATCGAAGTATTGGGATGTTGAAACACAACAAGCGCAAGAGTGGTTTGGTGCGACCCAATATCCGTTGTGCTATGAATATGGTAAGATATGACGTCATAGGTTGTTGAGGGTTAAGCACTAGGGAACTAAGCTCATCAACCCATAGCAACACATAGAGAGAAGTGAGATCCTTGATACATGAGATCCGATAGAGCCATTAATATTGTAGTTCCCGTTGCCGGTCATAAGGATCCAGGCATAATTTCTTAGGGTAGATAACAAGGGATTAGAAATTTAGTGATTTTGGGCACACAAATAATAGGATGGATATTAAAATAAATATAAATGGGATTTTTTTTAGAAATCTAGGTATACCATAAAAACAAAAATTACATGAAGCAGGGCAATTCTGTTGAATTTTGAGGTGTAGTGTTGAACTAGTGTAGATCCAATGAATAGGGCGTGAACTAATTGATTGAGGAAGAGATTAGAGATGGTATGTTTTTGTGCATTCGAGTTGAAGATGGCTTTCTGAGTGTGTTTATGTATATTCGAATGGAATAAAATTCATTGTAAGAGTGCATTCTCATGCAATGTGTGACCAATTCAAGATAAACTACCATGGATGAAAACCATGAAATAACGAGCATGGTAAAGAATGGGTAATAAATAATAAACGCAGAGGAAAATGCTTTAAGGATGAGCTCAACATGTGTATATGAGAAAGGGGCTTGAGTAAAATGAATAATAAGACTGGTCAAAAGAAGAGATGTAGATTATATTTGAATACTGAAATTAGATTTGGTCCAAACAGGAAGAGATGCTGAGTTGAAAAATAGAATATCTAAATGTTGAGATTAGATTTGAGTAAGGAACTATTGAGTGAAGTGTTATGATAGTGCTGAGTATGCATGAAAATATAATAAAATATATATGTTTACATATCTAAGTTACATATGGGTATCTAGTTGATATGCGAGCTAAAGAGAGTGTGAATAGTGCAAGATTAGAAACAATGAAAGCATATCATAAATCAAAGAAGTATGAGTGTGTAAAGATAAAAGAGTTTTCATATAGATATGAATCTGAAAATTTATGAAAGAGGAATTTGGGTGGCTGAAGCAAGTGGGTGCTCGCTGAACAGGGACTAGTGTGTCCTTTATGTTAGTGCCTGCAAATATTATGGAATTGGTGTCTCCTTAAGGTTAGTTCCTATAAATATTAGGGGATCAATGTCTCCTTGAGGTTGGTGACTAAAAGGAACAATGGGAGTTGGTGCTTCCAAAAAGTGGGTGCTTGAAAAAAAAATGGGGGTTGGTGCCTCTTGTAGGTTGGTTCCTACAAAATATGATATAAACTAAAGTTGGTGCTTGTATTTACCTTATAATAAATACAATATTTGTATTTTTCTCTTGTAAACATACATTGTTCAAGATTTATGTGATAGGTGCACTATTGTATTTTTTAGTGTGTTTGATTGAGTAATTAAGTATTAAAATTTGTAAAATACTGAGTCACCCCCTCAGTATTTTATTGGTTTCTGACATTTGGTATCGGAGAGGGTTCCTCTAGGAATAATTTAACCATTAAAAGATATATCTCAAGGGGCCAAGATGGATTTTTCCTAGAGGGAGCACCATTATCGAATGAATCAAATTATGGAACATAGAAGGTAAGAATGACATTTTATCTAATGTACCTTGGCTTAGATGTATGACAATATGTAATGTATGGAAAGAAGAACAAAACATAATAATTCTTTTTAAAACTGAAAAAGAAATGCTAGGTAAGCTACAATATATCTATGAGGGAGATGATTTTCACATTTCCTATGAAACACAAATAAATAAGTCATATCAAAAAGAAGAATTACTCAAAGAATAAAAGAAGATCAACAACCACGAGTGCTTAATCAGATGAAGAAGATGGTGAAGAAGATCCCCTAGTTATGATTACTTGACCTCTTCATCATCAAAATAAAAATTCATATTCAAAGGATGAGGCAGAATGTGAAGAAGGTGTAGAATAAGAGAAATCAAAAGGTAAGCTACTATTATATTTTGATTGTATAGGAATGGTTCATATTTGTTTTAAATATTCATATGAAAGTTCGAAAATGGTATTGATAGAGAAGAAGATAAAACCCTATGAGCATGGAAAATAAATAAGTAGATCATCTAAATATAGTAGCAACTATGCATCTAATAAAATTGCAAAGGAAACCCCACTCATGAAAATGGAGGCTCAATACACTGAATCTGAAGGATCAAATTTAGATTGAGAAGCTATTTATGAGAAGATACATTTCAGAAGAAAATTTATCTTTTCTTTATAATAGATTAAGAGGCTTATAGTGAAAAACCAAAGAAAAAAGTAATTGTTGCAAGACTATGAGAACAAGGAACATGACTTTGATGAATTAAGGAAAATAATTTTTATCGTGAAGACCTAGTTAAAAAAAGCTAAAAGAGTGGAAGAAGTGATGAAATATGAATATATAGTAAGAGAATATCATTGTGAGAAACTAGAAAATAATATTTCTTAAGAAATCATCTTAAGAAGGAAAATGATCGACCGATGTTTGGAAGGAGTTCTGAAATGTTGGATAATATAGTAGCTAAAGAAAAATGGGCATAGATTATAATGAAGTTGTCAAGGAAGAATCACGTGCAAGAAAATAAAATACAAAAGAGTCTAAGATCTATCTCAACATGCTTGAAGGAATAAAAAATGAGTCAAATTGAGTGAGAAACAAAACCACAAATTAACAAATTAATGTCTAAAGCAACCACACTAACACATGAAACAAGTTAATGATGAACTATAGAAAAGTTAAAGAAGTACTACTGGTAGAGATCGAGCAAGGAAACAACAAAAATAAAGGACCGTTAATAACAAAAATTCTAATAACTACAACAATGAAGTGAAAAATCAATAAAAACCATGCCCCCCTCAAAAATACAGTCAACAAAGAATCAAAATAATTTTTCATCAAAGGTTTTTTCCTCCCAGGTATCTAAATGTTTTCTATGGGCATTGTTTTTCTTGTAATATATTTTTCCATAAGGTTATATATTGTAAACGTTATTGAAGAAATCACAATACTATGAATACAAGTAAGAAATCATCTAAGATCTCAATCAATGAGTATGTGAAAAACAAATGACAAAAAATTCTAGAAGGTATGATAATAGTGTTATGAGAAATCACAAATATTTTCCCCCCTTATTAGATCATGTTAAGTGTTACATATGTAACAATTTTGGGCACAAGTAAATTTTTTGTTGAATTAACTTGATAGAGTATTTAATGCAAATCAATTAGAAGGAACCTACTCAGATCAGGGAGAAGAAAATAGAAGCAAATGTAATCAACAAAAATCAAAGTAAGAAGATAATGGGAAGGAAGCAAGAGTAGCAAGAGAAGTGCAGTTTAGCTTGGTGTGCTAAAGATAAAGATAATCAATGGTATATAGACAATGGATTATTTCATCATATGACATGAAATAAGGGTAGAGTTTCATCTCTAAAGGAAATAAAAGGTAACAATGTCATTCTTGGAGATAATAAATCAAATAGAATAATGGGCAAAGGATTAGTTATACTTGATAATGAAAAAGGAAAAGCTAAATATGTCCTATTTTTTGAAGGCATAAAGCACAATATTCTAAGTGTAATCCAAATGGTTGATAGAGGACACAAAGTCACATTTAATTCTAACAGATGTAAAATAAGGAAGGAAGACCCTTGGAAATTAGTAGCAAGAGAAATTAGGACTCTAGACAATGTATATGTACTAAAAGGAAGTAAAAATGGCCATGAGATATTTAAAGAAATCTCTCCTTCACATTCTCATTGAAAGGAGCAATACACAACTACAATCCATCACACCATGCAGTATTCACATGGTGCACTATAGAAGATAGAAGCCTTGTCCACATTAGTGATATTTCCAACAAAGGACAAGAAAGTGTGACTATGTATGCAAATAGAATCAATACTAAATGGTTCAACACATTTTTTTGAGGAGTAATAGTGGTTGTGATAGCATATAGCCCATTATTTGAAAAGAGGAAGAACAACTGATATCAAGAAGGACAATGAAAAACAAGAATGTCTTGCTGGAGAAATCATAACAACTAGAATATTTGTGAGAATAAGTACAAGAGTAGAGACTTGGATAGTTTAGATTACAAAAGTAACGTTACATGACAACCAATTGGACATTGGCTTGGTAGGGGAGCTTAGATGAAGGTACAACCTCAGATGAACAAAGGAATGGAGGGATAAATCAAGGAAATGGAAATGAAACAATGATAGATATGAACCATCTGTTGCAATATGAACACATCACATGAATAATGAAATCAACATAGGGCCCAAGTGAAATGAAGTAAATAGAGGCCCATATAAATATCAAATAGGAAAAATAAAAGAATAAAATTGATCAATTTTTTTGGGAATAGTTATGTGTTAGGAGGTAAAACATAACATAATAGACTTGGCTTAAGGGGGAGTTGTAAGATTAACAGTAACATGTGTTCAGAGGGAGTTATTTTTCCATGAAAGAAGATGAAATGGAAATTTTGATTGCTGAATATGGTTATCTCACATACATTGGTTGTTGGGTGTGGAGTTTGATTATCTTCTTTATTTTGTATCACAGCGTTGGGTCCCTGTTCTTAACATGGCGACAATGCCACTCGTAATTAAATGCTGCTGGGGGGGTCCAGGGGCCGTTCATTAGGCAGATGATATGACAATAGAATTTATGTTTAATTTAGGGTTTTATGCCCTAGAAGGCAACCACTCGTTTTGTATGAGGGTATTGTATTACGGTTGTGTATTGTATGTGTATTTCTTAAATCGAGAAACAGATAGGGAGACTGTGAGAGAGAACATAGGATATTACAACGGATCTGTTGTAGGTTGTGTCTCTTCATTTTGCTAGATAATATAAAGGAAGGATTGGCTGTTTGGGGTGGACGTAGTCGAAATTGGGTGAACCACGTATATCTGTGTCCCTCTAGTTTTATATGTTTTTTATGTTTGTGTTTCCACATATTTTATGTGTTGCATTGCTCTGTAATATATAATTTTCTAACATTGTTATCATTTAAAGGTTGCTTGCCTTATACCACATGACTCATTTCATATAAGTGGTTGAAACAATTATTTTCAACATCATTAGCATGAACAACCTATCATATTAAAGTAGGGGGAGAATTTGACTCTTGGAAAAACCATTAGTGTGCATTGGTTTAGTTGTATAATAGTAGAAATACAACTTAGTTAATTGGTATCATAGGGGAAATATTTTTTGTTTGGAATAATCATTGATGTGGTAGCATATTGGTACAACAATGAAAGATTTGGCATCAGTATTAAGAAAACAGGCACAATGGGGGAGAGTGATTATATAATGTAGTTTGATTTGAAAGAACCCTTTTCTATTGATGTGAAAGGGGGAGAGTAATGGGGCATTAGATAAAATATTAGCTTCTGCAACCTAATAGGGGTAGTCCAATCCAAATCCACCAATGACTAACAATGTCTCTTGCTGCTTCCATCAATGCCAAAGGGGGAGATTGTTAACTATGTAGGAATATTTCTAAGGATGTGTTTTCAATAACATCAATATTAGGGGGGTCCTTTTAAATATGTTTTCGTTAATATCATTACTGCAATGTTGAATGTATGTTGTCATGTCTTGTTGACTATCCTGATATCATGGTTGAAGTTTCACATTTGAGTAGTCCATATTTGAAGGCATTTATTTTTCAGTTCCTTGGTCCAAATGAGAATTCAATGTGTATATTTTTCTAACCTTCTCAAAGAAATTTCCAACGATATATGCCAGTTTTCCTAACTCCCAAGGAATGAGAAGAAAACATGATTTGAAGTAGAATAGTACATGCAAAGTTATAACCTTAGTCACGTTTCAGTGGAAACATCACTAAGAGCCCATTGGCCATTAGACTATGCAATCAAAGGTTAAGAAGGAAGCACCATCTAGAAACCTTGAGATCCAAGGTTCGAGATTTGATCATGACCATTGGACTGTCAAAGAAAATCTTAGGAAGGAAGCACCATCTAAAAACCCTAAAGATCCAAATTTTAGATTTGATCATGACCATTGGATTGAAAAAGAAAATATTAGGATGGAAACACCATCTACAAACCCTGAGATTTGATATATGCCCGGAGAATTGCAGAAGAAAATTTTAGGAGGAAAAGGCCGAAAGTGAAAGAAGACAAGAATGCCAATTATTGAGGAGGTTATGTTCATATTCATCTACCATGGTCATATAGAGGATAATTTTTTAGCGCTCACGAGCTAAGATATTATTGGGCCTATAGTATTATTGGCCTCATTTAAAAAATTTCCTAACCTTCTGACATCTGGAAAAAAAGAGAACCTAGAACACATGGCAAAAGATGTGGCACCTCCACATAAATTATAGAGTGACAATGATGTGGCTCAGGTTTACATGTGGCAACTTATGAGCGAGACACATGGCTAGTGAATTCAACATTTTTTGATGGAAAAATGACCAGATGGTGAGTGGAACACGACAGGAACACATGTGTAAGAGGACACATGGAAAATTATCACTAGCTGCAGCAAATTATATGTTAGAATTAATGGAAAATATGTGGCATGTGGTTCACTCACCAACCTACCAGGGAAATATACCATTGGAACTTGTCCAATCGGAAATAGACCAGTAAATGACATAATATCTCTAGTAAATTACAAAATTTCAAGTGACATATCCATCTATCAGACCACCTGGTTTGAAGGGTGTTGTGAACAACAAAGGATTTTTTCTTACGAGTAATGGGATAATAGAAGGAAAAATCATTGTTAGTTGTAGTTTTAGTCTAAAAGTTAATATTGGGTCAATATGTTGTGGCAAGTTCAGAAGGCATGACAGGTGGCACTAGGTGGAAGCTAACATGGAAAAATTACACATGTGGAAAGTTGTGATTGGTTCACATTGGCATGATGTGGAAATTATGGATGTGTTGAGATTTGCATCAGGAGGATGTTTTGTAAGGTCTCATACTGATAAAATTAAAATGAAAGTGAAAAGCCCATAATTGTGTGCATTATGGGGCATGTGATCCATTGAGCCCATCAGACCATTGGGCCTATCATAAAATTGGGCCATAGTAGCATAGGAATGAATTTGACCATCGGACACCAGAGTTATGGTGTCTCTATATGTTTAAAAGCAATAAGTGCAAGGGTGGTCTAGTGCAACTTGATATCCATTGTGCTACAGGTATGGTCACAAGCGATGTTACAGGGTGTTGAGGGTTAAGCATCGGGGAACTAGGCCCATTAGGCCATCACAATGCATGAAGAGAAGTGGGATCCCCAATACACAAGATCTGATAAAGCCACTGGAATAGAGGTTCATGTTATTAGTCATGAGGATCCAAGTGCAAGTGCTCAAGGTAGTTGTTGGGGGGTTGAAATTTTGGTGTTTTTGGGCACGCAAAAAGTTAAAGGTTGGATATTAAAATAAGTCTTATTGGGAAAAATTTGTTGGATTTGTAAGTATAAAATAGAAACACAAATGAAATGAAGTAGGGAATTTTTGTTAAATGTTAAGGTGTGGTGTTGAGACAATGATGAGGGCATGAATTGATTAACTGAGGAAGATACTGTACATGGTATGCTTTTGTACAATCAAGTTGAAGATGGATTTTTCAGTGTGTTTACATGTAGACGAATGGAAAAAATTCGTTGTAAGAGTGCATGCTTATGTAATGTGTGACCAAGTCAATTTTAAATAGCATGGGTGAAAACCATGAACCAATTCCCAGGTAAAGAAAGGATCAAAAACTATATAAGTAAAGGAAAAAAATTGAAGGATGAGATTGAGTTGTGTATTTGATAAAGGAGCCTAATTATAGTGACTAATGAGGCTAGTCAAAAGAATATATGTAGAATAGATCTAAATAATGAAATAAATTTTGGGCCAAATGAGAAGAGATGTTAAGATGAAAAATAACATATATAAATGTTGAGATCTGATCTGAGTAAGGAACTACTGAGTGAATTTTGTTGATAGTGCTAAGTATGCATGTACAAAGAATAAAATATATCAATTTTTAGATCTGAGTTATAGTTGGGTATCTAACTAAGTTGAGAGGTAAATAGGGTATGAGTAGTGCAAGATAAAAAATGGTGAATAAAATATTAGAGATCAAATAAGTATGAATGTGTAAAGGTAGAAGAATGTGCCAATAAATCCGAGTCTAAAAATGTAGAAATTTGCTGAATAATGATTAATTATCCACCGAGACTATCCTGATCACATATCAATTCGAATTCATATGCAACACATAATCTCTTCCACTCAGATCATCACACATGCGGAAATAAAACAAGCGATAGCACATCAAATCATCATACACATTAACACAGTATGTATGGGGAAAGCTTATAGCTGAAAAACCTACAACTATTGTGTATATTATAACGGAGAAAACATGTAACAAACTCAGTACAATACTCCTCACAAGTACTCAGTACTATCTCATGAAGTTACACACAAACTAGCTTGGTTTTGAACAAGTCACAAGTTCAAAACACATCCACTAATTGCCTGCCTCTATTGCGCAATCAAGGCTGGTCTAATGAGATATCCAAGGTTCGAATCTCCTTGGCTTGACAGCGCAATCATCATGGGCAATTCCTCCAAGTGTGGTGCAAATCTCATGCACAACCGATGTCGCCACTGATAGCTAACTCCACCCTTTCATCTACCTCTTTCACTGGTCTCCACTGAACTGATCATGCACTGTAGTGAACTGATGTGTTCTTGAGTTGAATAATGAGTTACTAATTAATTAATTAAATAATATTTAATTCACTCCACTCATTACTAGTTGATTAGCTAGTTAAACTAATCTCAACTAGTTCAACTAAGTTAAACCGAACACAACTCCACCAACTGTCTCATCAACTCCACCAAACTTCTGCCACTGAAGTCCTAACCGAAGTCAACCATGCATGAGCTCACCAAACCCTTAGGAATAGCATAATTCCTCTGTCGTATGCATGAGCCACTTCTGTAGCTCGAACTGAAGTGCTCCAAGAGAGTAACCTGAAGTTTAGAGTCCAAATATTATTAAGGGTAAATAATATTTGACTTCCCTATTTTTAGGATAGGCAGTCTAAAAATAGACTTCGACCTATAGGTCCAAAAATAGAGGTCCATCTATTTTTACCAACATGACCAATACTCTAAGAATAACATACTGCAACCCCTGGACCATGCTCCATATGTCTAAAATAGACATAGTCTAAAAATAGACTTTGCGCCAGAATTTGCCTGCGGGCCCACTTAGTGAAGGCGACTTCATTTCACTAAGCTCCATCATCTTGCTGCATTTTCAACAAAAAATGTATGAAAGAGGGATCTAAATGGCTAAATTAAGTGGGTTATTGCAGATCAGGGGATCAATGTCTCTTTCAGCGTGGTTCTTATAAATATTAGGGGATCGAGATCTCCTTCAGGTTGATGTCTGTAAATATTAGCGAATGAATGTCTCCTTTAGGTTAGTACCTATAAATATTAAGAAATAAGTGCCTCCTTCAAGTTGGTTCCTATAAAGTGTTTAGATTCAACAATAAAAAATCAACACCCATGCCTAGTTGCATTAAGCACCCAAACTAGGGTGGGGCCCATAGTGCTATTTTTGGGTGCATGTCTATTTTAGTTATCCCTTAATTAATATGGACAATAAATTGTAATCTATTCTAAATGATGACTTGAAATAGTTAACTAAGAGTGATGAACTCAGTTATCTAGTGGATTTAGAGTTAGAGGTAGTTGGTGAGGCATACAAAGTAATTCTAGTTGTAACAGAGTTCGAAGTGTAGTGGTGCATTACTTAATGCAAGTTGTAATAATTTTAACTCAGTTAAGTGAGTTAAACTCAGTTTTTATAGTTGTAATTAAAGATACACTAGTGAGAGATCAAGTGAATTAAATATTAATTAATTCACAATCAGTGATCTTACATGCAACTGAGGATTTACTATAATTAGCTGCATGCATGTCAGATCCAATGGAGACCTAGTTGAGTTCAAGCTAGTGAAAGGGAAGTTGACTATCAATTGTAGGATTATTGGCTTGCACACATGCAACCAAACACCCATTGGAGTGCCCATGATACTTGCATAGTCAAGGAAGTCCAAAATTCCTATATTTTAGGGATTGCATTCATCAGGGATTGCGCAAGCAAGGAAGGTTGTCTAGAGGCTGAGAATTGGCTATTTTTTGGTCAGTTTTGTTCATAACAGTGTGAGACAAATAGATGAGTACTAGAGGGCTCTTGTGAGAAGAGTTTTGTATGTAATTTTTTCATGATCCATTCTTAATATAAAATAGAAGATAGTGGGTTTTTGAGCTATAAGCTTTCCCTGGGAAATTATCTTGTTGTGGTTGATTTGATTCTTCTTCATGTTCATGTGATTGTCGATTTTTTTTAATTCCGTAAAATATTTGTAGAAGCAATTTCGTAAAATATTTGTAGAAGCGATCAGGTGAATCTAATATATACATGCATGTTGTATAATTTCTACATGGTATCAGAGAAAAATAAATTGCAGAAGTGAAGCAGGAGCTGAGCTTGTGACTGGATAGAATTCGAATTTGCAGAAACACTTTATTGGTGCTACACCTAATTCAAGATCGAAATGGCTTTCAATGGCTTGAGGTTGGAGTATGCGATCGAGGGCATCTCAAACTATATTTCTTGGAAGGACAAGATGGAGGCAGTACTTGAAGATAATGGCTTGAAGGAATTCATTGATAATGATGTTCCTAAATTTGTTGTGGTAGATGCTGCAAATCTTGATGCATGGAAAAATAAAGTGGCAAAGGTGAGGAGGATCCCATTGGAGGGAGTACGAGACTGCATTGTCTCAAGCCTCCATGGGAAAGCCACACCATATGCAATGTGGAAGGCTTTGACGGATCTATTCCAAAGTAGTAGCGACCATAGGAAATTGGCGCTCAAAGGTAAAATCAGGAAGATCAAGATGGAAAAGGGCGATACCATTCCAAAATATCTAACAAAGTTTGTCCAACGTCGGGATGAACTAGGGAGCGTTGGAATAACATTCACTGATAATGATTTAGTGAGCTTGGCTCTCCTAGGACTTCCAAATATTTGGCCACAGTTATCAAGACTATGTCAATGGAAGGGAAAAATTGCCAGATTGGGAACAATTGTGGTCGGATTTGGTGCAGGAGGAGTTCAAACGGAACACCAAAGATGGATCTTCATCTAAGAATGAGGATGAAGAGGATTTTTCTTTGGCTACCAAGGTGAGGAAAGCGAAGGGGTAGAAATTTCATTCTAAAACTAAGTCCAAGAATGGAAAGAAGTAGGACATGTCCAAGGTAAAGTGTTTTCACTGTCACGAGCATGGGAATTTTGCTACTAACTGTCCACAAAAGAAGAAGAACAAGAAGGTTGGAGGATCTACAGCTAGTGAGGCCCTTACCTACAATTTGAGCTTTAATTCTCATTGATCGCATGCATGGTGTCCAATGCATTGGGATCTGTATGGTATTTGGATAGTGGCACTTCCTTTCACATGACGAGAGACAAGGAAATTTTCAGTGACTTGGAGGAGAAGGATCTCTAGACGCATATTGAAATGGGCGATGACGGGTGGTACAGTGCTACCGGGATTGGTACCATTACCTTCCAGAGGAAGTCAGGTAAACCCTTTCAATTAAAATATGTAATGCATGTACCAGTTCTAAAGAAAAATTTGGTCTCAGTCGCAATGTTGGAAGATAGAGGCTATGATGTTGTTTTTAGTGAAGGAAAAGCTTCCCTATGACATAAAACAATAGGACAAGCCAAGAGGATAGGGATTCAGGTTAAGAATATCTACAATATGGAGGTAGATGGCTGCATATGAATGATGGGAAAGGTAGATCAAGTGGTGAGCTGGGATGAGGGCGAATTATGGAACAAGATATTGGGTCATCTTCATCATGGAGCCTTGAAAGTCATGAGGAAAATTTCTACTGGTCTTCCCAAGGGGATACTTGCCCAGTCAGAAACATGCAAGGGATGTACTATGGGAAAATATGTAAAGGCCACCTTTCATGAGAAGGAAAACTGAGCTTTGGGGATCCTTGAGAGATTTCACACGGACGTGTGTGGTCCTTTATCTGTTGCTTCGATAGAAAAACATAAGTACTATGAAATATTTATTGATGATTTTTCTCGTAAGTGCTAGATATTCTTCATGCAAAAGAAAGATCAAACATTCTCTAAGTTCTGTGAGTTTAAGGCACTAGTGGAGAAAGAGTCAGGGAAGCAACTAAAGGCTCTTAGGAGTGATAATGGTGGAGAATACATCTCTAATGAATTCAAGAACTTCTACAACAAAGAATGAATTTGAAGAGAATTCATAGTGCCTCATAAACCACAATAGAATGGGGTTGCAGAGAGGGAGAACAAAACTATTGTGGGTGCAGCACGGGCGATGTTGCATGATCAAGGCCTACCGATGAATATGTGGGCAGAAGCATGCAACGCAGTGGTACATGTTCAAAACCTTTGTCCTCATAGAGTACTTGGCATTAGTACACCTGAAGAGGCTTTCACTGGTAAGAAACCCTAAGTTTCACAAGTTAAGATTTTTGGCTCATCTGTTTATGTGCATGTGACCAAGGATGCTAGGAAGAAGTTGGAACCAAAAACCGAGGTTGGGGTTTTTGTGGGGTACATTAAAACACCCCATAATTATCGTGTGTATTTTCCAAAAAATAGAATGACTGTTGTGTGACAGGATATAATATTTGATGAGGATAAATCCATGCGGTTGTCCCTTGAGAGGGATCTGGACTTGCATGAGGAGGAGGAGCTGTTGGTTCCCAAGGATGAGTCTCAAGATGTCGATCAGCCACATGAGGAGGTTCATGGAGTGGAGGAAAACACTCATGCAGAACCATCCATTAGAAATGGTAGAAGGCGAACCATGGACGCTGATAGATTGAAACTTGATGCTGTAGAGAATCTAGGAGCCCCTACTTCAAAGCGCAGACAGAGACAATATCTTGACTAATTTACTGGATAAATGGCTCTTATGATAAAATGTATTTTGACTAAACCATCTTCCTTTCAGGAAGCAGTACAAGGTAAAGCAAGTTGTTGATGGGAATGGTGAAATACAAGGCCAGATTTGTGGCCCAGGGATTCTCGTAGATCTAGGGGATAGATTATGATGAGACTTTTCTACTTGTTGCAAGGTACTCTTCCATAAGATCCATCCTTGCACTCTCAGCGCAGATGGGCTGGTGCATTCATCAGATGGATCTGAAAACTGTGTTTCTCAATGGGATCATTGAGGAAGAGGTGTACATAGAGCAGCTTGAAGGTTTCGAAATCTTCAACAATGAGTTGTATGTGTGCCTGCTCAAAAGAGAATTGTATGGGCTGAAGCAAGCACCCCGTACTTGGTACACTCAGATAAACATCTATTTCACCAGACTGGGATTCACCAAAAGTGAAGCATATGCAAACATGTACCAGATTGTGGTTGAGGATAAGCTATTGATTATTGTTCTTTATGTTGATGATCTAATTTTGATTGGTGATGAGCAGCTGATACACTCATGCAAGGAGGATCTTGCAAGGGAGTTCGAAATGAAGGACATGGGACTACTTCATTATTTCCTTGGATTGTAAATATGGCATCGGGATAGTGAAATTTTTGTGTCTCAGGGCAAGTATGCAAAGGAGATACTGGGTAAGTTTAAAATGGAGAGCTGCAAACCAATGGATACTCCTCTTTAGAAAATTAGAAGAAAGAGGATGCTACTTCTGGAGAGGTAGTGGATGCTACTATCTAAGGCAGTTAGTGGGTTCACTAATGTATTTGGTGAACATGAGACTGGACATTTTCTACGATGTTAACCAACTGAGTCAATCTGTTAAGCCTACCAATCTCTTTTGGAAGGCGGGAAAGCATGTCCTGAGATACCTGAGGGGCACATCAGAGTATGGTCTATGGTACAAACAAATAGAGGGAGTGAAGCTTCAAGGCTTCGCGGATGCAGATTGGGTGGGAAGTCCATCAGACAGAAAGAGCACATCAGGAGGGATATTTAGCATAGGATCAACAACTGTTTCCTGGTACAGTGGGAAATAACAATCTGTGGCACTCAGTTCAGCGGAATCAAAATACATGGCAGTAAGTCAAGCTGCATGTGAGGTTATCCGGATGAGAAAGATCTTGGTTGGTCTGTTTGGTTGTCAGATGGATCCGATAGTGATTCATTGTGATAATCAGAGTTGCATTAGACTCTCAATTAATTCCCTGTTTCATGATAGGTCCAATCATATAGATATCTGGTACCGTCATCTCAGAGATTGTGTGCAGAGAATAATAATTTTGCTTTAGTACATTCCCATAGAAGATCAAGATGCAGTTATTCTAACGAAGGCACTCATCAGGAGAAAATTCGAATACAATAGAGACAGGATCAAGGTGAAGGATAATCCCTTTCTTGTTGAGAGGGAGTGTTGAGATCCAACAAGAAAAATTCAGCACCCATGCCTAGTTGCATTAAGCACCCAAACTAGGGTGGGGCCCACAGTGTTATTTTTGGGTGCATGTCTATTTTAGTTATCCCTTAATTAATATGGACAATAAAATGTAATATATTCTCAATGATGATTTGAAATAGTTATCTGAGAGTGATAAAATCATTTAGATAGTGGATTTCGAGTTAGAGGTAGTTGGTGAGGCATGCAGAGTAATTCTAGACATAACAGAGTTCGAAGTGCAGCGATGCATTTGTTAATGCAGGTTGTAATCAGTTTAACTCAATCAAGTGACTTAAAATTAGTTGTGATAGTTGCAACTGAAGATATACTAGTGAAATATCAAGTGAATTAAATATTAATTAATTCACAATCAATGATCTCACATGCAACTGAGGATTTACTATTATTAGCTGCATGCATGTCAAATCCAGTGGAGACCCAGTTGAGTTCTAGGTGAAAGGGAAGTTGACTATCAGTTGTAGGATTAATGGATTGCACACATGCAACCAAATATCCATTGGAGTTCCCATGATTCTTGCACAGTCAAAGAAGGCCAAAATTCATATCTTTTATGGATTTTATTCATCAGGTATTGCGCAAGAAAGGCAGGTCGTCTAGAGGCTGAGAATTGGCTATGTGTTGGTCAGTTTTGTTCATGATAGTGTGAGAAAATTAGCTGAGAAATGGAGGGCTCTTGTGAGAAGAGTTTTGTATGTAATTGTTTCATGATACATGCTTAATATACAATAGAATATAGTGGGGTTTTGAGTTGTAAGCTTTCCCCGATAAATTATCTGTGTTGTGGTTGATTTGATTCTTCTTCATGTTCATGTGATTAGCGATTGTGTTTTAATTCCGAAAAATATTTGTAGAAGCGATTCAATATTTAACTTTAGTACATTGTTAGATCACGTGAATCCAAGATATACATGCTCGTTGTATAATTTCTACATAAAGAACAATGGGAGTTGGTACTTCTAGCAAGGGGATGCTTATAAAATAAACGAGGTTTAGTGCCTCTTGTAGGTTAATCCCTACATAATTTGATGTAAATTGAAGTTGGTTCTTGCATTTACATTATAATTAAAAGGATATTAGTGATTTTATCCCATACAGGCTTCCATGTAAACATCTTATGTTCAAGCTTTATGTCATTGGTGCAATGTTGTATTGTTAAATGTGTTTGATTGAGTGAGAAATTGTTAAAATTTATAAAATACTGATTCACCACCCTCTCATTATTTTCTTGGTTTCTAACATATCCCTTCTAAAAAAACCATTTTACCATACGAAGTAAATAATATAAATCTTGGTTTTAGGTGTAATGCCCCTAATTAGGGCCCATTGCATAAATGTTGGAAGAAATTTTTCTACCTATGCAAAATAGATAGCACCATTAAAAAGAAGTAAGAAAAACATCTACATTTGACATGGAAACTAAAAATTCATGTGAATATATAAAATTCATGAATAATCTAGCAACCAAAATATGAACATTCTCCATTGCCACAATGATAGGATTCTGAACTCTATAATGTTAAAGGTTTTGGTTACATTAAGAAAATAATATCCCTATCTCAACCCTATCTCCCACTTTATAGCCACAATGTTTAAGGACAAAACAACTTCATGTGATAGGAAATGCCATAAAGTAGAATTGACTATTAATGATTATTAATCAAGGACTCTAATGCATACCGTGGTCATTGGGGAAGTCAACACTGGAATAAGAACCCAATGGTTGGTCATGGAAGCCAATTCTTAATAGTCTATGAAAATGAAAAACTATACAAATTTCTTCGAGTCAAGAACCCACATGTTTATGAATGGATATTAATCCTATTTTCTCGTTATTCTTCAATGGAAGGAACACTAAGTTGATTCAAATGACAAGTCAATTGGAAGGTAACTAATACTAAGTTTTAAGTAGGAGAATATGTGTTTGTTCGACTCCAATCATACAATATGAAATCACTTAAAAATTAAAGAATCATAAATGAGTACCTAAGTTTTATTGTTCCTCGTCTAGAAGAGAGTATACCAAATAGCCCATGCTTTATATATATCAGACGAGGGGGAGCAAGAGGATGTCCCATGTTTCATATTTGAATAAAAATTGATTCCAATAACTTTTGATAGACAAAATTATCTCTTTAAATGAAAAAAAAAAAAAAAAAAAACTAAATTTTCAGAATATTTTAACCAAAATTCTTTATTCAAAAGTTATCAATAAATATTTATTAAAGAAAATAAATTATTACCAGAAAAATTAAATAAATAAATAATTCATATTGAAAAATTCATCTTTAAAAATAATATAAAGGCTAATCAGTTTAATGCGAAAGATGGCTTATGAGATCCCCCACGATCACATCTTAGTTAATTGTAAACAATTAATAAAAATAAATAACTAATGTAATACTCAAATCCTTACAAAGCAATGCATGCCTGATTCAGACATGCTTAATTCCCACAATTCCCAAGGCTCTTTCCATAAAGGCATTTCCTTCATACTAATAATCTATATTAGGATATGAATCCCTTTAATAAAAAATATTGTTGGAGGCTTTAAGTAATCAATGGGAGGAGATGAAAGGGTACACATACAAATCCCTTTTATATAACATCAATTTCGCTGATCTAAACACTCTCGTTTCTTGTGAATAACCCTCAGAGCCAAGATGTTTCCAATACATGGGGTAGGGTGTAGCCCTCAAATCTTCTCAAACTCCATCGCATCAATAACTTACAAAAATGTGGCCCAACTGTGTATGCGATCCTTTCTTACAAAATGCGACCAAAACACATCCACTCCCCCAAATCTCCTTTTAATAACACTCTTGAAACCTTATGGGATCGCGGGATTATAGCTTGATCCACTTGTCTCTCCATGTCACTACTTCCACTATCGCATTGTTATACCAATGTCACATTCCCACATAAGCCTAGTATTCCGTATGCTCGATTCCTTTTTCCTATTAATATTAAATGGAAGTCGCAAGTTACAAAATTTTGGGTATGGCCCATTGTTCCACGTCTTCCACTATGCCACATATACTCCACCTATCAGCCCCACTTATGCTCGGCTCTAAATTAAAATTGTTCTAGGCTTGATGGTTTTGAGTAGTGGGAAAGTTTTTGCCTCCTCCATCTTCCCGTTAATAGATTGATCTTGAAGCTTGGTTGTTTAAAAAAAAATGCAATTTGTAAATGTTATAGGCTTCCTGCACTTTCCATTACAAAAGTGATATTTATAAATGATTGCTTTGTAGTAATATAAACATATAATTATAGAAAAACATTTAAAATAATATTACTTTTTCAATCCTATTTTTTTTTGTACGTTTTTGCTATTAAAAGTCTGACATGTCTCATTGATCAATTCTCTGGAAACTCATCCTGTAGTTTAAATAAAATTTGGTTCTTGGAATCAATGGATTGATTTTTGTATTGTAAGTGGAAAGAATGTCTATACATTCATTCCACTAGATCCCTCAAAGTTTTGTGAAAGTTTTTCCCCTTTCGTTAACCTCTAGCACCACTCGAAATGAGCTAAGGAGCAATTAATTTTCATTTGCATGTTCTATTTTTTTTATTTTCTTAGAAAAACATTCATTTTCTTCGTTGTTGGTCCCTGTAAAACATTAAACATATCTAAATTAATAGATTGTTTGAAACATGTTATCTAATATTTTAAAGTATATTATTAATGAAAATTCAGAAAATAAACTCATATTGGATCGATAGTGTTTTTTCATTGACTTGATTCATTCTTCTGCAAATTTTCCATCAAGGTTTTATGCTCTTCTTGTCTTAGATCAAAAATAATTTTATCGAGCTTCTTCATTTGTGGCTCTGCATGATACACACTAAAAAATACATATTAGTTAAACTTACATATAGTTCAAAAATAATAATTTTTGTAAGAATTTACAAATAACTTGTCTTTTTTTCTTTTCTGGATGTGCTATTAGTATTTTAGTTACTTGAACTCTAGTCATCCATTTCTTTATCAATATGAAACATGTACCATTCATTAATATATTTTATAAATAAATCACATACTTTTCAAGTAAAAAAATAAATAAATCAAGAAAATGGTGCGCCTTTCGCAACATACGTACCAAACGTGGTGCGGTAGGTTCTTGTAAACACACTGCCAATACAGTAAAAACATCGCACGATGCTCTTTTTCAAAAAGGCATTTGAGTATGTTGTATTAAAACTGGCGCACCGATTAACATAAACATAAATTAATAAAAAAACAGTTTTTATCCAACTTTGAAAGTGGTCCCGCGGGTTAGATGTCATACGCCTATATATATAGTAATACAAACCCTATAAATATAAAATGAAAAACCAAAATTGTGAAGTCACATAAACAAGAAGAAGCAAGGGTTTAACATAAGAATGGATTTTTATTTTTTTCTTCTGAATTTTAGTTAAATGTAAATAGGGATAGAGATTGTAAATGGTTTTATTAGTAAAACGTATAGTAAAATTTAAAATTTTTACTATGCATGTATTAAATCTAACAAAAACTGTAAAAAAACAATTATTACAGTAAAATTTAACAATTTTACTATACTATAGGGTTTTTGTGTGAATCACCAGATATTTCAAATTCTGATTCTTTGAATAGTGATGTGGTTCGAAAGTATTTTTCTGCTCCACAGTGCTCTCGTGATCTCTTGCTCCAGGTATGTCTCTCGTGGAAATCCCTCCCTGAAAAATTTTGCAAAAATAATGAAATAATGAATAGATTTACTATTTAAAGAATTTTTTTATGAAATCAGATTTCTGAAAATAATTTGCTGCCCATTTTTCAATATACCGCTTTATTTTTACTTTAAAAAAAAGTTTTTTTTTCTTTTTTTTTTTTCCAATATTCGATGTGTTTGTTAACTAACAACACCAGTGTGTCCGTTAATAAAATCGCACCAGTGCAGTTAAGAATACATTAGCACCTATAACAATAAGTCATTTTTAAGGCAACAAAATTACTTTTAGGTATGTAAACCACAATTTATTGTTTATTTTTCTCAAATACAGGGAGAAAATATCATAATTATATCAAATGGACAATTTTTAAAACTCCAAATCGTTCCATAATATTTTTCAAAGTCCATCATGGAGTTCTCCCTATCCATCTCCAGACGTAATTCCTTCATATTTTATTTATATTTTCATTATCTAATTGAATTTATTTTTTTATCCATGTCAATCAGTTGAATAAAATTAATGTATACAAATTTGCAAGTTCATGTAGATTTAGAATCGAATTCAGATGCACAAAATAATAAAACAGTTCCAAAACGTTGGAAGCTCTTATTAGTAGCAGCATACCGCAAGGCACGGTTGGTAGATGAAAATGGATTGTCGCTTCACCCTGCCAATTGTAACATTGCATATTTGAGCCGCAATCCTGGGACAATGAGGGTAATAATAATTTTTTGGTATAATGTAATTATTTCAACACCAAACCAATTAATCATGCATTGACTTGCTTACTAATTGATATCATCAATTTTGTTCTAATCATGTGCAAATATATATATATATATATATATATATATATATATATATATATATATATATATATATATCATCAATTTTGTTCTAATCATGTGCAAATATATATATATATATATATTATTAGGATTCTAGTGATGATGACTGACCTACCTATCATCTTCCATTTCACCCCAAGACAATGTCAAATCAAGAGAAGGCTAAATTAAGAGAAAAAATCGGAGAGGAATGATACCAAGAATGGTTGAATCAACCACCTATTGAATTCCCACTATGTCCAGATTCACCAATTAGGAATGACTACAACAATAATAGCTATTCACAAGCTAGTAGTGCAGGAAATCAAATAGACGTTGGTATGGATGATTACTTAAGGGATACAAGTGCCATGGAGACAACATTGTTAGATGCATTCCAGAATGATGATCAACTAGGGGATGATACTCATATCGTTGATACCTTTTCAAAAGCCTTACATTTTATTCAACCACCCCTCTCTTTGGACCTGGCACTCAGTCAAAGTCTACCTAATTAGGGACAACACTGTTACAGTACAATTTGAAAGTAAAGTTTGCCTTGTCGAATGCATGTTTCTCGGAAATTTTGTGGTAAATGACCATCAAGCCCCTTATATTTTGAGAAATATAATCACACAATCAAAATTACAAATGGTCAATTTTATGAATGTTAATAATTATCGCCATTAATGTACATTTAATATTTTCCATGACCAACTACAGGTCATTAAAAGATAAGGTTCTTCCAAGTGATATTGTCTTGCCCGATAGCTGCGAAGAGGAAAAGAAATTGATGAAAATTTTGGGTGTTGATTACATATAATATCATGCATGTCCAAATGATTATATGAATCTATAAAGAGGATAATATGTAGACAAAGAGATATGTCTAAAATTTTGGCATGATAGGTATGATAAATAAAAAAAGAAGGGTAAATCACATGGTCCTCCTTTTAAGATATTGAGGCACATGCCTATAATCCCAGGGATTCAAAGGCTCTTTCGTTGCAAAGAATTAGCTATGTTGCAGGGATGGCATGCATCACACAGAAGTGAGTTGGGAGTTATGTGAATCCCAACAAATTCAATGGCCATGAAGCATATAGAGGATACATGGCCTAAAAATTTCAATGATGAAGTACGAAGTCTACGACTCAACATAGCCATGGAAGGCGTCAACCCGTATTCCCTCCATGACACCAATTATTATGTTTGGCTTGTAGTAGTGACCAATAACAATATCCCCCCATGGTTTTCCGTGAAGAATGAACATCTTATGTTGGCTCTCATAGTCCCTGGTATAATACAAGTGAAGAATATGGATGTCTACTTACAACCACTGGTAGATGAATTGAAGGAATTATGGGATGGGATAAATTTATACGATGTATCAAGACCCATCACAACAGAGAGGAGTTTTATGTTGTATGGCATATGTGCTTACCTGACACATGATTATATAGGTTTATGAGTTTTCTCTGGTAACTTACATGTTTATTGATTTTTTCATATACGTAACAATATTATTTCGCATATTAGTTATTTAATTTGTTGTATTAAATTGTTCTAATCTTCATGATATTCTTTAACGTGCCATGCATATTGTATACAATAATTTCGCAGGTCTTGTAACAAAAGGGTATTATGGATGTAAATGTTGTGGACCTTCTTTGAAAGTTAGATGGAACAACGACCTATGAAAGCCAGTGTATGACTTCTCCAGGGTATTCCTCCCAGAAGAGCAACATCCTCTTTCAATGGTAAACGAGAGAGAACCCAAAGGTCTGCAATGATTACACCAACTGAATGGATTAGAGCATATGAGTGAGAGAAGTAGAAGGAGTTCATAGAAATGTTTGATTCAAATGTGGAGCCTATGTTCGATTATCCATAATTCTTCGACATCTATGTTGAGAAATTTACTATTGGGATGAAAAGGAAATCTATCTTTTATAACCTCCCATATTGGGAGTATCATAAGATTACCCGCTTACTAGATCACATGCATATATTTAAAAATGTTTCATCTTCTTTATGGAGGCACATATCATCGAAACAAAGTGACACCTTGGATGTTAGGAAAGATCTTATTACTTCAAAAACTAAAAAGAAACATTAGTCAATACGATTATAAAGTATAGGATCAGAGGCAATTGGTCCCTCTAATTGGTATTTCAAAGAAGGTGATGTCCCATGGATTTTAAAAAGAGACGATATTTCTTTGGAAAAGGAGGTTATAATGGGTGTTAGGGTGCCATCTTCATACCGGTCTTCACTATGGCGTTGCTTCACCGTGGAAGACCATTTTTCGGGATTTAAATCGCATGACCATTTGAATCTTCTAAGAGTACGTAAAATTTCAAAAGCATGAATTTATTATTTTTTATATTAATAAATTTTATCCCATGTAAGGATCATAAAACATAACTAATTTTGTATATTACTGCATGTGTTTATAACTTTGCAGTGTCATTATCCTTTGTTCAGGCATGGGTGTGTGAAACATGAATTCCCCCAAGACATAGGACATGCCATATGTAAATTATTTTCATTTGTATGTTGGATCGCATAAAAGTATATTCATGTGGCTAGCATTCCATAGTGGCATCAAGAGATAGTTGAGATTGTTAGTATGTTTGATAAGGAACTGTCGACGAGTTTCATGGACTTGCAGGTTCATCTTCTAATCCACCTAGTAGATGAGGTTGAATTAGCTAGGGTGTTTTCTTGTCATTGGATGTTCTTCTTAGAGAGGTACATGAATAAATTGAAAGGTTTTTTTCTACAAAGGGAAAAACCTGAGGGGTCTATAGAAGAGGGGTACATATCGTATGAGTATTTCAATTATGCCAGTACATCAAGAAGATCAACAACAGACTAGGTGTGATGATTTGGGACGATCAAAGGGATGAAGACAAAAGAGAATGGGAGCTTCTCAAAACGAATGGAAAAAGGTGCTTGATAAAGAGTAAGCGGCTTATAATTTTTCAAATTTACACAAAGTAAATATTCACGCTGAACTTCGATATAATGTATATTTTGATCTCATATGTACTATATGTCAATTTGATTTCATGAACAAATGCGGAAATTGAAGCAATCAATAAATTCATTATTTACAATTCCGAAGTGACACAATTGTGGGTCACATTGTATGAACAAAAGAGGATGAAATGGGTTAGTGACAGGAAATATTTCAGACGGTTGAATGGTAGAAGTGTGCATTATCACTTTCATTTAATAGAAAATATGCCAATTATACACCCCAACAGTTGGGTTGTTGACCAAGTCAGAGAGAAATACAGTGCAACTTGTAATTACCTGCGTGCTGAAGATGATGCGCTAAAAGTAGGGATTGGGAACAAAAACTTGGTAATAATCTATTTATGTACATTTTAAACTTAATAATTCACCTTTGAAATGTAACATATATATTTCTTATTTTATCAGTTGGGTTTTTATAAGACATATGACATTATGATTTTTTAACTTTTATATAGGTGCATTTATTCCCATCTATGTGGGCATATGGACACCATTTTCGCACAAAAAATATCGATGATGGACACATGACACAAGAATGTGGAGTGGAAGTCGAGTTTGATCAATCTAGTCGAGCTAGCCACCGTGATTAACACCTAGTACGAGGGACATTAGGTTATGTTAGAAAGATACAAGAGATCATTGAATTGGAATTATCTTCTTTCCAATGTGTTATTTTTAGGTGCAAGTGGTGGGATGACTTTGATCGGAATAATGTAAAGGAAGATCTCGATAGTAGACGGATATGTATCAACTCTAGGAAGATGTGAGATGAAGCTAAGGAGCCTTATATTTTCCCCCAAACACTACATCCAGGTGTTTTTTACCCATATGCGTTGGATAGGGATTGGTGGTTCGTATTGAGACATGACCCTTGATCAAAACATATTTTTGAGAATAGTAGTGTTATCATGCCAAGCGAGCTGGAAGATAATGAGGGCGATCATGAGAATAGAGAGTGATATGGTACATGTATTATTTCATAATTTATACTAATTAAGATGGGTTTTTATAAATAAGAGGACTTAACCTTATAAGTAATACTATTTTTTTCTAAACATTATAATAGGTATTTTGAATTAATTGGTTTTCATTGTGTTAATGTTAAAATCATTTTACTTGATAATTTGCAATTATGTTGATCTCAAAAACAATGCATTGTATCAAGTTATTTTTTATATGTTGACTCCTAAAATAATACAACTACTTGAATGCTTTAAGTGTGTGTGAATGATATCTTCAAAATCTTAAAAAATGTATTAATATTGTTATTTTTGGTATGTAAGATCATATTAAAATAATGATAATTCTAAACATGAATTTTTTTGCATTATTTTCTAAACTTTATTATGTTACAAAAATTCATATTATTGTAAATTTATTATTTTACAATTATTTATATACATACAAATTTACAATTTTACAATTATGGTAATTTAATAATATGTACAATTACAATTTTACAATTCCACAATACAATTACAATTACAATTTTACAAATATTTTACATACAATTACAATTACAATTACAATAAAAATTTTACAATTTTACATAAAATTACAATTACAATTTGACAAATATTTTACATACAATTACAATTACAATTACACAATTTTGCAATTACCAATACATAATATTTAATAAATATCATGATTTAATATTAAAAATAAACATCACAATCATGATAACCATCTTACAAACATCATTTTCTAAAATACACATTCAAATTTGCTAACATCATCTAACCATTGTGATCGTGATCATCTAACAAAACACAAGCATTGTATAACATCATCACAACACAAACATCAAATATACATATTACGTTAAATAACTGCTATCACATACACATCTATCTGCAAGCACATTAAATGAAAATATCTAACATGACCTAACAATATACTCATCATGATGAACACTAACATGTAAATTAAGTACATCAACATCAACATGAACATAAAATACATGCACCATATATATCTATATATATATATATAATGTAAAAAATATATAATTTTAATATAACTGCATATAAGTGTCAAATATTTGGTGTTACTACATCAATACTATAACTAGTACTAGTCAAGCCCTGCTCAGTCGATGGTGCATCCTCATGCTCAAACGGATGACGTTCCTGCTGCGAAGGTGTCTGTTGATCAGATGGTGCAGTCTGCTCGAGAGGTGCATGTTGATCAGATCGTGCAGTCTGCTCAGGACGTGCCTACTGATCAGATGGTGTAGTCAACTCAAGAGGTGCATGTTGATGAGTCGTCGATGGTGCAACCTACTTAGTGGATGGTGCCTGCTCAGATGGACCTGCCTACTGAGGATTAGGTGCCTGCTCAGTCGATGGTCATGTTTTCTCAAGACTAGGTGCCTGTTGAGATGGTGCAGACTGCTCAGAAGATGCATGTTGATCAAGACTTGATGTTGGCTACTCATCTGGTGCGATGTGAAGGAGGAGGAGGTGGGATACTAGAATGATGATGACTCCTCTCATGATCATAATCATCAGATGATCTGCTCTGTCACGCATCTCCACGACGCCTATCCCTCCTAGTTTCCAATACTCTAGAAGCTCCAATCATATGATGCATAAGGGTCATCATATCATGGGGCATGTCTCTCTAGAGCTCTATGAGAATACGATCAACCTATATCTCTCTGATCGTAGCAGGGTAGACTCCCTCAGCAACTAGGAGTCGACACAATCAGTTGCCCACCTACATCCTTAATCGGGTGTCCTCCCTACGCCGCATCCCCATGGGTATCTGCACTCGAGGATCAGGTTTGTCACCCTGATCCGCCACCTCCGCCATCTCCTCGTCATGATCTACAACTGCATCATACAGTGGGGGTGGAATCATGTCCCCAATTAATGTGCCAATATCTACAAAATATATAGTACACAACAATAATTAGACAATTTCATTAAACAATTTAATAAAATAAGTTAAAGAATGTGTTAGAATAAATTTTATTCTAATTAATTAATTAAGACAATAAATTGAAACTATATTAATTTAAATAAAACACTAATATTACCTCTAGCATCCGATGGCTCATCCTTTGTGAAGAGGATGTTGGTACACCCTCGCCAATCCAAACCAGCGTATGGACATGGCTCCATCGCAAATGAGTGATCATCAACACTGGCTAGCAACTCTAGTGCATCAGTAGATATCCTGGCTGGATAGTCAGAGAATGATCTGAAAGTGGATAGGCAAGATCTTTCTAACTCTTGAAAAAAATGAGAATGGCAAGAAGAATAACTGAAAGAATTGTTTGTATGTTATTCAAACTGCTTAACACAAAGTGTTTTAGATATAAGCCGTTAATTTTAATGTTAAAGTTAAAAAATCAAGCATCATGCATAACATCAAAATATAATGACTGCAAGAATTAATGATGGAGTTCGTCCCTCCTAGACTACGTCTCTAGGTACACTTCAAAGGTGTGCGACCATTGTATTAAGAAAGCCGAGAGAAAAGGTTACATTGACTTGTCAGCTGATAAGTGCCAAACAACACTACTGACAATGTGGAAGGCAATTATCCTGAACAAGATTTTCAAATACTGTCTCTTTACTTGAATAGGCCTTTAGTTGGCCAAGAAAATATAGTGATGGTTAGCACACTCTGTTTGGTGAATTGAATCGTTTGGACCTCTACTCACAAGTAGATGGACTAAATTTGATGTTTGAAGTGGAACTCGGTGCTCTGCAACAAACTTCAAATCTGAGTGTACGCAAGAATTGGAGCTCTCCTTCTCCACAATTTCCCGCAAAAACAAAACTCATTACAATGTACTCTAATTCTCCTTAAAATCACTCTCTTTAATTCTTCTCTCGAGACCTCCTCTATCCTCTTCAAAACATCTTTGTCTATTTAAATAGGATGAGGAAAAATGGCAATAAACCCATCCATTCCCACATTTTTATCTTCATACCTTGAAGATAATGGTTCATTATCTTTAATGTGAATTCCACTTTTAGATAATGAATTGATGAATAAAAATCATGTCAAAACCTATTTCAGATTTTGCTCACATCAGAATAGTTTTCTCGAGATCATCAAGGCCAAATGTAGATTTAAGTTGAGAAATTTTAGGTTTTGTTTTCCTCGGCCTAGATGACACATTAGTCCTTAAGGATAAGGTATTAATAACCTTAGCACCATTTATTATGCAGAAAACTAAAAAACAAACTTTAGGATAAAGATAATCTCGACCATCATCCAAACTCGGCAGAGGTATAAGCTGTCGACATGTGACAGCTTTGCGGACGACGGCTACATCGACGGTCAATCTAGAGGTCATGTTCTTGCGCTGTCAGATAACATTGGCATGTGATCAGCTTCAGAAGGCGACATTCTCTGCGGTCTGTTTCGACGGTTGCGGCCTATCTCCACAGCTTATCCCTTAACTCTCGAAACGTTCACATGGACGGCGGACGATTACGGTTACTATTTAAACCCAACAGTTCCGACTAAACTCCCAATTTTTGCCTTTTCTCACATGGCTAGTGACCTCCGATGGTTATTTTGCATGGTTTTGGTCTGTCAAAACATTTACAATAATATAAGTCCAAAAGTGGTTTTTCGTGACTTAATTGTAATTTTTAGAATTTCATCACCATGGATAAGTTTTAGGACTTTAGCGCTAGGTCTTAGGTTTTAGGATTAGTATTTTTACATCATTTCACCTTAGGATTTAACCTTAGGTTTAGAACTAGGACTTAGACCTAGGCATAACCTTTTTGTGCTATTATTTAGGCATTTTAGGATTTAGTCTTTAACAAATGTTTTTAAGACTAATCACTAACATTTTCGCTTAACACTTAACTTAGATTCTCTAGTGCTAATGTTTATACTTAGGGTGTTTTTTATCCTTAGGTATTTTACATAGATTTAGCACTTTACAATTCTCATCATGATTATACTCTTTAATATTTCATTGTCATAGGTCGACACAACTCAATATGATGACATTTTGGGCTTCAATTCATGAAGAGAAAATCAATGGCAAATATTGTCGAATTCATTGTCGTTGATGTCGAAGTTGACAACGAACATGTGAATTGAATTCCTGCACATAACAAGAATGTTGCATGTGACCATCTTGGTCGCTTACCAATTTTGACATGATCATGTAGATGACTTGAGTCGATGAACCATTGCTCATAAGACCTTCTTGGTCAATGCAATTTCAACACAACCTGTTTATTACAAAAATCAATGACTAACTACTTATAAATATCATCTTGGTCATTTTGTAATTTGGACATAAAACTTCAGGATCCAAATTGAATCAGACAGGCCCCTCTTGGGCATCATCTAGCCCCACATCTACATTCGTACATGAAACATCAGCCTACGAGGCTACCGAACAAAAGTATGCCTCGTTTCCATAAACCTCTAAGAAAATAAACAAAATAAGTCTAAAGAAAAAGGGAAGGTCAAACTCCCACATGCCTTAGAACTACATCTATATAATGCTATACAAAACTGCTGCAAAAAAATCGCAGAACGTCTCACAAGTCATGGCATTTGGAATAAAGAATAAACATAAAATAAAAGCGGACAACTAATGCGATGCCCGTCACTATTTTAGTGTGCAATGGTCGTCAGTAGGAGTGAGAGGCACCTCAACTCCTCTAGACCAAACGAAGCAATGTGTAACTGACCAATAGACAACTGAAAATCTGTAGGAGAAATTATATTGTCCCTAATGTATCTTTGGGAGTACGCCAACTGACTCCCTGTTGCATAATCAACAGGGACATTTAGGAACTAGGGCAAACCCTGCCCTCTCCTAGATAGGCCATTAATAAAATTGATGTCCTCCTCAGTGGGCTCGTACCACTGGCTAGGACCGACCTCGAAAGCCTGTCGGTGGGCATCTCACCTATAGATCAGTTGTCCCAATAACCCACTATGCCCCTTCAGGGATGTAGCCTCCTCATAGAACTTGAGGAGGCCTACCTCCTTTAGGAGCAACTGGGTGGGTGTCATAATAGGGTGAGGGTAAAAAAGTATCTCTTCTTTTATGCCTCCCATAGCTGAATCATGTTATAACGGTCATCCATATGCTCTCTTTGTTGACGTCGATGAATGATTCACATATTAAAAAAAATAAAAAAACACTCAGTGCGCCCAAAAAAAAAATAACGCATACTGTTATCAGTTTGCTCATGCTATCTACTTGTGCATTTCCTTCTTGAAAAGCGTCAGGTGCAGGCGCAGAGCAAAAATTTTTGTGGTGCATTGAACAAAGCCCGGTGTGACAATTGCACAGACCGTGCGTTTTATGATTAGAAATGCATCGCAAAAAAACAACCACAAAAACCTCCAGTCACCAACCTCGTCTAGTGACCTCCGCTACAAACAGATATCTCGGCTATTTTTATAAGGGCTTCCTCAAAAACATCTGCTAGAGGGTATTTTCCTTGTAGTGGGTACTCATGGGGTCTTGGTCATGACAAATAATCATGTAAAGATTAACGGTCTTTATAAGGGTCTCTTGATTTCAAAAGAAAAGTAGGTGAAATAACTCATAATCTTGGGAGACTCCCTCCTTAATTTGCAAGATATAGCTAAAGGTTCAATGCCGAAGAGAAAATATCATGAAAATAGCACAAAAAATGGTAAAATAAATTTCATCAATAGCATAATTTCATGTAGTACAAGAATATAAAAAATAAGCACACAAGCTCGCTAATTATCGATGCAAATTAAAAGCAAGAGAATTGCACCTCAATGGCCAAATTAGGCCATGAGTTATCCCTTAATAGAGCATCATCACGACTCCAACAAATTCATAGTCATCAAAGACTTTACTATCAATAAATATTTTTATGTTTTGTAAATGTTGTGTTATATTGGAGAAATTCCTTAATGTGTACACCTATAGAAACCCTATTTTTGTCCCTCAGCAATATGCCCCTAAGGAAATTTTACCATATCTATTGGATAAGAGAAAAATGATAGAAATTTTGAAGAAGCTGCTATGTAATTCCTGATATATTTGTTACGAGCTAGGAGCAGATTTATATAATATAATATTATTTCTGGTTAAAAAAAATTAAGTTTATTTTTATTTCTTTCATATAGTTTTCATTAATTATTGCTTTTAGGTTTTTATTTTTTTCTCTAGTTAATGCATTTTAAATTTTTTTCCCATCCCTTTAAATATCTTTAATTTTTTTGTTTTTAGATTTTTTTTTTAATTTAAATTTGTTTTTTTTTCGAACAAAAAATAAATTTGAAAAACTATTTAATTTTCCACATATATATCTATATATATATATATATATATCTATATATATATATATATATATATATATATATATATATATATATATATATATATATATATATATATATATATATATATATATATATATATCCGATTTTTTGAAAAAATAAATAAAAAATTATGTGTTATGCTAGTGTATTTTTCAAAAAAAAAATTCATATCATAATACTTGGTCTGCTTTTCATATCTTTTAAATCTCCTGGCTATTATGCTAGAGGCTCCTCCCATCAATAGGGTGTCATCAACAAAATGAGAGTGATTCATGTTTTTGACCCCATTGCTAAATTTCATACCAATGATTAGTCAAGATCTACGGTTGCGGTCCAATGCCCTGCTGAAAGACTCTTCCATGAGAATGAAAAGGAAGGGGGATAAGGGGCAGATTTTTCTTAAGCCTCTAGAGGATTGAAAGTAATATCCAAGTATCTCGTTGAACATAGAAGAGATCCGGGGGTTGGATATGCAGGCATGAATGAGGGATATGAATTCAACTTCGAAGCCCATTTTTGGAAGGATAGAGAGGAGGAAAGAGTGTCATACTCTATCAAAGGCATTAGCAATATCAAGTTTCAGGACAAATCCCTTCTCCGATCTCATCATGCTAGAATGAATGGCTTCTTGAGCCAACATAATGGAATCAATGATTTTCCTATTTGAGATGAAACCACCTTGATTTTCAGAGATAAGATTGGGGAGGGTGGTTTTGATGTGTGTGGCAATGATTTTGGTTATAATTTTATAGGAGGATTTCCATAGGGAAATAGGCCTAAATCTGGAAAAGGTGGATGGGCGGGTCTCCTTAGGGATGAGAGTAAGGAAAGTAGAGTTTTTGAAACCCCTGATATTTTTTTTCATTTGGGCCCAAAGGATCATTTTGATGAGATCCTTTTTAATGATTTCCTAGAAGGTTCGGTAGAAGCTGATGGAGAATCCATCCAAGGCCGATGCTTTTTCTAGAAGGAGGGTCCAAATTGCCTTGATAATTTCAACCTATTCAATATCCTTGATTAAGGAGTAATTAATCTCTTTAGAGATCACTCTAGGTGTGTGAGCCAAGAAATCACTGTAATCCTCTGCCTCCATATTTTCCAATAGGAGGCTTTTGTAATGGCAATGTGCTGCTAATTTATTGCTTCTTGCACAATGTGCATGTTACCTTCTTCATCAGATATAACCATAATATTGTTTCTAGATCTTTTGACACTGGCTTGATTATGAAAGAAGGAGACATTTTTATCCTATAGAACTTAAATGATTGTTAACTATGTTAAATTCATTTAAATGATCTACAATAAATCAACCTTCTTACTTCTTCATATTAAATAAGTGCTTCATAAGAAATACCTTATTTGAGGCGGGGGAATTTTCATATAGTTTGTCCAATGCCTTTATTATATCTTTCATTTTCGTTCCGTTTGAAATGTTGAAGGCCACCAATTCTACCAAGAAAATTCTTATTGTTTCTAGTGCTTTATTTAGATAATCTCTCATTTTTTTTTCCATCACACACATCGAATTCTTTGCTTTTACATTCAATGGTAGGTAAATATATTTCTGTTACAAATAGTCATCCATATGTATCTTCCATAGCTGGTAATTTTTTCCATTGAATTTCTCAACCCTAAACCCACCATCTTCTGCCATTGCTCCCACTCGAAGCGGGAACCCTTATTTCTTATGAGTTTATCATCCAATTAGACCTTCAACTTTGATACCAATTGTTAAAAATTAAATAATAGAAAAATGAAACGAACATATTGGAAACACAAAAAATCATAAAACAAGAGAGACACATATAAATATGGTTCACCCAATCTGTGTTACATCCACAAAGAAACAACAAGTCCATCATTTTATATTATCCAACAAACTGAAGGGACACAACCTGCAACACATATTATGTAACTTCATATTTGCTCTCACAAAGTCTCTCTTTTTATCACACAGAATAACACACAACCACAATACAATTCCCTCATATAAACGGAGGGTTGCCTTATAGGGAAAAAAAAAACCATAAATTAACATAAATTTTACTGTTAGATATTCTGCCTAATGAACACTCAAGACTGACTATGAAATTGCAATATTTCAAATAGCATTTTTCTAAAATAAAATAAAATTAGGGGGTGTTTCCCTTGAGCCCCCACTAGGGGGCACAACAACATGTTTCCACTCCCCTAGACCCCCCTGCAACAAGAGTTGGGGGGGAAGCCCCCACACCCCTTTGTGAAAGACTGGGATCCAAATATGGCTAAAATAAGACCTCTGAATCAAAAAGATAATTAGGCTCCATACACAAAAAATAGTGAATAAGATTTAAACTAATTTAGTTTAACATAATTAAAGATGAAGAAAATATATGTTTAGTGTGGTTTTTTCTCATTGTGTCTCCATTAAATTTTTATTAGAAATTATTATTAAAAGACCTTCTATAACATTTATGGTAATACTGATATAAATTGTTTTAAAAAAAATCATCGAGGAAATAATTAAATAAATAAGTAAATTGTGTAAAAAAAAAATGATTTTTAAAAAATAAATATAATGGGTTAATATAATAAATGATAAATTATAAGGAGTAAAATGAAACTTAAGTCATAATGATTAAATATGTTAAAACATTAAATTAAATGTTCTAACACAAAGTTTATATTTTTTAGTTAACCGACAAAAAAATCTCAAAAAATAGTCACAAGCATCATATGAAAAACATATAGAAATAATTGTGATTTACAAGTGAAGAATTGAGAATTGATTCTATAATATGTCGCAATTTAGTGTAAGGGAGAATGACAAGACCATTAAGAAATGACATAATATTATTAAATAAAGATAAGGAAATCAATCATTTGAAAAATCACATGTAACCATGTTTTAGGAAGTTAAAAGAAGTAAAATGTAAAGATGTATACAAATTGAAAGTAAACACATGGACATCCATTGATGAAAGTGAATCAAGGAAGCTTTTAGAAATGTAAATAAAAAGACTCTACATAATCGATTGAAACTAAAAATTAAAGTGTTGTGAATAACAAAATTCTATCAACCTAAGAGTTTAGATTTTAAGATAAAAAAATAATTCAACACAAATTCAAAAAGGGTTGAAAGTGCATCAATCACTACCTAATAAAGCCATATATTAGCCAAAATATGCTAAAAAGGCCAATGAACACAAAATTATCACATATTAACATGATGACACGAGTAATCATGAATGTCTTAAACCAAATATTAAGAAGTATTAGCTTATTAGGGTACCTTATCAACATCCAAATTATACGAATCATAATACACAAAAATCAATATTTCCATACCAACATTTCTCTTCTATATCAAAACCATCGAGTTGAAAGTAAAAGAAAAGGATATTTAACCAATAATCTTATCATGAGAGAGTTCTAATGATAATTCATTTAGAATCGATTAATCCATGTGTTCTTAACCTCTTCAAATAGATTGAAGTTACAAGAAGAAATATCATTCTATATTAGAAGATGTTCTTTCCCCGTACTTTGCAGTGAATCATCTTAAAAGGGATACCTTGTAATCTATCTAAGGTATTTTACCACCAACGTATTAAGATAAGAACATTTATCATTTAATGTGGGAAAAATATTACAAAGGTAGTCTTATATGAAAGCTTCTTTTCAAAATGTATTGGGAAGACCTTCCAAAATTTATATGTTGGAAAGTTTGGTTTTCCAAGAACAATATAATTTTTATTAACAATCTTACTCCTTTCTAAAGCATTATCATTGTGTGTTGATTTGAAGTTGAAAATTAGTATCATGGCTCCTATATGAAAGGGTTGGGTCAACTAGAGAAAGTATGGCTCAATAAATTGGTGGGTATGGATAATAGCCCACAAATTACTAGCTGGAATCAACAAAACATGGGAGAATGTTGGAAGCTTAGAATGACATATGTATAATTTGAAACCTAGAAGAATAGTAGAGACGAATGGATTATCTATTTTGATGGAGCATCCAAACAAAATCCAGGAGTGGTAGGAGGGGGAGGAGCTCTTTATGGCACTAAGGATGGAAATTTTTTTAGGTAATCATGGGGTCTTGGTCATGACAAATAATCATGTTGAGATTAATGGTATTTATAAGGGTCTCTTGATTTCAAAAGAAAAGTAGGTAAAAAAAACTCACAATCTTGGGAGACTCCCTCCATAATTTGAAACATATAGATAAAGGTTCAATGCCGAAGAGAAAATATATAGAAAATATCATGAAAAGAGTACAAAACAAAACAACTCCAAAATCCGGAAAAATTTTGAATATTATTTTAAGAAAAAAAGTACAAAAGCCAGAAAAAATCGATTTTTTTTTTAAGAAAACAAGTGCAAAAACTAGAAAGATTTGAAAATTTCGATATTTTTTTAAACAAAACAACTGCAAAAGCAGGAAAAATTAAAAAAAAAAAAATATTGAATTTTTTTTTTAATTAATTTTTTTTTCGAAAAACAATAATTTTTTAAAACTATTTAATTTTTCATATATATATATATATATATGATTTTTTGAAAAATAAAATAAAAAATTATGTGTTATGTTGTTTTTTTTTTCAAAAAAAGTTTTCATATCATGATACTTGGCCTTTTGATGTGGGAGTTTTAACCCTAAAAAAGGGTTGAGGTTGCATCACCACTTTTACATTTCATGGTGTCTTTTCATGTCTTTCATAGACATGACATTTTTTTTTAATGGCATGGTAGAAAAATGATGGATTTTTAACCCTAAAATGAAAAAGAGCTGCATTTTAGGGTGCTTTTTCATGTCTTTTAATGCAAACATTTGGGTTTTTAAGGCTAGAGTTCTCATTTTGATGTCACATTTCTCATTAACCTAGTAATTTTGTTCCACACACATATCTGAGTATAGGTCCAAGCTTTAGTTTCTCAACCAATGCATCGATTTAGTAAGAAAAAAGCCACTTTCCGAGTGAAGGCTTATTTCTTTCTATTCCTTTCAATCTATGAGATTCCATTTAAATGAGTGGTTCAATAGGGCTCCATGGGTATATAGGTTACTTTTTATTTTCCTTATGAATTCCTTTGATTAGGTAGAATTTTGAATTCGTGCACTGTGATTCTAGTTTCTTCATTCAGTGGGAAGAAAATGTAATAACCATAAAATTGTTGCATAAATTCATGGTTATGGCACAATAAAAATTCAAATCTTTTTTGAACACATTTTTGAACAAGATTGACCATTCAATTACTTTTTGTTTAAATTGAGTACATTCATAAGCCATTAACCAAAAAAATTAAACATTTCATGATCGAACATCTCATTAGCACCATCTTTTTCCTTAAAATTATTTAATTTGACTTTTCAAATTAAACATCTCATTAACCATTTTATATATATAGAATTAAAAAATTTTGAAATTTTTGAAAAAAAATTTTACTGTCCCTATATTTGGTTTTTGCTCATTGTGTCTCCATTAATTTTTTATTAAAAAATGTTATTAAAATACCTTTTATAATATTTATGGTAATACTATATAAATTGTTTTACAAAAATATTAGTGAAATGGTTGATATCACTAATATGAAGTGAAGACGGATGGCTGAGATCACATCGCAGAAATGAGGTGGAAGTTGAACTGTTGTGATTAAATCACATAATTGAAGTGAGATATGGACGAACCATATCACATCGCAAGATAAGTTGGGAAATTTGTGAAGTGGACACGTGTCGGGTGGAGAGTTCAGGTGCATATCACACATCGGAAATTTTAGTGTTTGTTGTTAAGACATCGCACGGTAAGTTATTTTGGTTGTGATGCGATATAGAAGGGAGATGGCTATGTGAGACATTACAATGGGACCGTTAGATCTGGCATATATCAACAGTGGAGATTACATCGCAACCCAGTGAAATTTCGCATCGATATTGTTCTAATTTACAGTTAAGGTTATTTGCTACAACTTGTGACATGCTAAATCTTAAAACCTACGATATGTGATATATGTTATCTCGGCGATCTACGAAGTTTATAAATATTTGATATTGCGATCCATATTGTGAGAAAAGGAAATTTATGTGGGCCTATAACCCACAGTTCCGCAGGTATTGTGTAAAGTGGCGGTTTTACTGCATTTAAAGACATTTAAAGGTTCTTAGAGATATTATGAACCTATTTGAATGAGTCACATTCAGAACATATGCTCTATTATGAGTATAATCCTGGGTACAATGTGGTTAGCCTATTAGCCCTGCATCACTATACCACAGGGTTTTTGTGTGAATCACCAGATATTTCAAATTCCAATTCTCTAAATAGCGTTGTTGTTTGAAAGTATTTTGCTTCTCCACAGTGCTCTCATGCTCTCTTTCTCCAGGTATGTCTCTCGTGAAAATCCCTCCTTGAAACATTTTCCAAAAATAAAGAAATAATGAATAGCTTTTACTATTTAAATAACTTTTTTATGAAATTAGATTTCTGGAAATAATTTTCCGCCCATTTTTCAATTCATTGGTTTTTCTCACTTCAAAAAAATAAATTTGCGTTTTTTTTTCCCGATATTTGGTGTGTTTGTTAACTAACAACACCAGTGAGTCTATTAATAAACTGGTGTGGTTAATAGTACATTACCACCGATAACAATAAGTCTATTTTTAAGGCACCGAAACTAATTTTAGGTATGTACACCAAAATTTATTGTTGATTTTGCTCAAATGCAGGGATAAAATCTCATAATTATATCAAATGGACAATTCTTCAAAATCCAACTTGTTCCATAATATTTCTCAAATTTCATCTCAGAGTTCTCCCTATCCATCTCCATACGTAATTACTTCAGATTTTATTTTAATATTTTCATTATCTAATTGAATTTATTTTTGTATCCATGTCAATCACCTGAATAAAATTAATGTATACAAATTTGCAGGTTCATGTAGATTCAGAATCGAGTTCAGATGCACAAAATATTAAAAAAGTTCCAAAACGTCGGAAGCTCTTATTAGAAGAAGCATACTGCAAGTCATGGTTGGTAGATGAAAATGGATAGACACTTCACCCTGCCAACTGTAACATGCCATCTTCTAGCCACAATCTTGGGAAAATGACGGTAATAATAATTGTTAGGTATAACGTAATTCTTTCAACGTCAAACCAATTAATCATGCATTGACATGCTTACTAATTGATGTCATTAATTATGTACTAATAATGTTCAAATATATATTTTTAAGTTAATAGGATTCTAGTGATGATGACCGACCTACCTATTATCTTTCGTTTCACCCCACGACAATGTCCAATTGAGAGAAGGTTGAATTAAGCGAAAAAATCAGAGAGGAACGATACCAAGAATGGTTGAATCAACCACTTATTGAATTCCCACTACGTCTAGATTCACCAATTAGGAATGACTACAGAAATAGTAGTTCTTCACAAGCTGGAAATGGAGGTAATAAAATAGAGGTTGGCATGGATGACTAATTAAGGGATACGACTGCCATGGATACAATGTTGTTAGATGCATTCTAGAATGATGATCAGCTAGGGGATGATTCTCATATTGCTGATACCTCTTTTGAAAGCCTTAAATTTTCTTCCACCACCCCTCTCTTTAGACCCGGCGGTCAGTCAAAGTCTACCCAATTAGGGACAATGATGTTACTGTACAACCTGAACGCAAATTTTGGCTTGTCGAATGCATGTTTCTCGGAAATTTTGAGGTAATTGACCATCAATTCCCTTATATTTTGAGAAATATAATCACACAATCAACATTACAAATGGTCAATTTTATGAAAGTTAATAATTATCGGCATTAATGTACATTAATATTTTCCATGATCAACTACAAGTTATTCAAAGATAACGTTCTTCTAAGTGATAATGTCTTGCCCGGTAGCTGCGAAGAGGCAAAAAAATTGTTGAAAATGTTGGGTGTTGAGTACATATCATATCATGCATGTCGAAATGATTGTATTCTATATAGAGGAGAATATGAAAACAAATAAATATGTCTGAAATGTGGGCATGACAGGTATGATAAATAAAAAAATAAGGGTAAATCACGTGGTCCTCCTTTTAAGATATTGAGGCACATGCCTATAATCCCAAGGACTCAAAGGATCTTTCATTGCAAATAATTAGCTATGTTGTAGGGATGGCATGCCTCACACAGAAGTGAGTTGGGAGTTATGGGAATCCCAATAGATTCAATAACCATGAATCATATAGAGGATACATGGCCGAGAAAATTTGAGGATGAAGTACAAAGTCTACGACTCAACATAGCCATGGATGGTGTCAACCCATATTCCCTCCAGAACACCAACTATTATGTTTGGTCAGTAGCACTGACCAATAACAATATCCCCCATGGTTTTTCATGAAGAATGAACATCTTATGTTGGCTATCATAGTCCCTAGTAGAAGAAAAGTGAATAATATGGATGTCTACTTACAACCACTGGTAGATGAATTGAAGGAATTATGGGATGGGATAAATGTATACGATGTATCAAGACCCATCACAACAGAGAGGATTTTTACGTTGTATGGCATATGTGCTTACACGACACATGATTATCCAGGCTTAGGAGCTTGCTCTGGTAAATTACATGTTTATTGATTTGTTTATATATGTAACGATATTCTTTCACATATTAGTTATTTAATTCGTTGTAATTGTTATGATCTTCATGATATTATTTAATGTGCCATGCATATTGTATACAATAATTTCACGGGTCTTGTAACAAAAGGGTATCATAGATGTAAATTTTGTGGACTCTCTCTGAAGCTATATGGTCCAACGACCTATGAAAGCCAGTGTATGACTTCTCCAAGGTATTCCTCCCAGAAGAAAAACCTTACAGAAGAGAAACATCCACTTTCAATGGTAAACGAGAGAGAACCCAAAGGCTTGCAATAACAACACCAGTTGAATGGCTTAGAGCATATGAGAGAGATAAGGATAAGGAGTTCATATAAATGTTCGATTCAAATGGGGAGCCTATGTTCGATGATCCAGAATTCTTCGACACCTATGTTGATAAATTCTCCATTGGAATGAAAAGGAAATCTATCTTTTATAACCTCCCATATTGGGAGCATCTTAAGATTACCCACTTATTAGATCCCATGCATATATTTAAAAATGTTTCATCTTCATCATGGAGGCACATATCATCGAAACAAAGTGACACATTGGTTGTTAAGAAAGATATTATTACTTCAAAAACTAAAAATAAACATTAGCCAAGATGATTAGAAAGTACAGGATCAAAGGTAACTGGTCCCTCTAATTGGTATTTCAAAGGAGGTGATGTCCCATGGATTTAAAAAAAATATGATCTTTCTTTGGCAAAGGAATTTATAATGGGTGTGAGGGTGTCATCTTCATATGGGTCTTCACTACAACACTGCTTCACCGTGGAAGACCATTTGTCGGGGTTTAAATCGCATGACCATTAGAATATTCTAAGAGTATGTATAATGTTAAAATCATGCTTTTATTATTTGTTATATTAATAAATTTTATCCCATGCAAGGATCATAAAACATAACTAATTTTGCATATTGTTGCATGTGTTTATAACTTTGCAATGTCATTATCCTTTGTTCGTGTGTGGGTGTGTGAAACATGACTTCTCCCAAGACCTAGTATATGCCATATCTAGATTATTTGCATTTGTACGTTCATTCATGTCAAAGGAGATTTATGTGGGTAGCTTCCACGGTGGTGTCAAGAGATATTTGAGATTTTTTGTATGTTTGAGAAGGAACTGACGATGAGTTTCATGGACTTGTAGGTTAATCTTCTAATCCACCTAGTAGATGAGGTTGAATTAGTTGGGGTGGTTTCTTGTCGTTGGATGTTCTTCTTAGAGAGGTACATGAATAAATTGAAAGGTTTTGTTCGACAAACGAAAAAACCCGAGGGGTCTATGGAAGAGGGGTACATATCGTATGAGTCTTTCTATTATTCTAGTGAGTACATCAAGCAGATCAAAAATATACCAGGTGCGGTGATTTGGGCCAATGAAAGGGATGAAGACAAAAAAGAAGGGGAGCTTCTCCAAACGAATGGAAAAAGGTGCTTTATAAAGAGTAAGCGACTTATAATTTTTTAAATTTACACAAAGTAAATATTCACATTGAACTTCTATATAATGTATATTTTGATGTCATATGTACTATATGTTAGTTTTATTTCATCAACGAATGCAGAAATTGAAGCAATCAATAAATTTTTTCTTTACAATTCTGAAGTGACACAACCGTGGGTCGCATTGTACGAATAAAAGAGGATGAAATCAGATAGTGTTAGGAAATAATTCAGATGGTTGAATGGTAGAAGTATGCCTTATCCTGATCATTTAAAAGAAAATATGCCAATTATATGCCCCAATAGTTGGGTTGTTGACCAAGTCAGAGAGAAATACGGTGCAACCAGTCGCTACCCACATGCTGAAGAGGATGCGCTAAACGTAGGGATTGGGTGCGGCAACTTGGTAATAATCTATTTATGTACATTTTAAACTTAATAATGCACCTTTGAAATGTAACATCTATATTTCATATTTTAACAATTGGGTTATTATAAGACACATGACACTATGATTTTTTAACTTTTTTATAGGTGCATTTGTTCTCATCTATGTGGGTATATGGACACCATTTTCACACAGAAAATGCCAATGATGGACACATGACAGAAGACTATGGAGTGGAAGTCGAGTTTGATCAATCTAGTTGAGCTAGCCACCATGATTAAAACCTAGTATGAGGTACATTAAGTTACGTCAGAAAGATACAAGAGATCATTGAAGTGGACTTCTCTTCTTTCCAATGTGTTATTTTTAGGTGCAAGTGGTGGGACACCTTTGATCGGAATAATGTAAAGGAAGATTTCGATAGTAGGTTGATATGTATCAACTCTAGAAAGATGTGGGATGAAGCTAAGGAGCCTTATGTTTTCCCCAAACACTGCAACCAGGTGTTTTTTTACCCAGATGTGTTGGATAGAGATTGGTGGTTCATGTTGAGATATTACCCTAGATCAAAACATATTTTTGAGAACAATAGTGTTATCATGCCAAGCGAGCTGGAAGATAATGAGGGTGATCATGAGAACAGAGAGTGATATGGTACATGTGTTATTTCATCATTTATACTATTTAAGATGGGGTTTTATAAAGAAGAGGAATTAACCTTATAACTGAGACTCTTTTTTCGAAACATTATAATAAGTATTTTGAAAATTCGAACTCCACAAAGTGATCAATGGATGACAGAAATGTGGACAATGGGAGCATTGATGGTAGGGAACCTCGGAGAAGAAAAACCACACTGGTGCTTGAGATCTCTAGAGCACTGAACAAGTAAAAATGAGGTTTTTACAACCGGTAATTTTTTTTAAATTAACCCTTTCTCGATGCGCTCGATTTTGAGATACAACATGTGGTTTATCAATGGCGCACTGCACATCGTTATGGTGCACTGGATTACGGAGACGCACCAGGCTGGTTTGTACATAGAGCACCGGTGCGCTGAAGCACTTATACGCACTAGGTTGGTTTGAAGGGAGAGAACGGTGTCTCGATATGCCAACTGGTAGTACGCACCAGTACGATTTTCATAAAATTCTCGTTCATTTTATGATTAGAAATGCACCGCAAAAAAAACATCTACAAAAGCCTCCACTTGCTAACCTCCTCAAGTGACCTCCATTAAAAACGGATATTTGGGCTATTTTTATAAGGTCTTCCTCAAAAAAATCCACTAGAGGGTCTTTTTCTTGTAGTGGGTACTCATGGGGTCTTGGTCATGACAAATAATCATGTAGAGGTTAATGATCTTTATAAGGGTCTCTTGAATTCAAAATAAAAGTAGATGAAATAACTCACAATCTTGGGAGACTCCCTCCTTAATTTGCAACATATAGTTAAAGGTTAAATTCCAAAGTGAAAATATAAAGAAAATATCATGAAAAAAACACAAAAAATGGTAAAATAAATTTCATCAATAACATACTTTCATGTATGATGAGAATATAAAAAAGAAGCAGACAATCTCACTAATTATTGATGCAAATTAAAAGCGAGAGAATTTCACATCAATGGCCAAATTAGGCCATGATTTATCCCTTAATAGAGCAACCTCGAGACTCCAACAGGTTCATAGCCATCAAAGACTTTACTATCAATCAATATTTTTATGTTTTGTAAATGCTTCGTTTTAGGGCTAGAGTTCTCATTTTGATGTCACATTTCTCATTAATTTGGTAATTTTGTTCCACACTCATATTTTTCTAGGTCCAAGCTTTAGTTTCTCAACCAATGCATCGATTTAGTAAGAAAAAAGCCACTTTCCGAGTGAAGGTTTATTTCTTTTATTCCTTTCAATCTCTAAGATCCCCTTTAAATGAGTTCTTCAATAGGTCTCCATGGGTATATAGGTTACTCTTTCTTTGCCTTATGCATTTCTTTGATTAGGTATAATTTTGAATTCGTGCACTGTGATCCTAGTTTCTTCATTCCGTGGGAAGGAAATGTAACAACCATAGAATTGTTGCATAAATTCATCGTTATGGCATAATAAAAATTCAAATCTCTTTCGAACACATCTTTGAACAAGGCTAACCATTCAATTACTTTTTTTTTTTAATTGGGTACATTCATAGGTCATTAACTAATAAATTTAAACATTTCATGCTTGAACATCTCATTAGCACCATCTTTTTCCTTAAAATTATTTAATTTGACTTTTAAGAAACAACATAACCCTAACTTCATCACCAAAATTTACTCCTACATAACTTAAATGATTGTTAACTATGTTAAATTCATTTGCAACAAATCCACCTTCTCACATCTTCATATTAAATAAGTGCTTCATAAGAAATACCTTATTTGAGGTGATGGAATTTTCATATAGTTTGTCCAATGCCTTTATTATATCTTCCATTTTCGTTTCGTTTGAAATGTTGAAGGCCACCAATTCTACCAAGAAAATTCCTATTGTTTCTAGTGGTTTATGTAGATAATCTCTCATTTTTTTCCATCATACACATCGAATTCTTTGCTTTTACACTCAATGGTAGCTAACTATCTTTATGTTACAAATAGTCATCCATCTGTATCTTCCATAGCTGGTAATTTTGGCCATTGAATTTCTCAACCCTAAACCCACCATCTTCTGTCATTACTCCCACTCAAAGCGGGAACCCTTCTTCTTGTGAGTTTATCATCCAATTAGACCTTCAACTTCGATACCAATTGTTTAAAATTAAATAATAGAACAATGAAATGAACATATTGGAAAAACAAGAGAGACACATATAAATATGGTTCACCCAATCTGTGTTACATCCACAGAGAAACAACAAGTCCATCATTTTATATTATCCAACAAACTAAAGGGACACAACCTACAACACATATTATGTAGCTTCATCTTTTCTCTCATAAAATCTCTCTTTTTATCACACAGAATAACACACAACCACAATACAATTCCCTCATATAAACCGAGGGTTTCCTTGTAGGGAAAAAAACCCTAAGTTAACATAAATTTTATCGTTAGATATTCTGCCTAATGAATAGTCCAGATTGAATATGAAATTTCCATATTTCAAATAGCATTTTTCTATAAAAAAAAACAGTTTAGGGGTGTTTCCCTTGAGCCCCCACTAGGGGGCATAACAACATGTTTCCACTCCCCTAGACCCCCCTGCAACAAGAGTTGGCGGGGAAGCCCCCACACCCCTTTGTGAAAGACTGGGATCCAAATGTAGCTAAAATAAGTCCTCTGAATAAAAAATATAACTAGGCTCCATACACAAAAAATAGTGAATAAGATTTAAACTAATTTAGTTTAACATAATTAAAGATGAAGAAAATATATGTTTAGTGCGTTTTTTCTCATTGTGTCTCCATTAAATTTTTATTAGAAACTATTATTAAAAGAACTGCTATAACATTTATCGTAATACTGATATAAATTGTTTTGCAAAAAAAATCATCGAGGAAATAAGTAAATTATGTCAAAAAAAATGATTTCCAAAAAATATATATAATGGGTTAATATAATAAATGATATATTATAAGGAGTAAAATTAAATTGAAGTGATAATTATTAAATATGTTAAAACATTAAATTAAATGTTCAACACAAAATGTATATTTTTTAGTTAACCGACAAAAAAATCTCAAAAAATAGTCATAAGCATCATATGAAAAACATATAGAAATAATGTGATTTACAAGTGAAGAATTGAGAATGGATTGTATAATATGTTGCAATTTAGTGTAAGGGAGAATGACAAGACCGTTAAGAAATGACATAATATTATTAAATAAAGATAAGGAAATCAGTCATTTGAAAATTCACATGTAACCATGTTTTAGGAAGTTAAAAGAAGTAAAATATAAATATGTATACAAATTGAAAGTAAACACATAGACATCCATTGATGAAAGTGAGTCAAGAAAGATATTAGAAATGTAAATAAAAAGACTTTACATAATCGATTGAAACTAAAAATTAAAGTGTTGTGAATAACAAAGTTCTATCAACCTAAGAGTTTAGATTTTAAGATAAAAAAATAATTCAACACAAATTCAAGAAGGGTTGAAAGTGCATCAATCACTACCTAATAAAGCCATACATTAGCCAAAATATGCTAACAAGGTCAATGAACACAAAATTATCACATGTTAACATGATGACATGAGTAATCATGAATGTCTTAAACCAAAGATTAAGAATTATTAGCTTATTAGGGTACCTTATCAACATCCAAATTATACGAATCATAATACGGAAAAATCAATATTTCCATTACAACATTTCTCTTCTATATCAAAACCATCGAGTTGAAAGTAAAAGAAAAGGATATTTGATCAATAATCTTATCATGAGAGAGTTCTAAAAATAATTTATTTAGAATTGATTAATCCATGTGTTCTTAACCTCTTCAAATAGATTGAAGTTACAAGAAGAAATATCATTCTATATTAGAAGATGTTCTCTCCCCATACTTTGCAACGAATCATCTTAAAATGGATACCTTATAATCTATCTAAGGTATTTTACCACCAATGTATTAATATAAGAACATTTATCATGTAATGTGGGAAAAATATTACAAAGGCAGTCTTATATGGAAGCTTCTTCTCAAAATGTATTGGGAAGACCCTCCAAAATTTATATATTGGAAATTTTTGTTTTCCAAGAACAATATAATTTTTATTAACAATCTTACTCCTTTCTAAAGCATTATCATTGTGTGTTGATTTGAAGTTGAAAATTAGTATCTCCGCTCCTATATGAAAGGTTTGGATCAACTAGAGCAAATATGGCTGAATAAATTGGTGGGTATGGATAATAGCCCACAAATTACTAGCTGGAATCAACAAAACATGGGAGAATGTTGGAAGCTTAGAATGTCATGTGTAGAATTTGAAACCTAGAAGAATAGTAGACATGGATGGATAGTACACAGTCTACAATAGTCATGTTCATCCTTTATGACACATCATTTTCTTGTGGTGTTTCCAAAATTGTCTTCTCTCTAAAAATTCCATGGTATGAACAATAATTATCGAACTATTTGCTGCAATATTCACCTCCATTATATGATATGAGACACTTCAAATTCTTTCTTGTCTCATTCTCAACCAAATTTTTCCATTTCTTAAAAGTATCAAAGGAATTAGATTTATTTTGAATAAAATAAAACCAAGTTTTCCTAGTGGCATCATTAATAAAAGTAACATAATAACGATAGCCACCAAGAGATGATACCTAAGCTAGTCCCCATACATCTATATAAAAAAGCTCTAATTTTTCACACTTCTTTTCTTTACCAACTCTGAGAAATCTAACTCTCTTTTGTTTTCCATAAACACAATTCTCATAGAAATCCAAATCAAGATGCTTCAAACATGGAAAAAAAATTTCTTGAGTGAACAATCTGCATCCCTTTTTCATTCATGTGCCCAAAAGAATGATTCCATAGTGTCACATCTTCTCCTATGGTGGCTAAAGCATTAGTAGAATCATAAATACCATTGCATAAATGCAATGTACTGACCTTCTCTCCTTTTTCTACCATCAAGGCTCCTTTAGTGACCTTCAATATTTTGTCTATAAATGTATTTACACAACCTTCACTTCCCAAAATCCAAATTGAAGTTATATTTTTATTTAGATTTAGAACATGCCTTACCTCCTTTTTAACAACCATCGGTTTCCATTCTATTGTTTTATAAGTACCTTATCCATTCCAATAATTTTATAGGGTTTATCATCACTCAGACAAACCTGTCCAAAATCTCCTTGAACATAGTCATAAAATGTTTCATTTGGGTTATGGCATGGAATGAAGCCCCTGAATCTATCACCCATGCATCAATAATATTTTCTAGTGAGAGAATCAAAGCATTTTGTAACATGTTACCTATTACATTTGATTCTTGATTGTTCTCTTGTTGTCCATATCCTTATTTTCCCTTCTGAGATTTACAGTCTTTCTTCAAGTGTCTTTTCTTCCCACATTTCTAGCACATTATCCCCGATATGGATTTCGATATTCCTTTCCTTGACTTATTGCAATATCTTGGGCTCTTCCCTCTCTCTATTTTTCTTCCTCTAGTCTTTGTAGTCAAAGCATTACCCAATGTATCACTTGAGCTTTTTCATCACATTTCGTCACTAAAGATAACACCAACAACATAATTAAACTTTAAAGTACTAGAGCCAAAGACACAATTACAAGTAGGCATGACTAAAACATTTCAACTTTTTGGAAATGAGCACAAAAACAACAGAACCCTAACTTCATCACCAAAATTTACTCCTACAAAACTTAAATGATTGTTAACTATGTTAAAATTCATTTGCAACAAATCCACCTTCTCACATCTTCATATTAAATAAGTGCTTCATAAGAAATACCTTATTTGAGGTGATGGAATTTTCATATAGTTTGTCCAATGCCTTTATTATATCTTCCATTTTCGTTTTCGTTTGAAATGTTGAAGGCCACCAATTCTACCAAGCAAAATTCCTATTGTTTCTAGTGCTTTATGTAGATAATCTCTCATTTTTTTTCCATCATACACATCGAATTCTTTGCTTTTTACACTCAATGGTAGCTAACTATCTTTATGTTACAAATAGTCATCCATCCGTATCTTCCATAGTCGGTAATTTTGGCCATTGAATTTCTCAACCCCTAAACCCACCATCTTCTGCTCATTACTCCCACTCAAAGCTGGGAACCCTTCTTCTTGTGAGTTTATCATCCAATTAGACCTTCAACTTCGATACCAATTGTTTAAAAATTAAATAATAGAACAATGAAATGAACATATTGGAAAAACAAAAAAATCATAAAACAAGAGAGACACATATAAATATGGTTCACCCAATCGTGTTACATCCACGAGAAACAACAAGTCCATCATTTTATATTATCCAACAAACTAAAGGGACACAACCTACAACACATATTATGTAGCTTCATCTTTTCTCTCACAAAATCTCTCTTTTATCACACGAATAACACACAACCACAATACAATTCCCTCATATAAACCGAGGGTTTCCTTGTAGGGAAAAAAACCCCTAAGTTAACATAAATTTTATCGTTAGATATTCTCACCTAATGAATAGTCCAGATTGAATATGAAATTTCCATATTTCAAATAGCATTTTTTCTATAAAAAAAAACAAATTTAGGGTGTTTCCCTTGAGCCCCCACTAGGGGGCATAACAACATGTTTCCACTCCCCTAGACCCCCCGCAACAAGAGTTGGGGGGGAAGCCCCCACACCCCTTTGTGAAAGACTCGGGATCCAAATGTAGCTAAAATAAGTCCTCTCGAATCAAAAAATATAATTAGGCTCCATACACAAAAAAATAGTGAATAAGATTTAAACTAATTTAGTTTAACATAATTAAAGATGAAGAAAATATATGTTTAGTGCGTTTTTTCTCATTGTGTCTCCATTAAATTTTTTATTAGAAACTATTATTAAAAGAACTTCTATAACATTTATCGTAATACCGATATAAATTGTTTTTGCAAAAAAAATCATCGAGGAAATAATTAAATAAATAAGTAAATTATGTCAAAAAAAATGATTTCAAAAAAATATATATAATGGGTTAATATAATAAATGATATATTATAAGGAGTAAAATGAAATTGAAGTGATAATTATTAAATATGTTAAAACATTAAATTAAATGTTCAACACAAAATGTATATTTTTTAGTTAACTCGACAAAAAAAATCTCAAAAAAATAGTCATAAGCATCATATGAAAAACATATAGAAATAATTGTGATTTACAAGTGAAGAATTGAGAATGGATTCTATAATATGTTGCAATTTAGTGTAAGGGAGAATGACAAGACCATTAAGAAATGACATAATATTATTAAATAAAGATAAGGAAATCAATCATTTGAAAAATTCACATGTAACCATGTTTTAGGAAGTTAAAAGAAGTAAAATGTAAAGATGTATACAAATTGAAAGTAAACACATAGACATCCATTGATGAAAGTGAATCAAGAAAGATTTTAGAAATGTAAATAAAAAGACTTTACATAATCGATTGAAACTAAAAATTAAAGTGTTGTGAATAACAAAGTTCTATCAACCTAAGAGTTTAGATTTTAAGATAAAAAAAATAATTCAACACAAATTCAAGAAGGGTTGAAAGTGCATCAATCACTACCTAATAAAGCCATACATTAGCCAAAATATGCTAACAAGGCCAATGAACACAAAATTATCACATGTTAACATGATGACATGAGTAATCATGAATGTCTTAAACCAAAGATTAAGAATTATTAGCTTATTAGGGTACCTTATCAACATCCAAATTATACGAATCATAATACGGAAAAATCAATATTTCCATGACAACATTTCTCTTCTATATCAAAACCATCGAGTTGAAAGTAAAAGAAAAGGATATTTGATCAATTAATCTTATCATGAGAGAGTTCTAATGATAATTCATTTAGAATCGATTAATCCATGTGTTCTTAACCTCTTCAAATAGATTGAAGTTACTAGAAGAAATATCATTCTATATTAGAAGATGTTCTTTCCCCGTACTTTGCAGTGAATCATCTTAAAAGGGATACCTTGTAATCTATCTAAGGTATTTTACCACCAACGTATTAAGATAAGAACATTTATCATTTAATGTGGGAAAAATATTACAAAGGTAGTCTTATATGAAAGCTTCTTTTCAAAATGTATTGGGAAGACCTTCCAAAATTTATATGTTGGAAAGTTTGGTTTTCCAAGAACAATATAATTTTTATTAACAATCTTACTCCTTTCTAAAGCATTATCATTGTGTGTTGATTTGAAGTTGAAAATTAGTATCATGGCTCCTATATGAAAGGGTTGGGTCAACTAGAGAAAGTATGGCTCAATAAATTGGTGGGTATGGATAATAGCCCACAAATTACTAGCTGGAATCAACAAAACATGGGAGAATGTTGGAAGCTTAGAATGACATATGTATAATTTGAAACCTGGAAGAATAGTAGAGACGAATGGATTATCTATTTTGATGGAGCATCCAAACAAAATCCAGGAGTGGTAGGAGGGGGAGGAGCTCTTTATGGCACTAAGGATGGAAATTTTTTTAGGTAATCATGGGGTCTTGGTCATGACAAATAATCATGTTGAGATTAATGGTATTTATAAGGGTCTCTTGATTTCAAAAGAAAAGTAGGTAAAAAAAACTCACAATCTTGGGAGACTCCCTCCATAATTTGAAACATATAGATAAAGGTTCAATGCCGAAGAGAAAATATATAGAAAATATCATGAAAAGAGTACAAAACAAAACAACTCCAAAATCCGGAAAAATTTTGAATATTATTTTAAGAAAAAAAGTACAAAAGCCAGAAAAAATCGATTTTTTTTTTAAGAAAACAAGTGCAAAAACTAGAAAGATTTGAAAATTTCGATATTTTTTTAAACAAAACAACTGCAAAAGCAGGAAAAATTAAAAAAAAAAAAATATTGAATTTTTTTTTTAATTAATTTTTTTTTCGAAAAACAATAATTTTTTAAAACTATTTAATTTTTCATATATATATATATATATATGATTTTTTGAAAAATAAAATAAAAAATTATGTGTTATGTTGTTTTATTTTCAAAAAAAGTTTTCATATCATGATACTTGGCCTTTAATGTGGGAGTTTTAACCCTAAAAAAGGGCTGAGGTTGCATCACCACTTTTACATTTCATGGTGTCTTTTCATGTCTTTCATAGACATGACATTTTTTTTTTAATGTCATGGTAGAAAAATGATGGATTTTTAACCCTAAAATGAAAAAGAGCTGCATTTTAGGGTGCTTTTTCATGTCTTTTAATGCAAACATTTGGGTTTTTAAGGCTAGAGTTCTCATTTTGATGTCACACTTCTCATTAACCTAGTAATTTTGTTCCACACACATATCTGAGTATAGGTCCAAGCTTTAGTTTCTCAACCAATGCATCGATTTAGTAAGAAAAAAGCCACTTTCCGAGTGAAGGCTTATTTCTTTCTATTCCTTTCAATCTATGAGATTCCATTTAAATGAGTGGTTCAATAGGGCTCCATGGGTATATAGGTTACTTTTTATTTTCCTTATGAATTCCTTTGATTAGGTAGAATTTTGAATTCGTGCACTGTGATTCTAGTTTCTTCATTCAATGGGAAGAAAATGTAACAACCATAGAATTGTTGCATAAATTCATCGTTATGGCACAATAAAAATTCAAATCTTTTTTGAACACATTTTTGAACAAGATTGACCATTCAATTACTTTTTGTTTAAATTGAGTACATTCATAAGCCATTAACCAATAAAATTAAACATTTCATGATCGAACATCTCATTAGCACCATCTTTTTCCTTAAAATTATTTAATTTGACTTTCAAATTAAACATCTCATTAACCATTTTATATATATAGAATTAAAAAAATTTGAAATTTTTGAAAAATGTTTTTACTGTCCCTATATTTGGTTTTTGCTCATTGTGTCTCCATTAATTTTTTATTAAAAAATGTTATTAAAATACCTTTTATAATATTTATGGTAATACTATATAAATTGTTTTACAAGAAGATCATGGAGCAAATAATTAAGTAAATAAATAAATTATGCCAAAAAAAAATCATTTCCAAAAATTAAAATTAACGAGTTAATATAATAAATGATAAGTTAATATAAGTAAATAATAGATTATTAGGAAAATGAAACTTAAGTGATAATGATTAAAAAAAATTAAAACATTAAATTAAATGTTCAACACAAAATGTATATCTTACAATTAACCGACAAAAAAAATCTCAAAAATAGTCACAAGCATTATATGAAAAGCATATAGAAATAATTGTGATTTACAAGTGAAGAATGAAGAATCAATTCTATAATATGTTGCAATTTAGTGTAATGGAGAATGAAAATACCATTAAGAAATGACATAATCTTATTAAATAAAGATAAGGAAATCAACCATTTGAAGAATCACATTTAACCTTGTTTTAGAAAGTTAAAATAAGTAAAATGTAAAGATGTAAACATCTTGAAAGTAAAGAAAGAGACATCCATTCATGAAATTGAATCAAGGAAGTTTTTATAAAATATAAATACAAATACTTTACGTAATCATTTGAAACTAAAAATTAAAGTGTTGTGACTAACAAAGTTCTATCAACCTAAGAGTGTTTAGAATTTGAGATCAAAAAATAATTCAACATGTCAAATTCAAGAAGGGTTGAAAGCGCATCAATCACTACCTAATAAAGCCATACATTAGCCAATGGATGCTAAAAAGGCCAATGAACCCAAAAGTATCAGGTATTAACATGATGGCACAAGTAATCATGAATGGCTTAAACCAAAGACTAAGAATGATTAGCTTATTAGGGTACCTTAGCAACATCCAAATTATATTAAGTATGGTACACAAAAATCAATATTTCCATGCCAACATTGCTCTTCTATTTCAAAACCATCTAGGTGAAAGTAAAAGAAAAGGATCTTTAATCAAGAATCTTATCATGAGAGAGTTCTAAAAACGATTCATTTAGAATCGATTAATCCTTGTGTTCTTAACCTCTTCCAATATATTAAAGTTACAAGAAGACATATAATTCTATATTAGAAGATGTTCTCTCCCCGTACTTTGCAGTGAGTCATCTTAAAAGGGATACCTTGTAATCTATCTAAGGTATTTTACAACCAACATACTAAGATAAGAACATTTATCATGTAATGTGGGAAAAATATTACAAAGGCAGTGTTATATGGAAGATTCTTCTCAAAAGTATTTAATTTGACTTTTCAAAGTAAACATCTCATTAACTATTTTTTTAAACTATATATATATATAATTTTTTGAATTAAAAATATTTTTTATTTTTGAAAAAAGGTTTTTGGTGTCCCTATATTTGGTTTTTAATGTGGGAATTTTAACCTTAAAAAAAGGGTGATGTTGCATCACTGCGCCTTTGGGATTTTGGGGTGTTTTCTTCATGGTTTTTATAAAAAAAAATTGGGTTTTTAGGGCTAGAATTCTCATTTTGATGTCACGTTTCTCGTTAAGTTGGAAAGTTTGTTCCACACATACATCTTTTCTAGGTCCAAGCTTTACTTGCACAATCAATACATTGATTTAGCATAAACAAGCCACTTTCCGAGTGGTTTTCCAAAAAAAATCACCTGCAAACCATGGTCATTTCAAGGCTTCTTGGTTTCTATTCTTTTCAATCTCATATTCTCTCTAAATGGGTGTTTCAATTGGTAGCAGTTACTCTTCCTCTCTTTTATGTACTTCTTTGATTTAGTATAATTTTGAATTTGTGCACATTGATCCTAGCATTCAATGGGTAGGAAATTTAACAACCATAGAATTGTTGCATAAATTCATGTGTTATGGCATGATGACAGTTCAAATAGCTTTTGAATACATATTTGAACAAGGTTAGCAACTCAATTACTTTTTGTTTAAATTGAGTGCATTCATAGGTCATTAACCAATAAAATTAAACATTTCATGATGAGACATCGAGTCATTAGTGGTTATGGCTTGGCTTGACCTTATTATGATTCTTGATATTGGTACCTTATTTGGGATAGCTTTCCCTTATGTCTTTTGCAACTTTGAAATTATCCTTGCAAACTCATTAACAAAAACATATATTATGTCATTATTAATAAAATGCCAAATACAAAACAAATATGAGAATATGGAATAGTCATACCATTATTAGATTTATCACATGAATTCTAGTTAGAGAAAGAGTGAAAAAAAAAATAGCGATAACGAGACCACAACCCCAACTACCCGAAACATCCTTACATGCTTTATAAACAACACAACAAAATTACCAATTTTAAAATTTACAAACATGAAAAGTAATCAAATATACAAACATTAATTTCATTGAACTTCATCTTCACAATATAAGGTTACACAAACAAACTATATTGGTACAAACCATGTGGACATTATTTGTGGGAGCCGGATTTATATAATATAAATACTCGTTCCGATTAAAAAAAAACTTTATTTATTTATTTTATATAGAATTTGTAATTATTGTTTTTCTCTCTCTAAATTGCTTTAATTTGAAATTTTCGATTGTTTTTTTAAACAAAACAACATTTCGATTTTTTTAATAAAACAAGTGCGAAAGCTTTTTGTTTTTAACTATTTAATTTGAAATTTTCGATTTAACTGCGAAAGCCGGAAAAATTTCGAATATTTTTTCAAGAAAACAAGTGCGAAAGCTGGAAAAATTTCGATTGTTTTTTTTTAAGAAAACAAGTGCGAAAGCAAGAAAGATTTGAAAATTTAAAGAAAACAAGTGCGAAAGCCGGAAAGATGAAAACAAGTGCGAAAGCTGGAAAAATTTCGATGTTTTTTTTAAGAAAACAAGTGGGAACGCAGAAAGATTTGAAAATTTCGATTTTCTTTTTAAGAAAACAAGTGCGAAAGCAAGAAAGATTTGAAAATTTAAAGAAAACAAGTGCGAAAGCAAGAAAGATTTGAAAATTTAAAGAAAACAAGTGCGAAAGCAAGAAAGATTTCGATGTTTTTTTTAAGAAAACAAGTGGGAACGCAGAAAGATTTGAATGAAAATTTCGATTTTCTTTTTAAGAAAACAAGTGCGAAAGCCGGAAAGATGAAAAAAATTTGGACCATTTCTCGATTTGTGCGTGTCATCCTTGCGCAGGGGCCATGCTAATCTTCTCTGTATCGTTCCAATTTTATCGGATGTCTCCGAAGAGACAATATGTAGTGTGGTTGACTTGGTATTTAAACAACTTGTATATCTTTCACATTATGTATGTGGGAAGAAACTGGAACGTCCACGTCACGCCCTCTCTCCCTCCGTTGCCCAAATACCACATCACCTCCTCAACAGCGTTGGATTGGATGACATTTCCACCCTCACTCTCATAATTTCTTTTCTTTTCTTTGTTTACAGGATTTCTTTGTTATAATTTTAGTAAATGGAGTTGGACGCAACGCAAAATTGATTATTTTTCTTCTAACTCCACCAACGAATCACCCTGTATATATATCTGCGCCTCTTACCCTGTGCTTCTTCGATTTTCCATTTTCCACCGAATCGCCTATATATAGCTTCGCCTCTTAGGGACTGGATGTGGTTCTTTTACATCATCTGCCGCGTTTGTAGTCCAACGGTTAGGATAATTGCCTTCCAAGCAATAGACCCGGGTTCGACTCCCGGCAGACGCACCATTTCTCTAAATTTTGGTTTTGTCTTATATAATTTGGTTTTCTTTCTCATATAATTTGTTTTTCTGAATTTTGTTTCTTTCTTATATAATTTGGTAATTTGGTTTTGTTTTTCTGAATTTAGTTTCTTTCTTATATAATTTGGTAATTTGGTTTCTTTCTTATATAATATGGTTTCTTCCTTCTGTAATTTGTTTTCTTCTTTATCATTTTGGAATCTTAATTTCTTCCTCTTTCTGCCTTACAAGTTTCTCTCTTCAATCCCAACTTAAGTAACAATTCTTTCTTATAAATAATCAAATTCATCTTCATCTTTCAAATGTCTTTTTCTTATAAATAATTATATTCATCTTCATTTTTCAAATTTCAAATGTCCCTCCTCTATGTTTTGAAAGTGGAGGAAATGGCTAAATTTTCTGTGAGTGATTTTGAATGGCCTAGATGTTGATTTTTTTTTTTTTTTTTTTGAAAAATACTCTAGTTTGTTATCCAAACTAACATGCTTTATAGATGGCATTGTGAGGCATTGATATTTTAGGCATGTCCTTAATGGAATAGACTCTTGTAACTTTTACCAAATTATCAAAACTAATATTTTCCAACCTTTTGTGCCATATCTAACTTTCATCTATCCTTACAATGCATCACTTCTCAATTTCATATTCATCAAGAGTTTATACATTGCCTTCAGCTATGTTAGCTCTTGCTATCAGTTTTCCCATATAGAAATTTTTGATTTCACATCTCTTGGAATTAAATGTGAGATCATACCCTTGATCACACATTCGACTAATGCTCAAGAGACTATGTTTCGATCCTTCCACACATAAAAACTTTTGAGCCTTAGTTCTTCCATTATAAATGTTGATTGTCCCTTTGCCAACAGTTTTTGCAGATGCATTGCTTCCAAGATTACTCTACCTCCATCTACATCTTTAAGTTTGTTGAACTTACTCTGATATCCTATCCTACACGTGAGAGGAGCATAAGCTACCACACTTTATTCAATTTATTCATCGTACTACGATCCTGAATATCTGTCAGTGGGAGCGTTGGGATACTACCTTAATAAAATCAATGGAGAGTCAATCATCATCATCGAGAGCATATCAAGGAGCACATCTCAACTTGGAACCATCATCATCTTGGTTTGGATCAACACATCATCTTGGCTTCAATAGATAAATTTCAGTGCAAACATAGTTGAATTGGAGAGCTTTCTTCATGCAATGCTTACTGCGACCATAATACTTTTCCAAACTAACATGCCCAACCTTTCATAAATACACACTGTGCAATAAAATCAAATAAATCAACTCATCGAAGTTTAGAATCCAGACCAATACTAATATCAAAGTCATCAATATCTCAGTGTCAATTCCCTAGACTAGGTGACAAGTAGATATTTCATGACATCATCTATTATCATGTCCAAAATGTTTTATCAACCACGCAATATTAATCCAAAACATCATCAAGTTATTCCCATGATCATAATACAAGTCATTTCTACCATTAAATGCAAATTCATACACCAAAGATAAGTCATGCAGGTTCCATATTCATACTGAATCACAACTATCGATACTTCAACCAAGGAGGCCAATACAAAACAAAATTTTCGAATACTCGTATAATATATTGAAGGTCACTATGCGTATATATCATCATATTCAAATAAACTCATCAGTCGTCAAACCGAATCATTAGTCATCAGGTCAAATCCAAATTTTCTTATCGTAGAGAGATCTATAGTCCAAAACATGCCTCAATGATCAAGTCAAAGTTATAATTCATTGTTAAGCATCATGTCAAAACTCCAAACACTTCTCATTTATATCAATCTATCAAATCATGCCAAAACCCTATAGAACAAGCTTTAAAAATAATGACATATCTATGTGTATGTCATGGTCATCTGCAAGCACAAGTTCAGTCTTCATGTTCATATTATAGCCAAATTTCAAATATCTTTATGTTATCTGCACCACATCTATAGACTGGCATCCATCAGATGAACACTTTATTTCATGTACAAAACTTTTGTTTTGTGTCATGTAGGCATAGTCACACCCTTGGGCTTTCCTCAGTGTGGGTATGACACTCGAGTCACACTCTCCAAGATGGTATGCTCGTGACTGAGGCTTCCAATTTCCAAACCCTAGCCTAGAACTAATTTAGAGCCTTGGTGACACCCATGAGCTTGCATTCGTGTGACTAGGAGGCTACAGTCGCACTTGTAGGCTTTCTTCTTTGCGACCGAGGCTTAGAGCAAGGGAAAACTTCCCTTTTCTTAGACTAGGCCTTTGTTTTGGATCATAAATGTCATATACATGTCTATTCATTCCCATAAACCATATTCCAAAATTACATAATATGAAACTGACAGTAGGAGAAGTGATAGTATGGAGAGGATCTCCCTCTGTATGGGAATCCAATTTATTCATCTTCATTCATGTCATCGACTTGTCTATAATACTGTCATGCATCATTCAGATCTATTAGATCATAAATTATGTTGAATATTCTCGAATCTAGAAGAATACTTTTCCATCGGAGGGGAGCATAAGCTACCACCCTTAATTCATCAGACTATGATCATGAATCTATATCAGTGGGATACTACCCAGAATCAAATCAATGGACAGTCAATCATCATCATCAGAGAGCATATCATCAAGGAGCACATCTCAACTTGGAACCACATCAGGGAGCTACTAATCAACCCGAAATCTCGTGGGGGAGATACTACTACGACCCCATATAGAGAAATAGGATATCAAAAACACAGGGGAGTATGTCTCAACGATGGTATCACATCGATGAAATCATTCTCAATCCTGAAAACGTGCAGGGTCATCTGAACCCAATATTATTGCCTATAGATCTTCCCATCGATGACTTTAAGCAGTCATGTGGTAGAAATCTTACATCATAATATAATTTGGTTTTACACCCCAAGTACACTCTTAACCCGTTGGCCAGACGGGGAGTGGTATTTCCAACAAGCCCTGCTTGTGGGCATGATGGAAAATGGGGTATAATTTGCATATATCATATTGGGGAGCAACATCTACAACCCTATGAAGATAAGGGAGCAACATCTCAACCCTGGGTAAAACATAGGGGTAATCCCCTATTGTTAGAGATCCCTCAACCCCAGGAGCCATCTATCTCAATTCCACACCCTAGGAGCTCATACAGGGAGGAAGAGTTGGCTAAATGTCCTCGATAAACGATGCTCCCATCATACTCATATCAACGTACTCGAATCATTATGAATCAATAATAGTTTTCCCTTGTTCATACAGGACATCAAATAAAATATCATGTCAGAACATAAATAATCATATAAAACACAAAATTATACCATATTAATCCTCCCTCTCAAGGAGGTGCCAATCACAAGCCTAAGCTTGTCTCGTCTAGCTCCACTATCTCAATATATGAGAGTATCTTAGTCCCAAATATAAATATATATGGGAATATATTCCAATCATATCCCACTCTTTTTCATCACAATGTATCCATGTCATACCCTGATCATGCCTAGAGAGATATTTAAGGACCTTCTTCATCCTACCTCATAGCTAGCCATGCTAGCAACATCGTACTCAACCTCGATTGTGCTATGGACCTCTCATCCAATATATCATCACATATCTCATACTAAAGAAACATCCACATGTGTTGATAAATAATAATATCAAATACCAACAATACATCCCTGCAGTCACATATCATATAAATAATATCTTATATCAAGAATTGATTATCTTATGCATATATCTCAAAACAACTCAATCATGAACTCATTCAAGTTCTATGCACATCAAGTATATATATATATATGAATGTTCAAAGTGGAACATCAATGCTTCAATCGACTGTTAGATGCCATGGAAAATTCAACAACATATTGAACTTCAAATCAAAGTGTCCAAGGATTTGCATTTCCACTTTCCAATACTTCTTCAATAACTTCACAATATATACTAGCTTTTTCCAAATTCAGAAATCAAATCATCATGAGATGATTCATAATTTTGAGCTGACAAAGGCCATATCCCTCTTACTTAGATCATCAGAGGCTCATTTCCTATCAAGAGTATATCATCAGTATATAACCAAAACCAAATTCAAAGTCATATCTTAGAACACTTCTAGAGTAGAGGTTTGGATCAACACATCATCTTGGCTTCTCCAGATAAATTTCAGTCCAAACATATCTTGCTTCATGCAATGCTTATTGCAACCATAATACTTTACCAAATGAACACGCCCAACCTTTCATAAATAAATATTGTGCAATAAAATCAAATAAATCAACTCATCAAAGTTTAGAATCCGGATCAATACTAATATCAAAGTCATCAATATCTCAGTGCCAATTCCCTAGACCAGGTGACAAGTAGATATTTCATGACATCATCTATTATTGTGCCCAAAATATTTTATCAACCACTCAATATTAATCCAAAACTTCATCAAGTTATTCCCATGATCATAATACAAGTAATTTCTGCCATTAGATGCAAATTCATACACCAAGGATAAGTCATGCAGGTTCCACCTGTAGAAATTATATGCACTAAGCATGCATATGTCCTAGATTCACCTGATCTCACACTATTTAACTTTATGCAAAATACTAAATCATTCCACTTGTTAATCTTTTGCGGAAAAAATTAATTGCACACACATGTAAAGCATAAATAAAAATAATCGTACATAGCACAGTTGTTTTTAACCGGGAAAGGCTGAAGCTGAAAACCCCAACTATATATTATGTATCATGGAATCATATGACAATCCTCATACAAAGCTTATCAAGCTCTCAGTACAATACAATCTTCATACACTAATCAGGAACAATCTTGCAAATCCATGCACTGATCTTTGCCTCCTGCTAGCCTGCCTCCACTGCGCAATCCCTGCTGAAGAATAGCTCTGAGTGAATTCGAATTACCCTTGCCTTGACTGTGCAATCCTCATTGGCAACTCCAATGTGTGTGTGATGCAATCAATTCATCACTATAGTCACAACAGATAATCCATCTTTCCCTTTCATCTATCTCTCCACTGGGTCTCCACTGAAACTTCCATGTATTGTAGTTAACTATTGTATTGTTCAGTTGATTAATGAGTTATTATTTGTGAATTAATTAACTAATTAATTCACTCCACTCTCACTAGTGTATCATTCAGTTAGACTAGATACAACTAGCTCAACTGAGTCTAACTGAGTTAAACTGAATACAACTCCATAACTACTCTTCCAACTATGTCATAACTCTGCCACTTGAGTTCTAACTAAGTCCTCCATGCATTAACTCTAGTAAACCCTTGAGAATTGCGTAATTCTCTCAGTTTACTGATGTGCCACATCTGTGCACTGAAGCAAAGTGCTCCAAGAGAATAAGTTGTTGTTTAGTGTCTGATTATTATTGTTTAGCTTAAGGTTACCTAGAAAGGCAACCTATTTTGGATAAACGATCACAAAATAGACTTTCTGCCTAAATATTCAAAAATGATAATTTCATTTTCCATTTTTCTGAACTTGATCAAATTATCCACAAAGAATACCACTGCAACTTTCCAAATATGATCATTGTACCAGGGAACAGATATAGTTCAAAACCAGAGACTTACAGCCAAAATATTATAGCCTCCAATTTTAAGTAGTGAAAACATGGACTTTTCAAGCTCATCATCTTGTTGAATATCAACACTCCCTCTCAACAAGATAAGGATTATCCTTCACCCCGAACCTGCCTCTACAGTATTTGAATTTGCTCCTGGTGAGCGCTTTCATCAGAATATCTGCATCCTGATCCTCCGTAGGAATGTACTGAAGCAACATGATCTTCCACCGCACACAATCTCTGATATGATGATACCAGATATCAATATGTTTAGATCTATCATGAAAGATAGGATTAACCGAGAGTTTAATGCAACTCTGATTATCACAATGTATCACTGTGGAATCTAAATGTGAACCGAACAACCGAATCATTAGTCATCAGGTCAAATCCAAATTTTCTTATCGTAGAGAGATCTATAGTCCAAAACATGCCTCAATGATCAAGTCAAAGTTATAATTCATTGTTAAGCATCATGTCAAAACTCCAAACACTTCTCATTTATATCAATCTATCAAATCATGCCAAAACCCTATAGAACAAGCTTTAAAAATAATGACATATCTATGTGTATGTCATGGTCATCTGCAAGCACAAGTTCAGTCTTCATGTTCATATTATAGCCAAATTTCAAATATATTTATGTTATCTGCACCACATCTATAGACTGGCATCCATCAGATGAACACTTTATTTCATGTACAAAACTTTTGTTTTGTGTCATGTAGGTGTAGTCGCACCTGTTATTGCCTAAATCTACCTCAGGCTGAAGGAAGGCAGAGTTCATGGTAACATCAAACCACGCTCAGTCTGGTAGCTAGCCCTACCAGAACAGGAGAGGGCTCTCTCCGGGTCAATCTCAGCAAAAATAATCAATAAAGCTTGAGATGACTTGAAATAAAAGCTAATTTTAGGCTAGGTATATAAGTGAAGGATTTTGATTGTGTTTTTGGGGTTTTTTGTTGGATCAAAGGGAAAGGCAATTTTGGGTGCAGGGATTAGGCCTAGTTTTTGCAGAGTTCTGATTGGGGCAAGGGAGGAAATTGTTTTGATGCTTTAGATTGAATGAATGGATAGATCAGACCGGTGAGGAGCTGAAGAGGGCAAGAGGGTCTCAAGAGTCCTTCTCAAACAGATGAAAACATGGAAAATTAAACAAAACTGAAGGCAGAGCAAAGAAAGTTAATGAATTCCACCTTTAACACTTTTTTGTTCAATTTAAGAAGAAAGGAGAAGGAAAATGGTACACATAAACATCAGTGAACTTACAATTACATGGAGAAAAACACCATCAAAACACAGAGCCAAATGGATCCCAAAGAGTGCTGCAAACCCTGGTCTATTCCTTTGCCAAAAATGCAGAGATGAAATGTTCAATGAAGTGCCAGGCAATCCCAAGTATCCAACCCTGAAAATGACTGAAGAACTACATGATATAGACAAGCCTAACTCCTCCCCATGCCTCTAGGGGTCAAGCTCATCATTCTAGGAGCTATTTCAACCATATATAAACTAGGAACTAGAAAATAGGCAATGAAACAACTTGCCTCTATATGCTAGGAAACTGATCCATTCACTTACATTTCACCTTTTGGTGAATGAATATTCTAGAATGAGCAAAAATGTGTCAAAATTACATCATGGTCATGAAATTACATCAAGGTACATCAAGAGTTACATGAAAAAGTCAAACTGGCCAAGACTAGGTGAAATTCTGAGCTGCTGAGTAAAAAATAGGCCAAATTCCTCTATGCGCCGCGCCTGGAATCTCTATGCATAACACAAGTTTGGAGCTGATTTTGAGGCCCTTCCCGAAGTCAAAATTGAGCGCAGGATAGCTCGTTGGAAAGCCCTACCTGTCTACTTTGCAACCCAAGTGTAATTTCTGGATTTGGTTGCCATTTTCCCCTCCAAAAGTTCAATCTCCCAACACTGCTTCCTGTGTGTGCAAAAATTGGCAGAAAGGCCATTTTTAGGGTTTTTTTTACCCTTTAGGCAACCCAGAACTTGATGAAATCCTTAGGTAATCCATAAGCATGCATAAATTTTGATGAAAAATCCAAAAATGCAAATTTTTCCTCCTGAAGAGCTGCCAATTATAAGTGCACACCAAGTGGCGCTACACGTCGGGCAGGAAAATCTGTTTTTAGGCACAAAAATTCAAAATTGACAAAAATTTTCCCAAATTTCTTGAAATTTGGGCTGAATATCCCTCATCAATCACTATGTTGGGCCAAAGAAGCTTCGTCCAAAATTTGGAGCCTATCATGCCTTTTGCGACGCTTTAGTGCCCTTCTTAGCCTTGCCTTCAGGATTTTGATCCTTGCTTTGCAAACATGATTGCGTGCCAAATAATGGTTCTTCATGTGTCTGAGCATGTTATTATTCTTGTTTGCCTTCTCCAACAACTTCTCAAGATGAATGTTGACCCTCTCAAGCCAAGTCTCTCTATCAGCCTCAATCTCCCGCTCAATGGGTGTCATCTCTGATGGGCTTCTTCGGGCAGCCTACCGATTCTCACGGATGTTTTGCAACTCCATGATCGTCTGTTGATCCTCCAACTATTTGTTCCGCTTCTCCAGATATTTTATGATCCATTGAGCTCTCTGCAACTTGTCGGTCAATGTGTCGATCTCAGCCTTATGCTCATGAATGATCTCTCTCAATTTTGAGCTTGGAGAGCCCAAATCCTCATCAATCAATATGAAATTAGTATCCTGGCCTCTTGAAGGGCCCTCATCCTGCATAGGCCTCTTTCCTCTGTCCTGTACCTATACCTGTGCTGCTGATGACGGCAATGAGACCCCTTCCACCCCGGGTGGCGATAGTACTCGTCGGGCTGCTGCATACTCTCGTGCTTCTCTGATAAGTGACATACACTGACACACTGATAGGCTCTGTCTCATGACCTTCAGGATGATGTAAAGGTTCACCTGCATCATGAACAATCTCCGGAGGAGCTTGAGGAACCGTAAAGAAATCACAGGAAATGAAATCCTCCCATGAAATGCCCTGCAATCCAAGCTGATGTACAACAATAATCTTGATGAGTGCATAGTGATTAATACTGTTGTACTGCTGCTCGGGAGTCTTCTTCTGCACAAGAGTGGTCTTCCATGAACTGATGAGCATGGAAGCGTTTGAGTGGGGTCTGATCTGAATGTGGAAACCCTAACCTTTTGTTCGCATTCTTAGAGGGGGGTTTGTGTGAATCAAAGTCTCCAGTCGCACTCACAAGCTGAGGAGCGAGTGAACAGGGTAAAAATATTCTAGTTTTTGCCTGCAACTGGGGCCCAAAACCCTAAATCAGATATAAGTGCTTCAGACCTTGCAATTTCACCACAGAGTGAACATATTCTTCTGTAGACAAGCCTCAGACCTGTGTGATCTAAAAACTAAGAGAGAATATTGTCTCACCATTGTGTCCAAAAGAGGTAGATGGTACTTGTATTTATAGCCTTCCAATGGGTCGACTTGCTTTAGGGCCGACTTGATCTAATATGCACATGTGTATAGGGTTGACTTAATCCAATGTACATCAGTGGGTTCATAAATTCAAAATCCAACTTCTGCTTATTCAAATGGGGTGATATTCAAGTCGATTTTGGTCCTCTTCAAAAGAGGAATTCAATGCAATCATGATCTATGACCAGATGTTCCATAGGAATTTAAATGTAGTTGCATAGCTGAACACCTCTCAACTAGGGAGAATTAAAACCCGCTAAATATTTTTCCATCGATCAATACCTCATTATGTCATATTGTCATCATGTCATGACCATATCAAGTATCTCATCATCTCAAATCATCAATGTTCATCTCGATCTATCTCTTGCTTATTTATGATAATCTCTTGATTGTCCCTACTCATATGCTGAATATTATCGAATCTAGAAGAATACTTTTCCATCGGAGGGGAGCATAAGCTTCCACCCTTTATTCATCAGACTACGATCATGAATCTATATCAGTGGGATACTACCTGGAATCAAATCAATGGAGATTCAATCATCATCATCAGAGACACCGAGATTGGTCGGAGACCAGGGAAAAACCCACTATGGGGAAAACCCTTGCAAATTATTCTTCTTATATTGTCATCAAATGATTCAGCAAAAGAGAGTACAATGATTCATATCTTCATCTATGCAACTAAGGAGGAGCTATGCATGCGACTAGGATGCTCTGGTCGAACTGATGATTGTGGAAGCGTTTGAGTGGGGCTTGATCTGACTGCGGAAACCCTAACCTTTTTTTCGCATTCTTAGAGGGGGATTTGTGTGAATAAAAGTCTCCAGTCGCACTCACAAGCTGAGGAGCGAGTGAACAGGGTAAAAATATTCTAGTTTTTGCCTGCAACTGGGGCCCAAAACCCTAAATCAGATATAAGTGCCTCAGACCTTGCAATTTCACCACAGAGCGAACATATTCTTCTGTAGACAAGCCTCAGACCTGTGTGATCTAAAAACTAAGAGAGAATATTGTCTCACCATTGTGTCCAAAAGAGGTAGAGGGCACTTGTATTTATAGCCTTCTAATGGGTCGACTTGCTTTAGGGCCGACTTGATCTAATATGCACATGTGTATAGGATTGACCTAATCCAATGTACATCAGTGGGTTCATAAATTCAAAATCCAACTTCTGCTTATTCAAATGGGGTGATATTCAGGTCGATTTTGGTCCTCTTCAAAAGAGGAATTCAATGCAATCATGATCTATGACATCTGAGATGTCTAAGGTGGAATTTTACCGTAGTTGCATAAGTTTAACACTCCCTCTCAACTAGGGAGAATTAAACCTATCAACATTTTTCCATCGATCAATACCTCATTATGTCATATTGTCATCATGTCATGACCATATCAAGTATCTCATAATCTCAAATCATCAATGTTCATCTCGATCTATCTCTTGCTTATTTATGATAATCTCTTGATTGTCCCTGCTCATATGTTGAATATTATCGAATCTAGAAGAATACTTTTCCATCGGAGGGGAGCATAAGCTACCACCCTTTATTCATTAGACTACGATCATGAATCTATATCAGTGGGATACTACCTGGAATCAAATCAATGGAGAGTCAATCATCATCATCAGAGAGAATATCATCAAGGAGCACATCTCAACTTGGAACCATCATCATCTTGGTTTGGATCAACACATCATCTTGGCTTCAATAGATAAATTTCAGTGCAAACATAGTTGAATTAGAGAGCTTGCTTCATGCATTGCTTATTGTGACCATAATACTTTGCCAAACTAACATGCCCAACCTTTCATAAATACACATTGTGCAATAAAATCAAATAAATCAACTCATCAAAGTTTAGAATCTAGACCAATACTAATATCAAAGTCATCAATATCTCAGTGTCAATTCCCTAGACTAGGTGACAAGTAGATATTTCATGACATCATCTATTATCATGCCCAAAATGTTTTATCAACCACGCAATATTAATCCAAAACATCATCAAGTTATTCGCATGATCATAATACAAGTCATTTCTACCATTAAATGCAAATTCATACACCAAAGATAAGTCATGCAGGTTCCATATTCATACTGAATCACAACTATCGATACTTCAACCAAGGAGGCCAATACAAAAAAAAATTCCGAATACTCATATAATATATTGAAGGTCACTATGCGTATATATCATCATATTCAAATAAACTCATCAGTCGTCAAACCGAATCATTAGTCATCAGGTCAAATCCAAATTTTCTTATCGTAGAGAGATCTATAGTCCAAAACATGCCTCAGTGATCAAGTCAAAGTTATAATTCATTGTTAAGCATCATGTCAAAACTCCAAACACTTCTCATTTATATCAATCTATCAAATCATGCCAAAACCCTATAGAACAAGCTTTAAAAATAATGACATATCTATGTGTATGCCATGGTCATCTGCAAGCACAAGTTCAGTGTTCATGTTCATATTATAGCCAAATTTCAAATATCTTTATGTTATCTGCACCACGTCTATAGACTGGCATCCTTCAGATGAACACTTTATTTCATGTACAAAACTTTTGTTTTGTGTCATGTAGGCATAGTCACACCCTTGGTCCTTCCTCAGTGTGGGTGTGACACTCGAGTCACACTCTCCAAGATGGTATGCTCGTGACTGAGGCTTCCAATTTCCAAACCCTAGCCTAGAACTAATTCAGAGCCTTGGTGACACCCATAAGCTTGCATTCATGCGACTAGGAGGTTACAGTCGCACCTGTAGGCTTTCTTCTTTGCGACAGAGGCTTAGAGCAAGGGAAAAATTCCCTTTCCTTAGACTAGAACTTTGTTTTGGATCATAAATGTCATATACATGTCTATTCATTCCCATAAACCATATTCCAAAATTACATAATATGAAAATGACAGTAGGAGAAGTGATAGTATGGAGAGGATCTCCATCTATATGGGAATCCAATTTATTCATCTTCATTCATGTCATTGACTTGTCTATAATACTGTCATGCATCAGTCAGATCTATTAGATCATAAATTCAAACATATACCCATCATGATCATAACATGTTCACATCAACTACTATATTATCACATCATGGCATTAATCTGTTATCAAGGGTTAGAGTCAAAGAGCCAATGGAAGTAGACTTCAAGAGTCATGATCACATGCATTACTTTTATGTCACATAACTCAAGCTATAAAGAGTTAGGATCATATGATAAGGGAAAATAACATGTGTGACATCATACTTCAAATATCATGAACACAATATCAAGTCTATCAAGTCAATTATCAAGTTTGGGCATTTTTTTTTACCATATGCCATAGTTATTAATTGTATCAAAACATAAACATGGTTAATGAAGGATCTAGAGTATCAGTCTCATAGTTACACTTTTATCATGGTTACCATTCTTAACATGATCAATAGGATCAACTGAGGTCATTCAATAAAATTCTATCAAAACAACAAGAGATTCAACCATTTCTTCATATTCTCATCATGCTCATCAGAAACATTATCAATTCCATTATATAAATCAATGAGGTAACCTCCTATATGATATCCATCATGTCTTATGCATGTCAAGTGTCAAGAGTATTACTTACTAGAGTCAAGGTGCTAGCCTTCTTTATGTGATCAAGATATCAATAAATGTTAGTGAAACATTAAGGTATATCACTATGTCAAATATCAATACCAAGTAGCCTCATTGCATCAATAATATCATCATGATCAAAATGTTCAATACTGGGTGCACCATAAGAATCATGAGTACAAATCACTTCCATATGCATGCATGGACCATTTGTCAAGGATTCTTTCTCAACATACCTCAGGGATAACCTTTCCATTCAATATCAAATATAAAACATAACATTGAAATAGTATACCATGCATACCTTGTAGTATTCAAATACATGTGCACCTTCTCATAGGTAGCTTGTAGTGCTTGTCACCTTTTCATCAGGTGCCTCTTTACCTTTTTCCAGATATAGCCTTTCTTTACTACATCTCAAATTATCCTAAATAAGTATCCTCTTATCACATCTTATCAACGAGGTTAGAAACACCTAAATACATGCAAGAAGTATAAGAAATGATAAAAACAATAATCATAATAATCAGATCCATAATTCTAAGCAAGAGTAAAGACATAAAGAAATGTCATAAGTCAAGGAATACTTATCTTTAATGGGAGGTGATCCTCTCCCTATTGAACCAACTTTCAAGAGCCAATATTTCCTCCAATAAAATTTATCAACAACCAGGTCCACTAGAGACTCTCCCATGTAGGGCTTCATCAAATATGTCCCAAGTGCTTAAGCATCTTCACATGGACCATGTTAGAGATTCATATATCAGATCTCAAGTCTTTTCCATAAACGAGGGTTTCTCTCAAGCCCTAACCATCAAAACATGATGCACAACTTTCCTAGGGTTTCCTTCATGCCATAGAATTATTTTAGGTCTCCATCATCCTTTTCTTGCTTCCACCAATGGTGTTATCACAAGGACGATTTCCATGATTTTTCTTTAACCCATCTCTAATACCATGTTAATTTTTCATAGGGATATATTGTGCTTTTCTTGGATAATTGCATTTATTCATTAACACATTAAGTTCACCCCATAACATCATAACATTATTCATATTTACATCATTATTCAGCAACACATGCAATTATGTAGAAAGAACAATAACATCATCATCAATGCAACATAACATAAAGGAACAATGGAAGAAAAACATACACAGATAGAGACACCAAGATTGGTCGAAGACTAGGAAAAAACCCACTATGGGGAACACCCTTGCAAATTATTCTTCCTAGATTTTCACCAAATGATTCAAAAAAAGAGAGTACAATGATCCATATCTTCAACTATGTAACTAACCAGTAAAACTTCTACACCATTCATGAAGTCCTGGTCACATGGAGGAGGAGTCATCCGTGTGACTATAAGTCCCTAGTCACTCCCTTAAGCTAGGAAAGCATGTGACTAGGGGTCAAAACTGGATTGCAAAACCCCTAGATGTCGTTCACACTGAGGATGAGTTGTGCATGTGACTAGGATGCTCTGGTAGCACTGAGGAGGAGGTATGCATGCGACTGGGATGCTCTGGTCGCACTAATAAGCCTGGAATCGTGTGACTGGGATCCAATCTGACTGCAAAAACCATTACCTCTTGGTCACATGAAAAGAGGAGAGTTTGTGTGACTAGAATGATCCATTCACACTCATGAGCCGAGGAGGGAGCGACTAGGGTCGCAATATTATATTTTACCATTGTTAAATTTAGAAAATTCAAAGTTCCACATCAGGACAAAACTTAAAGGTATTTAAGTGAGGTGACATGGATCTTGTCACTCAGTTAGATAAGTAAATTTGAGTTATAGGGCTTGGATTTCAGTTAAGCATGTGTTATTTATAATTTGTAGAAATAAAGGTCAGTTATTTAAAGTTCTTTTTAGTTAAACTAGTTCTAACTATTGGAGGAACTAGTGGAAGGTTAGGTGTGTAGTGGGACAACAATATAACTTAGTGATCATCTACTTAACTAATCAATTAGCCCAAAATAGATAGTGTATGCAAATAATTTGAGTTCCCCATGCGTGGTGGAGATTCCAAGGAAGTGTAACATTAGTTGTAGACTAGTCTTGAATGTACATGTGTTGTGTGTAGTCAGATGATAAACCTTGGGAATTGTGCAATAAATTTGAGGAATTTCCTAAATAATAGGGGCCTAATTTCTCGAGGAATTTTGAAAGGAAATAGGGGCTCAAGAAGAGGTATAAATTCACTAATTCTAGGTTAGAGCTCCTCAGTGAGTAGAGAGAGAGGTTATTCACTTGCAGGTTGAACTCAGATTGAGCTAGCAATTGTAATACATCTCTATTCATCATATTAATGCAAGCAGGCATAAGGGGTTTTTAACAGTTGCTTTCCCCTAGAAAAATACTATGTGCATGTTTGATATTTCTTATTACATGTTTCTGATTATTGTTATAATTATGAATTGAATTCCGAAGAGCGGTAGAGTAGGTTTGTGTCTTGTGATTTTGATTAAAATTTCAGGAGTGGGACATATGGAAAGTGGATTTGACGTTTTTGAATGGAAAAATGGAAAAATGGTGAGTGACACATGGCAGCCACATGTGTGTAGGAGGACACATGGAAGAATTTCATTGGATACAATAGATGACATGTCAAACTTGATGGAAGGTGACATGACACATGGGTCCCTCACTAGCCTAGCAGGGAACCTAGACATTTGAACATGGCTGACAGGTAGTAAGTTGATAGAGGGAAAAATATCTCTATCAAATTATGAACTGAAAAGTGTTGTATCTCTTAAATGAACCACTCAACTAGAAGGGAATTGTGAACAACAACAATTTTTTTTCTAATGAGTAGTGGACTGGTAGATGGAAGAATCATCGCCATGTGTAATTCCAGTATGAAATTTAAAACCGTATTGTTATGATGTGGCAAATACAAATGACATGATAGGTGGCACAAGGTGGTAGCTGATCTAGAAAAAGGGAAAACATGGTAGGTTATAATCATTTCACACTGTCATGATGTGGAAGGTATAGATGTCTTGGGATTTGCACCAAGAGGATATTTTTGAAGGTCTTGCAATGATAAGAGTTAAATGGGTGAATTGAAAATCCCATAATTTTTATTTTTATGGAGATGATCATATAAGTCCCATCGAGCTCTTGGGACATAGAAGAATAAGAATTAAGTTATTGATAGGCATCAAAGTATTGGGATGTTGAAACACAACAAGCACAAGAGTGGTTTGGTGCGACCCGATATCCCTTGTGCTATGAATATGGTAAGATATGACGTCATAGGTTATTGAGGTTTAAGCACTAGGGAACTAAGCTCATAAACCCATAACAACACAGAGAGAGAAGTGAGATCCTTGATACATGAGATTTGATAGAGCCATTAAGATTGCGGTTCCCATTATCGGTCATAAGGATCTAGGCATAAGTTCTTAGGGTAGATAATAAGGGATTAGAGATTTAGTGATTTTGGGCACACAAAAAATAGGATGGATATTAAAATAAATATAAATGGGATTTTTTTAAGATATGTGGGTATAAAATAAAAACACAAAGTACATGAAGGAGGGAAATTCTGTTGAATTTTGAGGTGTAGTGTTGAACTAGTGTAGATCCAATGAATAGGGCGTGAACTAATTAATTGAGGTAGAGATTAGAGATGGTATGTTTTTGTGCATTCGAGTTGAATATGGCTTTCTGAGTGTGTTTATGTATAGTCGAATGGAATAAAATTCATTGTAAGAGTGCATTCTCATGCAATGTGTGACCAAGTCAAGCTAAACTACCATGGATGAAAACCATGAACTAACGAGCATGGTAAAGAACGGGTAAAAAATTATAAACGCAGAGTAAAATTCTTTAAGGATGAGCTCAACATGTGTATATGAGAAAGGGGCTTGAGTAAAATGAATAATGAGACTGTTCAAAAGAAGAGATGTAGATTATATTTGAATACTGAAATTAGATTTGGTCCAAACAGGAAGAGATGTTCAGTTGAAAAATAGAATATCTAAATGTTGAGATTTGATTTGAGTAAGGAACTATTGATTGAAGTGTTATGATAGTGTTGAGTATGCATTGAAATATAATAAAATATATATGTTTACATATCTAAGTTACATATGGGTATTTAGTTGATATGCGAGCTAAAGAGAGTGTGAGCAGTGCAAGATTAGAAACAATGAAAGCATATCATAGATCAAAGAAGTATGAGTGTGTAAAGATAAAGGAATGTCCATATAGATATGAATATGAAAATGTATGAAAGAGGGATTTGAGTGGCTGAAGCAAGTGGGTGCTTGCTGAGAAGGGACTAGTGTTTCCTTTATGTTAGTGCTTGCAAATATTATAGAATTGGTGTCTCCCTAAGGTTAGTTCCTATAAATATCAAGGGATCAATGTCTCCTTGAGTTTGGTGACTATAAGGAACAATGGGAGTTGGTGCTTCCAAAAATTGGGTGCTTGAAAACAAAATGGGGGTCGGTACCTCTTGTAGGTTGGTTCCTAAAAAGTAGAGGTTTGGATCAACACATCATCTTGGCTTCAACAAATAAATTTCAGTGAAAACATACTTGAATTGGAGAGCTTGCTTCATGCAATGCTTACTGCAACCATAATACTTTACCAAATGAACATGCTCAACCTTTCATAAATAAATATTGTGCAATAAAAGAAAATAAATCAACTCATCAAAGTTTAGAATCTGGATCAATACTAATATCAAAGTCATCAATATCTTAGTGTCAATTCCCTAGACCAGGTGACAAGTAGGTATTTCATGACATCATCTATTATCTTGCCCAAAATGTTTGATCAACCACGCAATATTAATCCAAAACGTCATCAAGTTATTCCCATGATCATAATACAAGTCATTTCTACCATTAGATGCAAATTCATACACCAAAGATAAGTCATGCAGGTTCCATCTTCATACTGAATCACAACTATCGATACTTCAACCAAGGAGGTCAATACAAAACAAATTTTCCGAATACCCATATAATATATTGAAGGTCGCTAGGCGTATATATCATCATATTCAAATAAATTCACCAATCGTCATAGGAATAATTATTTAATCAATGGTGGGTGGCCTTATAATATGAAATTTTGACTTGACCAAGGAGAATATACCACATCACCACCCCATGAGGTTTTTACCAACAAATTGGGTCCTCCATCTTCAAACAAGCATAATTTACAAACTGTGAGGCATCTTGTGGCGTGCCACATACCACCGAAAACAACTCAACGAGGAGAATCCATGAAGGGTGATTTATAATGAAAAAACATTGATCTTCTTCTTCAAAAGATTTGAACAAGTGAAAGGTATGTTCATCATCTAGGGAATCCAAACCCTAAGGTTAGGGTTTCTGGCCATCCTTTCAATTGGAGCTTCCAACTAATGAAATCCAAAAAAAATATTTAGAGTGTTCAATAAGAGATTTTTACATCAATAACAATAACATTCAACATATCCTTCGGGATGAACCATGAATCAATACACCATTGTGCTTGACAAAATATTGTTCCAAATCTAGAGTGCCTACAGGCTTACCATTACTCCATAGCTATAAATTCCTTCAGGCTTATTCATAGAGCTATCTATCTCATAATACAATGATACATTACTTGTTCATATTATCACCGCATTAAACACACACAAACATACAAATGTGTGTGTGTGTGTGTGCGCGTGAGCGCCCTCATATCACATTAGAGCCAACATTATTTTGAGTCCTAAGCTGACTTATAGAATATTAGAATTTCATGCAACGACACTATGTGACTTGGTCCTATGGCTCCATAGCCAAACTTATGGTAATGCCAGTTTGACATCACCAATGTCGCGTGACACTCTTTGAGTGGTCCCATGTGTCACCCAAATTTGGCCCTATCCAAAATCACTAATTTAGCATACCACGTGGCACCTTGACATGATACCACATCATCACCGTAATGCCATATAATTATGAGACTTTTTTGAGTGAAAGTCTGAATCAAAATGATGGACTTTACCACCCTTGTTTAAATCTTTTACCCCTATGAAATTTAACTTTTGATTTATGCCAAATTTTATAAACTACGTCAATGACCACTTTATTGGTAGGGGGTTTTAAAATTTCTTATGGTGTCCTTCTAGATCCTATAAAAGCATTCATCAATACAAATTCAAAAGACTCATTGATTGTATCCTCAAGGATAACCAATAGCATGGTCAAAACTAGGCCCAAGTTTCTCATAGCCATTTGTTGTTTTTGTAGTGTTCGACCACTATGTTGACAATTTTTTGAGGATCCTTGATATTTTTCTTCATCCATAGAACTTGAGTACAACAAGATGCTACTGCAATATACCCTGATTCAACGATGGATAGAGAAATTGAATTGACTTTCTTGTTGAGCCACGAAACTAGACATCCACCTAGAGAAAAGGATCCTCCATTAGTGCTCTTTTTTTCATCAATAATTCGAGTTCAATATTCATTTGTAAAGGATTCAAGTGTAAGGTTTGTTCCCCTTGGATACCATAAGCCATAATCCGCAGTGCCTTACAAATATTTGAATATATTTTAATGACTTTCACATGAGACTCCTTTGGACATGATTGAAATCTACCGACCATTCCTACTATTTGCATAATGTATGGTCTTGATGTACGTTGTTGTTCATAGACATGTACATGGTTTGGTGTGCTTCTCGAGACTCACCACCCTTGATGAGTATGCAACGTGTAACCATGAGTGTAGTTACAAAAGCACTATTTTGCATACTAAAGTATTTTCATATTTCCTTAAGGTACTTGGTCTAAGATATGCAAATGCATTTTTATAATTGATTAACTTGCAACCCATGAAAGAAAGGAAATTTCCCTAGCATAGAAATATCAAATTCATTCTACACATGGGTTGCAAAATTCGTGCTCATAGAGTCATCATCACTACCAAATATAATGTCATTTACATAGACAAAAATACTAACCTTGCTATCTTTTTCAATCTTAATATAAATATTTATGTTTTAGGTACCTCTTTTGAAATCATGCATTTTTGGGATTGAGAATGAGCTCTCTGACGTGATACCAGGGTTGATACATGATCCCCTGTTTGTTTTATAACCAATTTATCGATACCTGGTCATAGTAGTAGCTTCCCCATGATATTTCGAGTTGTGTAGTAGTTCCCTGATGTGGTTCTAGGTTGATATGCGCTCCTTGATGATATGATATACAATGATGATGATCGACTCTCCATTGATGTGATTTTTGGTAGTAGCCCACTGACAAAGATTCAAGATCGTAGTTCAATGAATAAAGGGTGGTAGCTTATGCTCCACTGCAATGGAAAATTATTCTTCTAGATTCAAGAATATTCAGCATATGATTGAGGAAAATCAAGAGATAATCATAAATAAGAAATAGATGGATCGAGATGAACATTGATGATTTGAGATAATGAGATACTTGAGATGGTCACGACATGACTACAACGTGAGAGGATGCGATATTGATCGATCGACATATGTTGACTGGTGAGGAGTGTTAAAATTATGTAACTGCGGTCAAATTCCACCTTTGACAACTCATATGATAGAGAGGATGATTGCATCAAATTCCTCTTTTTGAGAGGACCAAAATTGACCTAAATATCACCTCATTTGGATAAGCTGAAGTTGGACTTGAATTTATGAACACACTCATGTACATTGGATTAGGTCGGCCCTATAGACATGTGCATAATAGATTAGGTTAGCCCTAAAGAAAGTGGACCCATTGGAAGGCTATAAATACAATTGTCCTCTACCTCTTTTGGACACAATGATGAGAAAACCTTCTCTCTTGTTTTTTGGCTCGCATTTCTGATTTAGAGTTTTTGGCCCGAGTTCCAGGCACAAAAATAGAATATTTTGACCCTAGTCGCTCCCTCCTCAGCTCATGAGTGTGAATGAATCCTTTCAGTCACACAAACCCTCCTCTTTTCATGTGACCAAGAAGTTAGGTTTTTCGCAGCTAGATTGGACTGCAGTCACACACTTCCAGGCTCATCAGTGTGACCATAGCATCCCAGTCACATGCATAGCTCCTCCTCAATGTGACAAGAGAATCCCAGTTGCACACACAACTCATCTTCAGTGTGATCGACATCTAGGGTTTTTGCACTCTATTTTTTACCCCCAATCACACGCTTTCCTAGCTTAAGGGAGTGATTGAGGCCTTATAGTCGCATGGATGACTTCTCCTCCATGCAACTGAGGACTAGAATATGCAGTTTCAATATTCCAAAGGTTTTTCTCAATCACTGCAAAGTTTGTCAGTAGCTTTCAATCATTGACAATTCAGTACAATGTTCAAAATCAGATTTCAAAGTGTATACATGGTTGGATTTATTTCATGAATGGTGTCTAATTTTTAGAGGTTAGTTGCATAGATGAAGATATGGATAATTGTACTCTCTTTTGCTAAATCGTTTTATGACAATCTAAGAAGAATAATAGTGTGTTTTTCCCTGGTCTCTGACCAATCCTTGTGTCTCTATCTATGCATGTTTTTCTTCCATTGTTCCTTTATGTTCCATTGAATTGATGATGATGTTATTGTTCTTTCTACATAATTTCATGTGCTACTAAATAATGATGTAAATATGAATGATTTTATGATGCTATGTGGTGAACTTAATGTGTTAATGAATAAATGAAATTTTCCGAGAAAATAACAATATGTCCCTATGAAAAATTAACATGGTATTAGAGCTAGGGTAAAGAAAATTCATGAAAATCATCCCTATAATTACACCATTGGTGGAAGAAAGAAGAGGATGACAGAGACCTAAAATAATTCTAGGGCATGAAGGAAATCCTAGGAAAGTTGTGCATTAAGTTTTGATGTTTATGGCTTGACAGAAACCTTGGTTTATGGCAAAGACTTGAGATTTGATTAAAACTCTAGCATGGTCCATGTGAAATGCTTAAGCGCTTGGGTCATATATGATGAATCCATACATGGGATAGTATCTAGTGGACCTGGTTGTTGATAAAGTGGATGGCATGGGAGGGTGATACCTCTATTAAACCTTGCACAAGTCAGTGCTCCATCCACCATTCATGAAATCTAAACGACTTGATTTGTCCTGAGATGCACAAAGTTTAACCCTATTAACTAGTGTGAAAGTCCAAACATTATTTGCCATTGATTTATCTCAAAGACATGGATCCACTATAAGATACATGATAATTAACAAATTTGGAGTTTTTAAAAATAAATTTGGTGTTTTTTCCCTTTCTTCCACTATCACATTCAAATTGAATCACCTTATCATCCCGAAGGAGTTTCACCAAGTGTGATATACCATTGGAAAGGTCTTGGAGAGGACTATCCAACCATACCATCTATAACTTCATTTAAACATCATAACTTCAACAAAAACTCAATATTCTTAAATCCACTTTGTCATAATTGGTGTGACCTTTCATTTAGGCATTGAACTATCATTATACTCAATAATTTCCTTCCTTGAAATACCCTTTGACATCAATGGCACTAGTTTTCATTAATAACAACACCATGTCCAACAATATCCTTCTTTTTCATTGATGTCAAAACCACCTTACATTGATGATCATTGATGTAAATAGACTAAACTCCCATTGTTATGTTGTTGGTACAAAATATGCTCTCTTTCAATGTCTACCTTCTATATAGCTTTGACATACTTGGAAAAGGGACCAACTGAAGATCTATTATGACCTAGTGACTGCTTATTATTGAGCCAAAATATTTCTTATATCTTCCTATGTAACTTTACTTCTTTTGAATGGACTCTCCCCATGTGAATAAACTCTCTTCCTGTGAAATTTTATTGCCATGAATATACTCCGCTTTTCAAAGGCTAGAGGATATCCATATACTCTTTATCCAAGATCAATGAGTCATTCCCTCCTATGAGGAAGAAATTATTCCCATTTTATGTCTAAGATATTCAAATATTTCTCTTGATAAGTGCTTAGTAAATATATCTACAATTTTTTATTTTGTTAGGATATGTTCTAATATGACAGCTTGGTCAACAACTTGTTCTTGAATAAAATGATACTTGGTGGGAATGTACTTCATTTCAAACCACATTATATGATTTTTTTTAGATATTGATAGTACTATTATTGCCAGACATAATAGAGACAATCTAATCACAATATTTTAAGGATCCTTGAGATTTTACTCCATCCATAAAACTTGAGTAAAACAAGATGCTACTAAAATATACCATGATTCAATGATGGATAGAGAAATTGAATTATGTTTCTTGTTGAGCTGAGAAAACAAACATCTGCCTAGAGAGAAGGCTCCTCCATTAGTGCTCTTTTTTTCGTCAATAATTCGAGTACAACCTTCATTTTTAAAGGATTCAACTGTAAGGTTTGTTCCCTTTGGATACCATAAACCATAATCCAGAGTGACTTACAAATATTTGAATATATTTTAACGACATTCACATGAGACCCCTTTGGACATGATTGAAATCTACCCACCATTCCTACTATTTTCATAATTTATGGTATTGATGTACATTGTCGATCATAGACATATACATGGTTTGGTTTACTTCTCGAGACTCACCATCCTTGATGAGTTTGCAACGTGTAACCATGGGAGTGGTTACAAAAGCACTATTTTGCATACTAATTTTTTTCATATTTCCTTAAGGTACTTGGTCTAAGATATGAAAATTCATTTTTCTGATTGATTAACTTGCAAGCCATGAAAGAAAGGAAATTCCCTTAGCATAAACATCTGAAATTCATTCTACATGTTGGTTGCAAAATTTGTGCTCATATAATCATCGTCACTACCAAATATAATGTCATTTACATAGAAAAAAATAATAACCTTGTTATCTTTTTCAATCTTAATATAAATATTGATGTTTTAGGTACCTCTTTTGAAACCCTTTTGTTGAATATATTTATCCAATCTAGAATATGATGCCCTAGGTGTTTATTTCAAGCCATACAACACTTTATTTAGTCCGCATGCATAATATATGTTTTATGATAGTTTAAATCCTTCTATCTACTCAACATGAACTTCTCCTTTGAGTTACCCATTCAAAAATGTTGATTTCACATCCATTTGATCAACCTTGAACCATTTAAAATAAGCAAAGGCCAAAAAAATCCTGATTGCTTCAGGTTTGGCTACTAGAGAAAATGTTCTTTGAAGTGCACACCTTCAACTTAGGCATATGCTTTACATGCAAGTGTTTATGTGTTCCTTACAACATATCCATCCTTATTGAGTTTGTTTCCGTAGACCCTTTTTTTTCCAATCACATTTGTTCCTCCTAAACTTGGACAATATTCTCAAGTCTCATTTATCTCAATATGATTTATCTCTTCATTCATAGCTTTAATACAATGTTTATCTTGACTCGCTTGAGAAAATTTTTGTGGCTCCATCAGTGATAGGAATGCTAGGTTCTCTTGGTTTGATGCATTAATGAAATTTCTTCTTATTTGAACCCTTGATTCTTTATTTCCCAAAATGTGATTATTTGGATGATTCTTTTGAACATATTTAGATGGAGATTTTTTGTGCAATTGGTCATCTTCTTCCCTTTAACCTTCATCATGCTCTTCGTCCTCATGTTCATTTTATTGTGGTTCTTGGAATACAAATGGTTGTGGTTGAACTCAAGATAGCACTTCATTATGGGGAAGCACTTCATATACTTTCACATCAATGAATTATACAAATTTTCAAGTCCTTTTATCATAACAATTGTGTCTTTTTATTCAATAGACATATCCAACAAATATTCCTTCATCAACTTTGGATATGAATTTCCATATATTTTATGTCTTTACTTTACTATAGCATTATCTTCCAAAAAATCTGAAGTGTTTAACTATGGCTAGTCTTCCTTTCCATATCTCACAAGGAGTTTTGGTATTATTTGTCCTTATTTGAGCTCTATTTAAGATATATATTGTTTTGTTTACTACTTCTCCCCAAAATCAATTTGGTAGTTGAGCTTTAAAGATTAGAGATCTTGTCATATCTTGAATTTTTCAAATATGTCCTTCAACCACACTATTTTTCTATGGAGTTATGACAATAGTGAAATGAATTTTGATTCCATGATGCTCACAAAAATCATTGAATTCACGTGAGGTTAGTTTTACTCCTCTATTTATGCTTATACATTTGATATTTAAATGTTAGGTCCCTATATTACTAGTTTATTCCCATATTGTTTTTATTGTAGCCCCCTTATTGTTATTGTTTTTCCCCTGTAACCCCAATATTGTTATTATTGTGCCCTTAAATTATTATTGTTAGGTCGGCTAGGATTATATTGTGACCCCATGGACTCTTATATATAGAAGGAGGTATTGGTCATTTGTATCATCCAAGAATTGTTCATTTATTTAATGTATTGGAAGTTTCCCCCTCGAAATGGATGATTTCTAAGGCGTTGATATCTATTTTATTCTATTTTTGGAGTTGGTTTCATAACATTTGGTATTAGAGCTTTGGATTCTAGGGTTTCGCTACTCCAAATAGGTCATTGTGGAATTTTCGCTTTAATTTTTTTCTATGAACTTTCAGAAGCTAAAATTTTTACAGAGTGAAGCCGAAATCTCGAGGAACGTCGTGGAAACATTTCAGATCTTGGTTCGCAATATTTTTGGAGATATGATCTGTGCAAGTTAGGGATTTGTGCAGGCTCCTGAATTTAACCTAAATATGTCATCGTGGAATTTTCTCTATAAATGGTTTTTTACGAGGTTTTAGAAGTTGAAATTTTTATAGAGCTAATCTAAAATCCTGAGGAACGTCATGGTACAATTTCAGAGCTTGATTCACAATATTTTCGGAGATGGGGTCTGTGTAATTTATGGATTTTTAAGGCTCCCGAATTTCATCTCAAAGAGGTGACTGTGGGAAAATTGTCATAACTCTCTCTCTGAGCATTGGATTGGAATTCTTTAAAAAGTGGCCGAAAGTACATGGAATGTAGTTTCATTTTTATCAATTTTAGAGCTGAAGGAGGAAACTGTGACATGTGGAACTCCGTACAAGGTCGCTCTACTAAACCAATCCATAAATAATTCATTGTGGGAGATTTGGAATAAATTTGACTTGAAGAATCCAAATCAGATTAGACCTATGGAATTTGAAAGAATATTAAGAGGGCTACTACAGGGCCCAATTTCAGATATTGAAGATCCAAAATCACAGAGATAACTTAGTTTCAATATCGAACTCCTCAAATGCAAGAAAAAGGTTGTATTTTTTTTCGAATTACATAAGTCTCGTTTGAAAAGAATTAGTTTGAATTTATTCCAAGGGAATATTGAAGAATATATATCCGTATTGGGTTCTAAAATCCCTCCTAAAAATAATTCAACACCCATTAAGCCTTCAGAAGGCTCTACTATGACTCATGAAGACGAAGAAATGCAACATGAGATATCAAAATTACAAGAGCAAATGCATCGAATTTCGCTGTCGCAAAGAGCAACAAAAAATGAAATGGAAGTTTTGAAGAAAGGCATGGAAACTAAGATGGGTGGTTTGAAGAAAGGCATGGAAGCTAAGATGAATGGATTGGAAGCTAAGATGGATGGCACAAAATTTGGCATAGAAGCTAAGATGGATGACATGGAAGCTAATATCGATAAAAAAATGAAAGAAAACATGGAAAACATGAAGAATGATAAGAAAGTAGACATCGAAGGTTTGGAAAAGTTGATACAAGAAATGCTTCCTAATGGCGAAAAGATGGTAGAGGAAACTCATGATGAGAACAAAATAAATGTTAATCGTGATTTCATAAACTCTAAGGTTGGATGGAAGAACCACCATATTCCAAAGATGGATATGAGGAATTTTGATGGCAAGGATCCTGTAACATGGATACTACAAATGGAGCAATATTTTGATCTCAATAATGTGAAAAACAGACAAAAGGTACGCATTGCAGCTTTACATTTAGAACAAAATACATTTGTATGGTATCAATGGCCTTGCTCCCGTAAAAAAATTGTCACTTGGTCAATTTTTACGAAGGAAATGATATCACATTATGAGGATACAAAAAGCAACACCTTCTTTAGCCAATTGATAAATCTAAAAAAAAAGGGTTCAGTGGTGGATCACGTTGAGGAATTCGAAAAATTGAATATAAGGGTAACTGATATTCCAGAGAAACACAGGATTGATGTCTTCATAGGGACTTTAAAGATAACATCCAACATGAATTTCATGTGTGGGAACATGATTCATCGGAAAAGGCATTCAGGTTGGCAAGAAAAATTGAATGTAAAATTATGGCAACAAGGAAGCCTACCACTCACATATATAAAGATGGAAGTGTTGCTACTCCTAGACGTCCACATTCTACAAGGTTGATGTTGAGGTATAAAAGGTTTCTTTTTAATGCCTATTTATCCTACATTAATTATCAATCCAAGAACGACTTTTTGTTTCAAGAGTGTACTCAGTCTAAGGCTGCAATTCAATCTAAGAGTAATGCCTTGCAATATGTAGTAAAATGTTCTAAATACAAGGGTAAACGAATGCTTGGAAAATAAATCTAACTACAATGACATGAAATTAAATGCTTTAAAATTCAATCATTCATTCAGCAAACATCAGTCAAGGATGCAGTAATGATAACTCTTTCCTTTAGGAACTGATGGAATTGAAATCAAACGGGAACAAGATAATCAATCTGAGAACGTAGGTAGCAATAACAAATATTATTTACAGTTGATAATCCTGTCTTAAAGAAATTAAAAGGAAATATAAATTGAACTAAAGGCTGCTAATGAAAGTAAACTAGGAAAACTCTCAAAACCAAACTCTTTGCAATCTGGAAACTGATTAATCTGAAATGAACAACAAACCTGGAATTGAACAGCAATGTAAATGAACAACAAACTGTAACTAGAAGAATTGAACAACAAATTCTATTTAATGAATTTGAACAGAAAAATATAACTAATGGAATCAAATAGAAAATTTTATTAAATAGCAAATCTTATTAAGCAACAAATCTTGTTAAGCAGCAAATCTTGTCGACAACAAACTCTCTTGATCAACACTATGAAATGAACAACAGTCAAACGAAACAACAAATGAAACAACAACTGAAATAGAACATCAAATACTAAACAACAAAGCTCTATTAAAGCATAACAAGATAAATGATACCAGAATTAAGATTCTTGTTAGAACAAAACATCAATACGATTCATCAATGTAACATACCGATATCAATAGACAATTCAATAGTAAACTAATTAACTTGCAAACTGTAATAAAAGCAAATAAAAACTGTCAGACAATGATAACTGAAAGGTAATGATACAAACAACAGATCGATCCACTAGGGCCGAGCCCTTAACCACCAGTGAAACTCCGCTGGGCTTTACTCCAGAGTTAAGAAATGGAACACCAACAAGATCTTGTATTAATCAGACATAATAGTCGCTCTCTTATCACGAGAGTTAAGAAATTACAGAGTTACAAAAGGAGTGTTTAATCATGAATCATTGTCCTCTCAATTTCTAAAGGCATTGCCTTTTATAACAATTTGATGGACAAGACAAGAAAAAATGATAATATTGAACAGCGATCCCTCAGGATCGAAAGATCCCGAGGGATTCGTTCCTTTTCTCTTTTTAGCTAGCGCTTGGTCTTCTTAGGTTGTAGCCATGCTATTCCCTATCTTCCTTTAGCTATATGTTCTGATTTCCTTCTTCTTGTCTGGATACGGTCCTTTGCTGGAGGAACAATGGTTACTCCTATTTTAGCTTTGCCTTTCGAATGATGGTTTATTTAATTTGTTTCCTGTTTTTAGAATAAAAGGCAATCTTTAGTAAATTTTCACAATAAACATCAGTATTTGCAATTATATTATAATCCTCCAATAAATCATCTTTCTAGAATAAAAGGAGTTATGTTTAAAGGAAAAATATGAGAAAATACATGATGAATCCATACCTTTTCCTATGCTCAACACACCCCCCTACTTACCCTTTTTCATGCCCTCATGAAAACCATAGTTTACATGTAAAGAAGTTAGATAATAGGCTGGAGAAGGTTTTTCATTAAGAGGTCTAAAACCATGGTTTGCAGCTAAAGCTTCAAAGATGTGCCCTGTCTGTCCTTTAGGTAACTCATAAATGGCTTTATAGTTTGTTGCAGGATACCATATAATGGGACTTCGAAACCTACAACCTAGCCAGAATGGTCCTTCCCTCAAGATGAGGTTACTATAGAGAATCAAGCGGTCAGCAGCTAATCCAAAATTTCTATAATTAAATGGCTTTCTGTCTTGAATATTCTGATTTGAAATATTCCATCGGACTTTAGCTACTATATAGGCCTGGTTTCTGATAGATAGAAAATATTCTACCCCATCTAAGACAATTTCTTTGTGGACGGGTCCCAATGTTTGGATCACACCCTCCTTTGTCATTAGACTCTTCTGCCTAGCCCATAGTTGTAATGGGTGTTTTGGTTCACCCCTAACCCAAAGTTCTAACCCATTTTCCTGCCTTTGGAAAGTATTATAGGCCTTGAGCCATTTCAAATGGTTGACAACAAATGAAATAAATGCTTGATATTGGATGTCACCCACAAAAGGGCTGGCATTTATCTCAATGTCATTCTCCAATATAAGATTGTGCAAATAGAACTCACATAGTAGACACTGGACTTAACCCCATAGAGTTTGCATCATTTTACAAAATCATCTACAATGTTTAATTCTATAGACTTTCCTGCCCTAACTGCTTAATTTTCAACTATAAATATCTTTCTAATAAAAACAAAGCAAAATTCTTGGTAGGGCATCTACATGCTAGAACATCTGTGTATAAGGAGTAGAGAGTATCCATTTGATTCTGGGCCTTTTTTAATTCATTCCTTACCTTTTCAGCTTTCTCTTCTACCTTCCGACACTTATCATAGGCTTCAGCCTCTGATGCACTGATGTCCTTTAGTTGTTGCTGTAACTGTTGATATTTCTTTTTAGGGACAGTCTCTTCCTCAAGCTTTTCTCTTGCCTGTTGAGCCTGTGCCAGCTCCTCTTGGAGTTTTTCTATAGTAGGGCCAATAGAAATTTTTTGACTGCAGGCCTGTGCACTTTCAGTTGTGGCAGCTGCATCTGGAACAATTACCTACTGTTCCATACTTTCTTGATTGGGCTCAGCTTGGGTTTCCATAGTCTCTGCAATCTGGGGGTTCGTTTTGGTGGCTACTCTCCTCTTTTTCGGGGTTCGTTTAGTGGCTATGTTCCTCTTTTTTGGGGCTCGTTTGGGGGTTTTCTTCGTTTTGAGAACCCTAATACTCTGTCTGAGTTGTTCCACTAGCTTTTGAAGCTTCTGCCATTCCCTCCATAGCTTCTCAAGTTCAGTTATTTTCTTTTTCCTCTTGGGAGGAACGACTGTCCCTTTTTCTGTATTCAATTGCTCAAGTAGGGTTTGCTTTTCAATATTCATTCCTTCGTTGAGGCTTGCTTCTTTGTTTTCTGCTTGGAATACTTCTTCAGTGTTCATATGATCCTAGCTACGTTCTTCAAGGGTAGTAACCTTAACTAGCTCTGTTGTTCCCTGAGGGTCTTCTGTTTGGAACACTTCTTCAGTGTTCACACCTTCTTGGCTGCATTTCTTAGGGGGAGTAACCCCAGCTGGTTCTGTTGTTCCCTGAGGGTTTTCTTATTCTACTTCATCAGGTATTCCCTCGTCTATATATTTACCAGCAATAGCTTGTTCCCGCAATTGGTTTATCTCAATGTTGAAGTTTAGTGGGCTGTGGGGTTATATGTATCCGCTCATGTTGGCAAAAATTTGGGCCAATTGGTCCTCCTGCAATGGGCTTTGAGGTGGACTTACAATGGTGGTTTCAGGAGGTTCTGATCCCTCTCTTTCATCTTCATTGCTTTCTTCCTCTTCACAGGTGTGGTAACTTCCTTCTTCCACACTGGTAGGGTGACTTTCTTCTTCTCCACTGGTGTGGTGACTCTCTTCTTCTCCACTGGTGTGGTGATTCTCTTCTTCTTCACCAATGTGGTGACTCTCTTCTTCTTCCTCATTTCCTTCTTCCTCATCAGTGTGGTGACTTCCTTCTTCGAGTTGTGGGGGTTGTTCATCTTTCGAACTGGGAAATTATAGGGGTTGGCTACTGCTACCCTGAAGACCTTATATCATTCCCATACTTCTCCTTAACCTGGAGGATTGTCTACGTTTTGATGGTTCTGCTGTTGTGCTAGTCATTCTTTTGCATTTTGGGGCAGGCAGGGCTATTCCTCTGTCAATTGAGAATAGCAGTTCTTCCCAACTAGTCTGTTGTTGGGAAAGACTGTAACTCACTATCAATCTGATTAAATAATGGTGGCTTATCACCATGGCTATATGATGAGATTTTCTTATACTTCGGGCGACATCATGCAATAAAAAATTTAAATATGCAGGCAGGTTTACAGTACATTTTTGTTTTAACAGTACTAATAGCTTAAGGTGGCGTGGTCTTACCACATCTTTTCTTCAATCACATGTTATGTAGCTCTGTACCACTTTTGGCAATTCTGTCCATGGTTCTCCCAACGTCGCCAACTGAACTCCTTTCCCTTTGACGACTAGGGTCTGCCCTTCATCCCAGAAAATGTTCATGGCTTCTTGGAGTTTTACTTTCTTATGGGTCCATATGGGTCCTTCCGCTGGCAAGCCAAATACCTCGGTGATTATTGAGTTTGTTATTGCTATCTGCCTACCTCTAACCATGGAGTAACCTTCCTGCAGATTCTGTAAAAATTCAATGGCTACCATTTCATGAGGTTGTTGCAGTCTTGTGAGGTAGGTAATCCACCCTACTCTCTCCAGAATTTCCCGTGCAACGTTAGAAACAGCTAGCACCTGTGGCTCACTACGAATTGGTCGTCCTCCCATTCTATCTGCACACTGTTAATTCTTCACAAATGCACAATAATGTAATGGAACATCACAACACAGTATATCGGAACAATACTGTTAAGCTTTTATTATTACCGAGAATATAGGGATTTGACCAGCATGCAGGCATTAAAAGGCATCCACGCCCCCCCTGAAGGATGATAGGTCGTCCTCGACCGTCGAATAGAAGAGAAAGGTACTACACAACAGTTGTACAGTAGTAAAAAGCATACACACCTATGATATGATAAAAAAATTATTGCATTACTAAAATCGATGCATATTATTAAATTGTAAATAGATATAGGAACATTTATGTAATGATTCGAAGATAAGGGAAAGGGACATCTGATGTGAAAACAAGTACTTATGCAGTCATTACCCACATAAACTATTATGATCGATTTATAAATAGATTTCATGCATAATAGGTTCAAAACAAAGGGTTTAGGAGCATACTTTCATTTGATATTAGATATAGATATAAGAAAAGGGTTTATCATTACTATTGATTTGAAAAGTGTGACTCCAATACCATCAGCAGAGCTCTGTTTCCCATAAGTGTCTATAACGTTAACAAAGTTTCTTTTTCACCCTTGGAACCATTATCCTTTATTTACGCCTAGGGAAGTGCTGTTGTGATGTCATGATGGAGGCCACTGTGCTGGCTTGGGAACCAGATGTTTCACTGTAATGCCATTCACCAGGAAGGAGTGAAAGGTGGGTAGGCCGGCTCGTGATGAGACCTCCTGTTCCAAGGAATTTTTATTATTTTTTGAGTTATCCATTGGATCATATCCCTGGTGTGGTGGCCATAATGGGAATGCCACTTCATTGCTTCCGTATGATCATGGTAGGCTGGCTCTTGATGAGACCCCCTATCCTCCATTTTTCCATATCATAGAATTGTTAGTAATTATATAGATATTTTTCTTTTCTTTTTTTATATAGCACTTCCCTACTTATATATATAGGATGACTCAACACTCCTTAAGAGTAGGGATGGTGGAAGAACTCTGAACATCTCAATAGAGAAAATATGCCCTTATTCTTATTCAATAAATAAAAATCAAAGAGAGTTATGAGAATTTAGGGAAGAACCAACATGATAAAGATAACCAATCATATTAATTTTAGTGAAAATAAAGATAGAAAAGTGATATAGATAGTTGTGTCCTTTCCTTTTTCTTATCACTACAAAACAATTTCTTAAAAATGACAATTTCTTTTGATTTGCTGATTCCAGTAACCTCTAATTTGTGTATCTTTGCATAAATTGTATGTTTTCCTTTGAGAGAGTCATGAATAATTCACAAAAATCCTCAAAATGCTGTTCTAAAACAAGAAAAATGCACTCAAAAAAGTGTTGTTCCTTTGGGAAGGAACAACAAAAACAATTTGCGAAAATGTTGTTCCTTTCGAAAGGAATAGCAAAAACAATCAGCAGAAATGCTGTTCCTTTGAGAAGGAACAAAAAAAACAGGCGGAAAAAACTGTCGTTCCTTTGGAAAGGAACAACAAAAATTGTTGTTCCTTTGGAAAGGAACAACAAAAACACGGGGCAAAAAATGTTGTTCCTTTGGAAAGGAACAACAAAAACACATGATAGAAACTGCTGTTCCTTTGGAAGGGAACAACAAAAAAAACTATTTTTCCTTTGGAAAGGAACAACAAAAACTCGCAAAAAAATTGTTGTTCCTCTTGAAAGGAACAACAAAAAAACGCAGAAAAAAACTGTTGTTCCTTTTGAAAGGAACAACAAAAAAACGCAGCAAAAAACTGCATTTTTTGTTGTTCCTTTAGAAAGGAACAACAAAAAGAAACACTATTTCTTGAGAGAAACTGCTGCTGTTTCTTAAAAAGGAACAGCTTAAGAAATAAAATTTGTACAAAAAACAAGCAAGATAAATAGAAAAGCTTTATGTACAAGTTTCAAAATGAAAGAAATTATTCAGTGAATGGGTGCTGAGGAGGAGTTGTCTCCCTCAGCTAGAATCTGCATGGTAGAATCTTCCCGTAATTGTTGGTAAAAGGACTCCTGATTAAGCGGTTTATGGTAAAGTCACACTCAATGACCATTTACTTTGAACGAATCTCCAGATCCATCAATGGTGGTTAATGTGATGGTGCTGTTATCATGCACTTTTTGTATCTCGTAGGGTCCAAGCCATCGTGTCTGGAGTTTTTCTGGGAAATCCTAAAACCTGGAGTCATATAGGAGTGCCCAATCCCCTTCGTGGAAGATTTTTCTCTTTGATGAGGGTGTCGTGCCATTTTTCTCTCTACTGTTGAATTAATGTAGTGTGCTGAAGAGCAGAGAGCCTAATTTCATCTAAATCATTGATTTGCTATAATATTTTGACTTAGGCTTCATTTAAATCTAAACCCACCTCCTGGGCTGTTCTTAATGTCTGAATTTCAAACTCTATTGGAAAGATGGGTTCTCTTCCAAATACCAATTGATATGGAAAATACCCCGTGGTACTTCTCCATGTTGTTCGATACACCCACAAGTATTCTGGAAATCTATAAGCCCAGTCACGTCTGTGTGATGCAACTGTTTTTGTCAGTATAGATTCAATCACTTTATTCGTGCTCTCTACTTGGCCATTTGCCTATGGGTGGTATGGAGTTGTGATTTGGTGCTGAATGTGGTAATTTTCTAGTGTTGCAGTGATTCTGTTACCTACAAATTATGGTCCTCCATCTGTAATTACGTCCCTTGGGAGGCCGTATCCGACAAATATTTGGAAAAGGAATTGTATTACAGAGTCCTCCGTGGCTCTCGAAAGTGCCTCTGCTTCAACCCATTTAGTAACATACTCTGTTGGGACTAGGATGTATGTTTTCTGATTTGATGGTGGGTTAATAGGACCAACAAAGTTGAGTGCCCAATTTTCAAATGGCTTGATTACTAACTGTGGGTTCAAGGGCATTTCATCGGATTGTCCAGGGCAACCCGCCCTTTGGAAACTATCGCATGCTTGTACACATTTTTCGGCATCTTTAAAAATGGTAGGCTAGTAATAGCCTGTTTGTAAGACTTTGTGACCAGTCCCGCGATCTGAAAAATGCTCGCCACATGGCCCATCGTGGCATGCTTTCAGAACATAAAATATTTCTTCCTCTCGGACGCATCTCCTGATGTGCATATCTGCTCCTGTATGAAACAGGTAGCCCCTAATACAAGAGAATCAGGTACTACACTGTACTATATGTTTTCGTTCATTGGGTGTTAGATGCTTAGGTAATTTACCTATCACTAAGTAATTTGCAATATCAGCATACCATGGGGTTCTAGCAGTAACAACGAACAAATGCTCATCTGGAAAGTGATCTTCGACTGCTGCTGCATCTGTTGGTTTTGGCATTCGTGATAGGAAATCAGCTACAGGGTTCTCTTTTCCAGGTCGATCTTTTATTGTGATATCAAATTCCTGTAATAAAATTAACCATCTTGTTACTCTACCATTTGTAACAGGTTTATTTGCTAAAATTTTTATGGCAGAGTGATTTGTATATAAAACTACAGGATACCCAGTTATATAATGTCTAAATTTATTTACACCATGTATCACAGCTAAAAATTCTTTCTCAGTCACAGTATAGTTTAATTCAGCAGGAGATAGATTTTTGCTAATATAATAGATTGCATATGGTTTCTTATCCTCTTCTTGCCGAAGAACTGCTCCAATAGCTATGTTTGAGGCATTAGATGAAATTTGGAATGGAAAATCCCAATTTGGGCCCCTTAGTACTGGGGATTTTGATAGAAGCTTTTTGATATCCTCAAAAGCATGGACACATTTATCTGTCCAATTAAAATCAACATTCCCTGTTAGTGGATATAAAGGTGCAGCTACTTGAAAATAATGTTCTATAAATATTCTATAATAACCAGAAAATCTGAGAAAGCTACGTACCTTTGTTTGTGTGGTAGGAGTAGATATTAACAAAATTATTTGAATTTTAGCTGGATCTACCTGAATTCCAGCTGCTGAGATATAATGACCTAAGATGAATCCCTCGGTCATCATCATGTGAAACTTTTCATGGCTTAAGCAAAGCCTAGTGTCAATACATCTTTGCAACACCTTTTCCAAGGTTTCTAATGCTGGCTCAAAATCATCTCCGTAAGGTGTGAAGTCATCCATGTATACTTCGAGCCCTTCATTTATTAAATATAAAAAGATGCTGAGAATGGCCCTCTGAAATGTAGCAGGGGCATTGCATAGGCCAAAGGGTAAAACTCGATAGGAAAATGTCCCCTAAGGGCAGGTAAAAGTGGTTTTGTCTTGGTCTTCATGGGCAATTTGAATTTGATTGTATCCACTGAAGCCATCTAGGAAATAAAAGAATTTATTTCCTACCAAGGAATCTAATACCTGGTCAATGAAGGGAAGGGGAAAGTGGTCTTTCTAGGTTGCTTTGTTTAGTTCTCGGTAGTCGACACATATCCTCCACTTTCCGTTCTTCTTTGGCACCACTACTAATGGAGAGACCCACTTGCTATCAGATATTGGGTAAATAAAATTGACATCCAACAGCTTTTGTAATTCAGCTTTCACGATATCTTTAAGATGAGGGTTTAATCTTCATTAGGGTTGGCGCATGGGTCTAGCATCTTTTTCTATATAGATGTGGTGCGTACATAATTGGGGATCAATTCCCTTCATGTCTGGATAATCCCATGCAAAGGCTCCCTTATATTTTTGTAGTAATTGGACCATCTTCTTTTCTTGTTCAACAGTCATATTTTTGTTAATGTTTAGAGTTTTTCCTGGTTCAATTTCTACAATTTTTCTATTGTACACAGATTTAGTGGGTATTTATTGATCATGAATGTCTTTCAAGGGATCTTCTTCTTCTTTATTATCAAATGCTGCCTTGATCATGTGACATTGCAGATGAGATCTGATTTTTGGTTTATTAATGAAACTATTAATGATATCATCCTCTGTTTGGTCTTTAAAATCGAGGGCATCTTCTATGGTTAGTGGTGATCTAATGTTTTCCATGAGATATGATGGTGTTGTTTCTGTTGATTTGTTTATTGGTCTATGATATCACATTGAGCATCCTCATATAGTCATGTTGCCTTGTCGACAGCCAATGTAATCATCGACAGTTGCCAACCAAAGTCTACCTAGGATCAAAGGGTGTCCATCTAGCCGGTTTTTTGGGTTGATAATTAGGAAGTCAGCAGGGTACTCCCAGGAATCTACTAATACCATTACATCATGTAATGTATCTTCTGGTTTGACTACCGATCGGTCAGCCAATTCTAATAAGGTTGTTGTTGGATCTAATGATGTGATGCCAAGTTTTTGACAAGTGGTGGTTGTTAGGATATTAATTGTAGCTTCTAAATCAACTAAGGCATTTGGAAATGATTTCCCATTGATTTGTACCATCACTATAGGATTCCCTGGGTCCTCATACTTTATAGGTGTTTCCATTCCTGATAACAATTCAGATAGAGTGCCGACTACTTGGACAGTTGGGTTAGTTGTTGTTATCCTCTTGGGCTTCCTTATACATAGTTATTTGATGGTTTTTGCATAAATAGGGATTTCTTGGATAGCTTGGAGGAGAGGGACTTTTATACACAGATTTTTTAATCCTCCTAGAAGATCAAAATCAGGATATTCTATTGGGCGAGGTATTATTAATCATTCTGTGAATGGTGGAGAAGAGGTGGTTGCTTGTTCCTGAGTTTGTTGTTTAACCACATTCTCTTTTTGCAATGTTTGTTCTAAAGGTAACAGATCTTCAACTTGAACATTTTTGTCTCCCTCTATTTCTACTATGCGCCCAGATCTTAGTTGAAGGTCATTACACTCCCTCAATTCAGTTTCTAGTTCTGGTGGTTCCATTATTTGAACAGAATGAACTGGCCTATTATTGGGGTTTGGGTTGGGTTGGGCCGGGATTTGCGGTCTTAAGTTGGTCTGGGGATTTTGTGGCAATGTATAGGGGGCTGGCAGTGTAGGTTGAGGGAGAGGGATTGTTACAGCTGGCTGATTTTTAGGTCTTTGCCAGTTTGTCTGCCAGGTCTAACTCTGCAAGGTGGAGGGGGACCATTGTGTTGGATAAGCATTGATTTGCCAAAATGGTGGACAGTAAGAAAATTTTGGCCAATTGGTTTGATTTGGCCATGGTGATGTAGGAAATGGCTGTTGTGACCAATTAGGGAAAGGTGGCTAGTTTTGCCACATTCCATTATATTGTTGAGTGTTATACTGAGGAGACTGAAAAGAAGGGGATGGATCAATTGGCATACCTGTTTTTCGTGGCTACCATTGTCGGCGCTGATTGAGTAAGCATACCAATTCCTATTCTTCTTCTGCCTCCTTTTAAACTGCTTTCAATCCAGGGAGCGAGGGGAAACCTTCTGTGGAGTGATCTTTGTGCAGATAGCACAGACTTTGACTATATCCAACAGGCACTCTTTATGGCCGTTTTTCTTTCTGCATTTAGGGCAGAATATTGCCAGATTTTTCTTTTCTTCTGCTTGCTTTTGTTTGGCTTGCATAATTTTGAACTGCGTTGTCAGAGTCCCTAGAATATCCATTTTAAAATCTTCTAGTAGATTGCCAATTTCTGCGCGGGTTATACTTTCACCAGAGATCTTACTATCTCTTGTGATCATATCACGTTTTGCTGACTTTAGCCTTGTGCTGCCTATCGAACTCCGGATACATAAATCAATAATTTTAGTAAAATTTTCCTGATATATATCAACTTTTCCCATTATGTTTAATTTTTCAAACCCAATGTTCCTTCATCCCTTTAAGTAATGTAGTTTTCAACGCATTATTAGGTAAGGGTAAAGATGCATAAGGTGATCTCTGGAGGTTGTACTGAAAGCGTTCTACATATTCCTCAAGTGTTTCATTAGGTTTTGCTGTCATCTAAAATATTTCGTATTTTAATTCCCTAGACCTACAATAATCCGGATATTTCTTTAGAAGCACAAATTTCATCTGATCCCAGTCTTTTATAACACCTCCACCTAACCCCATAAACCATCGTAAAGCTGCTCCTTTTAATGTGGAAGGAAATTATTTTAATTTTTGGGGATAGGTGGTATAGTCATACCCCTTGCATAATACATCGAATTCAAACAGAAATGCATCTGGATCTTCCGATGTTAAGCCATGGAATGTAGGAATATATTGAAGAGGAATGGCCTTCATAGGTGCGTTAACTGCAGTGTCCACAATGGGATATTGCAGTGTGGAAGTTTGTTGAGGTGTTTGCTGGTTCTGGTTCTAGGCCATTTGATTGAATATGTGCCAATATCCTTCTAGGATTTCAAGGGAATTCCTAGGCTGACTAGAAGGAATAGGAATGACCTTTACAACACTCCCTTGATCTGGAATAATAAGTGTTCCTTGCTGGCCTACTATCTAAGGAGATTCAAGTCCTTTAGCTTTGTTTTAAATGATGTTGACAACACTTCCCTTATCTGGGTTGTTCACTATTTGGATTAATTCAAGAGGAGATTTTGGTTCTTCTGTTTCCCTTGTTTCTCCTCCTCCTTCGTGGATATTACTAGAGTTCCCTTCTTGTAGAGAAATTAGGCGAGAATTCTCAATTTCTTGGGAATCTTTCTTAATTCCTTCTGTTTGACTATGTACCTCAGCAAAGGCTACAGATGGTGATTCTGTGGCCTGAAGGGAACTAGTAGGTTGTCTAGAAATAACTTTCCTAGGTCCTACTGATGGCTGAGATTCAGTTTTCATAAGGATTTCGTTAATGAAAGGTCCCTTAGGTTTTTCGGATTTAGGAGGAATTTTGTTCTTATTAGCTTTTCTATTCATTCAAAAATACAAGCATTCATTCCTACCTAAAAATTTTACCCAATTATACTGTGAAGCGGGCCAGTGAACAAGTATGTTTCTTGCTCGGTATGTAGGTTCTTACCTTCCGTTTTTAATTCCCAATTCTTCGCTAGCAGGAAAAAAATCAGATATGCATCACTCTCTGTAAATGGCTACACTCTCCTCGGAAACAGTGCCAAAATGTTGAGGTATAAAAGGTGTCTTTTTAATGCCTATTTATCCTACATTAATTATCAATCCAAGAATGAATTTTTGTTTCAAGAGTGTACTCAGTTTGAGGCTGCAATTCAATCTAAGAGTAATGCCTTGCAATATGTAGTACAATGTTCTAAATACAAGAGTAAACGGATTCTTGGAAAAGAAATATAACTACAATGACATGAACTTAAATTCTTGAAAATTCAATCATTCATTCAGCAAACATCAGTCAAGGATGCAGTAATGATAACTCTTTCCTTTAGAAACTAATGGAATTGAAATCAAACGGGAACAAGATAATCGATCTGAGAATGTAGGTAGCAATAACCAATATTCTTTACAGTTGATAATCCTGTCTTAAAGCAATTAAAAGGAAATAGAAATAGAACTAAAGGCTGCTAATGAAAGTAAACTAGGCAAACTCTCAAAACCAAACTCTTTGCAGTCTGGAAACTGATTAATCTGAAATGAACAACAAACCTAGAATTGAACAGCGATGTAAATGAACAGCAAACTGTAACTAGAATAATTGAACAAAAAATAATATTTAATGAATATGAACAACAAACTCTAAATAATGGAATCAAATAGAAAATTCTATTAAACATCAAATCCTATTAAGCACCAAATCCTGTTAAGAAGCAAATCCTGTCGACATCAAACTCTCTTGATCAGCACTCTGAAATGAAAAATAGTCAAACGAAATAGCAAATGGAACAACAACTGAAATAGAACATCAAATACTAAAAAAAAAAGCTCTGTTAAAGCATAACAAGATAAATGATACTGAAATTAAGATTCTTGTTAGAACGGAACAACAATGCAATTCATCAATTTAACATACTGTTATCAATAGGCAATTCAATAGTAAACTAATTAACTTGCAAACTGTAATAAAAGAAAATACAAACTGTCACACAATGATAACTGAAAGGTAATGATACAAACAATAGATCGATCCACCAGGGCCGGGCCGTTAACCACCAGTGAAACTCTGCTGGGCTTTACTCCAAAGCTAAGAAATGGAATGACAACAAAATCTTGTATTAATCAAACATAAACAGCATTTACAACATTCGCTCTCTGATCACAAGAGTTAAGAAATTACAGAGTTACAAAAGGAGTGTTTAATCATGAATCATTTTCCTCTCGATTTCTAAAGGCACTTCCTTTTAGAACAATTCGACGGACAAGACAAGAAATAATGATAAGATTGAACAGCGATCCCTCAGGATCGAAAGATCCTGAGGGATTCACTCCTTTTCACTTTTTAGCTAGCGCTTCGATCCTGAGGGATTCACTCCTTCTCTCTTTTTAGCTAGTGCTTGGTCTTCTTAGGCTGTAGTCGTGCTATTCCTTGTCTTCCTTTAGCTATATGTTCTGATTTCCTTCTTCTTGTCTGGATACGGTCCTTTGCTGGAGGAACATCAGTTACTCCTGTTTTAGCTTTGCCTTTCGAATGATGGTTTATTTCATTTGTTTCCTATTTTTAGAATAAAAGGTAATCTTTAGTCAATTTTCACAATAAACATTAGTCTTTGTAATTCTATCATAATCCTCCAATAAATCATCTTTCTAGAATAAAAAGAGTTATGTTTAAAGGATAAAGATGAGAAAATACATGGTGAATCCATACATTTTCCAATGCTCAACAGTTGACACCACAACAATTGGAAGAGAAAAGAGAAAAAGGGCTTTACTACAATTGTGATATAAAATACACTAAAGGTTATAAGTGTGATCAGAAGAAATTATTTTACATAGATTGTGAAGAGGAAGAAGAAAATGAGCAATAATATTCAAAAGAAGAGGATATACACCAGGAAGCAACCCTAGAAAAGGAAGAAATGAGTCCGACCATATCGCGTAATGCATTTGCAGGAATTACCACTCCTCAAACTCTCAAGATACAATGACATATCAAGAAGAAAAAGGTAATAGTGTTGATTGATTCGGGTAGTACCCATAATTTTAATCATTGTAAGGTGGATAAGGAATTGAATTGTTTCCTATACCCAGCACCAGAATGTCAAGTGATGGTTGCAAATAGAGGAACTATAAATTTCTCTGGAAAATGCCATAATATCAAGCTAACCATAGGGGAATATGTAGTGAAGAGTCCAATGCTTTCCATTCCAATGGGAGGTGTTGATGTTGTACTAGGAGTACAATGGTTACAATCTTTGGGGATGGTAGCTTTTAATTTTCAAAGAATTTTCTTGAATTTTTTTTTTAAAGGAAAGGAAGTCGAATTACGGGGTATCGTAGGAAAGCCGGGAAAGACAATAATATATAATGTCATGACAAAGCTTCTGAAGAAAGAACAACAAGGCATAGTTTCACAGTTATGCTGAGTAGAAGTTCCAACATCAAAATCATCTATTTCTGTAGATCTCCAAAAAGTCTTGGACAATCATTCCAAGGTATTTGAAACTCCCAAAGGATGCCCACCTATTCGTGATCATGATCATGCTATTCATTTTATTCCAGGAAGTGTTCCTTCAAATATCAGGCCTTATAGATATCCTTATGTCCAAAAGAGCAAAATAGAACGTATGATTGCAAAAATGTTAGAGGCTGATATAATTCAGCCTAGTCAAAGTTCTTTCTGTACTCCAATAGTATTGGTGCACAAGAAGGATGGATTGCTGAACTGATTAGAGCTGATATGTTCATTATTATATGTTCGTTTCATTCATGATGAAGAAGAATTATTATTATTCATCTTTATGTATTTAATATCATCGAGATATCGTTCAACTAGAAAATGAAGATTAAAGATATTCCGAAAACAACATTTCGAACTCATGAGGGTCATTATGAATTTTTGGTCATGCCTTTTGGCCTTACCAATGCACCTTCTACATTTCAAGGGTTGATGAATTCCATTTTCAAACCCTTCATTAGAAAATTTTTGCTAGTTGTTACACCTTTTTTTTGGTCATCTAACCTATTATCATTAGATGGACCCAAGTACACCATGCAAGACCAATTTTACCCTAAGTAAAATTTCTTTCACTATGTGAAATAACTTCGTAAAACACTCTGATGAGTCATTAAAACTAAAACATGATTATCCATGTATAAGAGAATTAATTGATATTATTTCAAGAATAATATTAATATTCATCCATCACCGCCCTGTCATATTTAACCCAAAACAAGGAAATCAATTAAATAAATCCTCATTTATTTGATTATTTCCTAGGAATAAGTTATTTAATCCTTATTAAAATAATATTCCTAGTTAAATTTGACTAAATCATTTATAAATAATTAAATAAATCATTATTTATTTAATTATATTTCCACCATTTCCTTAAAATAATAAATAAATCATTTATTTATTTATTATTTATAAATAAAGGATTTGACCTAAGTCAAAAATCCTTTTCCCTCCAATAAATATAATAAAATATTCCTAAAAGGTGGTTCTAGAATTTGGTTAATAATATTTTATTCATGCACCAAGTTCTAGAATACCTTAATATTTTGTTATAAATAGAAGGGTTTTCCCATTCATTTGTGACCTTTCATTTTTCATATTAGATCACTCTAGTTCTATACTCTTGGTCTGACTTTGAGCCATTATCATTGTCACATTCTCCATCATTTGCTTTGTGAGCTCCCTTTGAGTTCTATGTTTGTTTGGGTTTTCTACACCAACAAGAGAGAGAAATCTTAGATCTGAAATGCTGAGGACTTTCAAGAACCCATCCCATTGAGGAGAATTGGAAACACCTTTCTTGTTTTCCTCTCAGGTGCCCCTTTAATATAAAAAATTATTTCAAAAATATTTTTCTTGTCTTATCTATTGGATGCATGGAGCAACATTTCATTGTTACTGCTTAATGTCTTTTTATGCATAGATCTGGATTTGTGCAGCTTTATTTGGATCAACTAACTGCAGATTTGAAGATATTGGTAGCCATAATTGATGTTAGGGCTATTTGTTATGTGTAGCTAAAGTGGTCTTTTTTCGACAAAAGATTCATACTAACAATTGGCGACTCCACACAGGTTTTATTTTGTGACCGCTGTCGTTTTATATATTCTTGCATATCCAGTTATTTCAGACCCTAGGGTTTCTCTTCAATTTTTTATTTTTTGTATTTTTATGGTGTTTTTCACCTCTAAAACCCTTAAACATTAAATTTTTTAACTTCCATCTGTTTCTGGCCCTGTTGCGCAGGTGACAGACATCAGCCGCAGCTAAGACGACAAATTTTTCTGAAATCTGCCACCGAGAGACCCGGATCTGCAAGTCGCACTTATCGGCCCAAAACCTATGACCTGGCCTAGAGGGCGCACTTTTCTGCCCCAAAACTGCGACCTGGATTGAAAACAGGTCAGAAACTGCGACCTGCACTTTTTTCTGCACTTTTCCAGCAATTTTTCTGGGCTTGTCTGAAGCTTCTGTCAGGGTTTTCCAGCCTCTGTCTCTACCCATTTAGACCTGTTTCTGATATGTTCTACTCAACTAAGTGGGAATCTTTCCCCTTAGGGCTTTAGTACCCTCCACTTTTTGTGGAAGAGTTTTAGCTATTTTAGATGTCTGAATTTTCAGAGTTTCAGCCTTCTTCTTTTCAGATTTGATACCTCATTTTCAGATCCCTTTTAGATAAACTCTTCTCCCTTTCAAATCACCTCCTATAGTTTTGTTTGGGTTTTCCTCTAGGGTCACCTCCTTGTCCCTTTTTCCTTTAGCTGATTTCCTCCTTTGTTGCAGCAACCTTGCCTCTGTCTCTTTGCTGTTTTCTGCACCTCTTTTCAACAGAATTCTCCTTTAGATCCCTGTCCCTCCTGACCTTAGATCTATTGGCCTCTCTTTGTGTGTTTTGATTAGATTTTTTCCCTCTTTTAGACTAGTTTTGAGAGACTCACCTTCTTGGGTTAGATCGATGCATTGTTAGCTGTTAATTTTCTGTTATTTCAGCCTTATTTACTGTTCTCTGCACATTTATTTTCAGTTATGCAGCACACTTTTTATTTTACTCTCAAAACGTTTGGGTTTAAAAATTAAAATCAACACACACCACACACTGACCCTAAGTGAAGAAGAGCCTGGTTAACACTGCCTGGCAAAGACTTTAAAATCAATTGACACTGCACCTCTCTGCCCTTGTTTCGACATTGCCTCACTTGATTCTGCACCTCCCTGCCTTTGTCAGTTATTCTTCTTCCCGTCATCATTGCGCCTCCAAGGCGTTTATCCCGGAGACTTCTTGGCCTTCACCCTCAGTTTCCGGTTGGTCGACTTACTCTCTCCCGCCGTTGTCCAGTTAGTCCTCCCCTGAGTCCACACTCCGACTCTTCTTCTGATTGTTCAGGTTCTCCCCCTACTTCTGGTTCTCCCCCTATTACCTTCACCATGTCTAGTTTAGGACTTAATGCTAGAAACCTCGGTCCTACTGTTGGGTCTGTTACTAGCGGAACCACCATGCGAACTCCCTCGACTGTCCCTTTGCTCCCTTATATGGTTGGTCTCAGTCTCCCCGATTTCAATCAGTTGATAAATGATCCTATTTGCCATGATGTTGGTTGGCCTGCTATGACAACCAAGCTCCCCTCCGACATTCCCAAGTTCGAAGGCCTTGCTGAAGAGGATCCCTCCAACCATATCTGATCTTTCCACATGTGGTGTTCATCCCATTCCATTACTGATGATTCCATTCATCTTAGATTGTTCCTATGCACGCTTACATGTGAAGCTTCTAAGTGGTATGTTGATCAACCCACTTCCTCTCATACCACCTTTGCAACTCTTTTCTAGGCTTTTTTATCTTACTTCTAGCTTCCCCTTCGTTATGACACTGGTATCAAACTTTTGACTTCTTTCCGTCAATCATCTGCAACTTGCCTATTTGATCATGTCTAGGAATGGCAGAGAAGAAAGAGCCTATGTCAATATCCTACCTTTGAAGACCGTGTCTACATGGATTGGTTCCTTAGATCTCTCTTGCCCCCTATCGGGAAAGATGTCGCATCACATTTTCCTCAAACTGAAGAAGCTGCCCTCCAAATGGCATTAAAATATGACTTGATCTACGCTCAGACGGGTTATGTTTATAATGTTCTACCTGATCTCCCCAGACTCGGTGATGCCAATGCACCGGAGGCACCTCATGCCGCCGATGGTATCGTTGGAGCTATCTCTCATACATACACCCAACCTCCCATGGGTTATGGTTTTCCTGGGGGGGAGGAAGCGCCTCCCGCACTTTTTCCCCTCCTGGTAGCATGTATCTAGGATATGGCATGCCCCCTCTTTTGTTCCAACCTCCTACTTACCACACTGTTACTCAACCCCCTTATTATCCGTATCCGCAGCTTGGTGCTCCAGCTCCTCCAACATTAGCACCTCTGCCTCCCTTTCCTTCTCAACCCCCGCAATAGCAGTCACCACCCCCTCAAGGGCAGGTGGATGCATAGTAGGGATTTATGGCTACCCAACCACCTGCCTGACAGGAGGCCGCTCAACCTTCCCCTTCTGGTTCCTTCTATTACCAGATTCTCATGATGAACTCTGATCACCCTTTACCTGTCGACCTTAACCTTCAAACTCGGTCTCGTCAGTACCCCAAGCCTCCTGCTCCGTCTGTCCCTGAGTCACCTTCTTCAAGTTATATAGAGCCTCTTTCGACATCTAATGGTCCCTTGCATATCCCTCAGCCCAAAGTTGAGGTTCATACCAAGATTCCTAAGGGCCCATTACGCAAAAATGTTGCTTCTAGTTGAGATGCTCATTCGTATAGCATAGTAGATGATTTGGCGCAGTCTCCTACTGCCATGTCAACACTGGAACTCCTCTAGTCATGTCCTTCTCAAAAGAAGGCTCTACTATGCGCCATGGGCACTATAGATCCTGCTGATGACCAATTGATTGTTTTCGACGCCCATCAATTAGAACATCCTCCCCTTCCTGCTTCTGTAGCTTTCCAAATCCCAGTCAAAATCCAAAACGCTCACGTTTCTTGATGTATTATTGATGAGGGGGCATCCATCTATGTGATGTTTGCTTCAGTTTGGCAACAACTCGGATCTCCTGAGCTGGCCCCTTCCACAATCACCCTTCGTGCATGGGACAACCATGTCTCCCAGCCCATTGGCCTATTCCATAATTGTCCTATCACTCTTGCAGGAAAGACTGTTTTCTTTGACGTTGAAGTCATCAACGCCCCTCTTGATTATAACATTCTTTTGGGGCATAGCTACATCTATGCCATGTCTGCTGTCCCATCTGCAGTCCACTGCAAGATGTTTTTCCCTCATAATGGAAAGATAGTCACCATTGACCAGTTGAAATATCATGAGCCAAAATCTCAAACCTCCCTTGAGTCGACCGTCTCTTCTGTAGCCAATAAGCAAACCATCGATTCTTTGACCAATGTCTCCCCCGACGTCTACAAAGACTCCTCCTTGCTTGGAACTTTCCCTGGCATTCCTCCTCCTCCTGTCTTTGATCCCAGCTTAGCAAATGTTTTCATGATGCAATCGTCTCAAGCTGACCTTAAATGACCTGCTTCGGCTAGTCAGCAACCTCAACCTCAACCTCGCCTGCCGCAACCTTCTCCTAGCCCTTCGCCTCAGCCAGCCAAACCTCTTCCTTCTAGCCCTTCTCCTACAGCTGGTACACATGAGCCCCTCTATTCTCCTGGGTCGGTTCCACTAGATCTCAACCATCTTGGGGCCGTCCCTCCTGGGCATTACCCTGCTGGTCAGGTACCTTTCCTTGCTCCCCCTCCCAAAGTCTATTCATTTCCCATTATGGCCACCCTATCCCTCCCCAATTTGACCCTGAGCATACCCGTCTGGTACCTTGACCCTCCAGCCACTACCCCGCCTGGTCAACCCAAACCTTATCTTGCTTTGACCCTGGTTCAACCAGTCCCCATGACTTCTCCTGCTGCAACAGTGCCTCAGTCACCTCAACAGGAACCACCTCCTATTGCGACCGCTTCAGGTAAGAATGGCAAAGCTTACAGGGGGGCATCAAAGGACAAGGCTGCCTTGAAAAACCCTGCCCCTCCTCGGCCTCCAAAGCATACCATCCAGTGTGCTTTGTGTGATGTTGTCGGTCACACCACCCATACTTGTCCTGAATTGCCTCATCTCAAGCCCATGGTTAATGTCGCGTTCCTTGAGTCCACGGTCCCGAAAGCATTTGTTCCTTCTGCGACCGCGGCGAAGAACCCCAAGACTATTCACACCAACCACCCATGTGCTTTGTGTGATCTCCATGGCCATTACACCCACCTTTTTCCCCGCCTCAAGGACTTCCACACCTCTCTAGCCGTGGTCCCCCAATTCGAGGCCAAGCGCAACGAGTCCAGCTCTCCTTTATTTGCGCGTTTTGCTTCGGCAAAACTACTAGACATGACGGCTCCCATTGACACTCCCCCTCCTGATGTCGAGCTGATGGAGCCTTCATCCACCATCTTCTACCTATCATCATCCATGAGACCCTCGGGGAACATTCCCTCTGAATCCTCCCTTGTTTTTTCGCTTGACCTTCCTTCAGCGATCACCCTGAGCTCAACATCGGTAGATCCTTTATCTGCTTACTCTTCTGTCACCCCTTGTGACGATGCACATGTGAACCTCTCTTCTCATGTTGATGAGTCAGGTAGCTTCACCGCGTCAGGTGGTATTTCTTCCACCAATCACCCCATCTTTTATCATGATGACGAAATTATGGAAGAACTCCCCACCCCTGACTTTATCTATTCCCCCTTACATCGAACCCATGCATTTGCACCACATACACCTCATGGCCATTACATTGTAACCCCATGTTTAGGTAAGGGGGCACCCATATTTGAGAGACCAGGAGAAGCACTTCTCCACAGCTCTCCTAGTGTATCTAGTCATGTCGACTTTAGTACCATTATTCTTCCACATATAGACGAACCTCTAGAGTCCCATATCACTTCAGATCACTCTAGGGATGATGCCCCTTATCGTTCCTTCATCTTACATCAGCAACCTAGTCTCTTAGACATTGTTGTTGATCAACCTATGGGTTTTCTAGGAGAGCATCAGTTCATTATCTCCAAATCCTCTCCTTGGGATAGTGACACCAGGTATGCCAACCTAAAAACTTAAAGTCCATTTGATTCATATATGCAGTACTAAAAGAGATTGGTAATCCTCCATTTCCTTTCTCCTACTGCATAACCATAATGAAAAAAAATGGCGCACCACATCATTCAAATGTGTTTGGATTCCCCTTTATACATTTTGACATGACCACAACATGCTTGGGGGCACCTATGCCCCTCAACCATAACCCTCCTCAAAATTGATTTTCTTCACTTGCAACACTGCTACTAGGGGCACCACTTGGCCTCCATACTTGTCCATGCTCGTGTTGATATTCGTCATGAGTTACCATCTTCTACTCATGTTTTTATGGTCCCCCATTGGACCTTTACTATGTGGAAGCACCATCACGTCGCCCTTGTTTAGAGCATCCGAGTTGAGTCATCATCACATTCATGGAGTCTATCCCAAGTCCCTTTGTATCCCGTTATAGTTCTCCATCCTTCATTGCTTGGGCCCTCTCTCATGTCGCACATGATGACATTCAGTCCCACTGTCCCCTATCCCTTCTGATATTGTGTCAGTCGCTACCAAGTCATCCATGCCCTTTATGCTCTCACAAGGGAAGTCGTCCATCCGCTACTCAGTATCCCCCATTTCATCATCACCATTAGTGTCAGTTTGTCAGTCACTCTAATATTTTCTCTCGTGCCTTAGTTGAGGATCCCTTATTGCCTCACCTATGGCGGACCTCCTTCTATCAACATCAGCTCATTCACTCCAGAGGATAGGTCTAGAGGGCGGTGTACCTTGGTTCCAGCTTCTACACTTTTTCGGTACCTCAGATCAGGCAAAGGGATTTCTCATTACCCTTTGACTTGATTGTTTCTCAACTCCAGCTCCTTTCAACATGATCGAGATCTGTATACTTGATGGTCCAGTGATGCAGCAACAACTATTGGTGATTCCCGAGTGTGTGTGAGATGTCTCAACCCTCATGAGGGGGTGGCCCTGCAGGTAGCCCCCCACATGCCTGGATGACCTCTTCATTGCAGCCTTCGATGTAGCTCCATATATTTGATGATGTTGGCCTTAGCCACTTGCAACACTTATTTGATTTGCATGTATCAGTCAGATTTTGCGAGCCCTTCCCCATTTATAGGGGGCATTTGGGTTGTATTTGTATCTCATGTACTCAGATATTATTGTATAAGTCCTGGCTGTTATCCCAAACATAGCTTTTATCTGGCTCATGTTTATGCTAGCATGTACTTTACAGTTCGGTTCCTTGTTTACTGGACGCACTATTATTTTGTACTTTGTCTCGGTGGGTATAGGTATGCCTCCCCCGCCGCCTTTCGCACAGGTACCATCTCATAAAAAAGAGACTTGTTGCACCTGTAAGTCTCATCTCCTCAGGGTCTAGTCCTTTCACACACTAGACTACCTTACATTTCTCTCTCTGACTTCCCTCTTGATGTTTGGTGATTGAGTTCTTACACCGTACTTCGGTCATACGATTTTCTCCTAACACTCGTACGTTGGGGGGCAAGCTGTTACACCTTTTTTTTGGTCATCTAACCTATTATCATTAGATGGAACCAAGTACACCATGCAAGACCAATTTTACCCTAAGTAAAATTGCTTTCACTATGTGAAATAACTTAGTAAAACACCTTTATTAAGTTGTTTATGGTCTAAACAGGAAACCCCAAAAGGAAATAATAAACAAATCTATATTTATTTATATTTCCTCAAGGAATAATTAGTTAAACATCAATTTAATTATTATTCCTGGTCATATTTAACCCAAAACAAGGAAATCAATTAAATAAATCCTTATTTATTTGATTATTTTCTAGGAATAAGTTATTTAATCCTTATTTAAATAATATTCCTAGTTAAATTTGACTAAATCATTTATAAATAATTAAATAAATAATTATTTATTTAATTATATTTCCACCATTTCCTTAAAATAATAAATAAATAATTTATTTATTTATTATTTATAAATAAAGGATTTGACCCAAGTTAAAATCCTTTTTCCTCCAACAAATATAATAAAATATTCCTAAAAGGTGGTTCTAGAAGTTGGTTAATAATATTTTATTCATGCACCAAGTTCTAGACTACCCTAATATTTTGTTATAAATAGAAGGGTTTTCCCATTCATTTGTCACCTTTCATTTGCATTAGATCACTCTAGATCTATACTCTTGGTCTGACTTTGAGCCATTATCATTGTCACATTCTCCATCATTTGCTTTGTGAGCTCCCTTTGAGTTCTATGTTTGTCTAGGTTTTCTACACCAACAAGAGAGAGAAATATTAGATCTAAAATGCTGAGGACTTTCAAGAACCCATCCCATTGAGGAGAATTGGAAACACCTTTCTTGTTTTCCTCTCAGGTGCCCCTTTAATATAAAAAATTCTTTCAAAAATATTGTTCTTGTCTTATCTATTGGATGCATGGAGCAACATTTCATTTTTACTGCTTAATGTCTTTTTATGCATAGATCTGGATTTGTGCAGCTTTATTTGGATCAACTAACTGCATATTTGAAGATATTGGCAGCCATAACTGATTTTAGGGCTATTTGTTATGCATAGCTAAAGTGGTCTTTTTTCGACAAAGATTCATACTAACACTAGTATTTTTTGATGATATACTAATCTACAACAGGTCTTGGAAGGACCATGTTCAACATGTTGACAGGGTGCTCAAATTATTGCAAGAGAAACAAATATATGCAAAAGCATCCAAATGTTTCTTTGGAGTACAAGAGGTGGAATATCTGGCTCATATTGTATCTCACAAGGGTGTTAAGGTCAACCCTGAAAAAATTAAAGCCATTAAGGAATGGAAAGTCCCCACAACCATAAAGCAGTTGCGAGGATTTCTCGGGTTAACAGGGTATTATCCCAAGTTTGTTAGGAATTATGGGAGAATAGCAGCACCTATAACAACATTATTGAAGAAAGATGCATTTTCATAGACTCCTGAAGCAACTAAGGCCTTTGATCATCTTAAAGAGGCAATGTGCCTAGCATCGGTCTTAGCTACGTCAGACTTCACAAAAACTTTTATTGTGGAATGTGATGCCTCGAGAAATGGAATTGGTGTTGTTTTAATGCAAGAAGGAAGACTCATTGCTTTTGAAAGTCTTCCAATCAAAGGAAAGTATTTATAGAAAGCTATTTATGAGAAGGAAATGTTAGCAATACTACATGCACTAAAGAAATGGCGACCTTACCTAATGGGAAGACAATTCAAGGTAAAAAATGATCATGATAGTCTTAACACTTTTTGGAACAAATACTATCTTCAGAAGAGAAGAAAAAATGGGTCACAAAGATGTTGGGTTATGACTTTGAAATAATCTACAAAAAAGGGAAGCTAAATGTTGTTTCAGATGCACTCTCAAGAAAGAATGAAGAGGTGGAAGCATTGCTTTGTGCCATTTCTATTATCCAACCAGATTGGATAACCGAAGCAACAGATGAATGGAAGAAGGACAAAGATGTATGGACACTCATTCAAAAGTTGCAGCAAGATCCTAGTACATCTGATACATTTAGTTGGAAAAATGATTCCTTATGGTACAAAGATCGCTTATATCTTTGTAAGAATTCCCAACTAAAACAAAACATTCTTTTGGAATTGCACACTTCTCCTTTAGGAGGACACTCAGGATTTTTAAAAACTTACCACAGGGTGAAGAAAGAATTTTTTTGGGATGGCCTTAAATCTGATATTCAAAATTTTTTGGCGGAATGTTTGGTTTGCCAGCAGAATAAAGTGGAAACAATTAAGACCCCGGGACTTCTACAACCTTTATCCATTCCAAGTCAACGTTGGGAGGAGATTTCAATGGATTTTATCACAGGTTTACCTAAGTCCCAAGGAAAGAGTGTCATCATGGTGGTAGTTGATAGACTTACCAAGTATGCACACTTTTGTGCATTATCTCATCCATTTAAAGCAAGTACAGTTGCTACTACATTTATGGACACAATTCAAAAGCTACATGGAAACCCAAAGATTATTGTGAGCGACAGAGATCCCATTTTTATTGGAAATTTTTGGATGGAGTTATTTTCTTGTTTGGGTACTCAATTAGCTCATAGCTCATCTTATCATCCTCAATCTGATGGTCAAACTGAGATAGTAAATAAATGTTTGGAAGGATATCTTCGTTGTTTTGTATCCGATAAACAAACACAATGGGTCAAGTGGTTACCTCTTGCTGAATGGTGGTATAACACTTCCTTCCATACTGCAGCAAAAATGACCCCATTTATGGCACTTTATGGATATCATCCACCATCCATCACATCATCTTTAAGGGAAAATTCGAAGGTTCAAGCAATGGAATATCACATCGAGCATCAGCAAGAAGTTCTCCAACTCTTAAAGGATAACCTGAATTTGGCACAAAATCGAATGAAACAACAGGCAGATCAACATCATAGCGAGAGAATTTTTGATGTAGGAGATTGGGTATTTTTACGGCTACAACCATACAAACAAATGTCCCTCAAGCAAGCAAAGAAGGATAATAAATTATCGCCAAAGTACTATGGTCCTTACAAGGTGTTGCAAAAGATTGGTACTAAGGCATACAAATTGGAGCTTCCTGCTTCTTCGCGAGTACATCCAGTTTTCCATGTTTCATGCTTAAAGAAGGTTATAGGTGAAAATATTCCAATTCAAACAATATTGCCAGAACTTGATGAGGAAGGAAAAATCATATTGGAACCTGAAGCGGTCATGGAAACAAGAACTCGACAGCTACGGAATCGATCAATTTCAGAGTATCTCATCAAGTGGAAGAACTTACCCACTGAAGATTCTACATGGAAGGATGAGAATTTTATACAGAAGCACCCAAAGCTACTCAAGCGTTGAGGACAACACTTTTTTGAAGGAGAGGGGCATGTTAGGTCCCTATATTACTAGTTTAGTCCCCTATTGTTATTAGTGTAGCCCCCTTATTGTTACTGTTGTACCCCTGTAACCCCAATATTTTTATTATTGTGCCCTTACATTATTATTTTTAGGCCGGCTAGGATTATATTCTGGCCCCATGGACTCCTATATATAGAAGGAGGTTTTGGTCATTTGTATCATCCAAGAATTGTTCATTTATGTAATGTATTGGAGGTTGTCCCCTTGAAGTGGTTGATTTCTAAGGCGTTGATCTTTCTTTTATTCTATTTTTGGAGCTGGTTTCATAACATTAAATGTATTTCATTTTCAACTAAACCCTTGAAAGCCTTCAATTTTTCAAAAGCTTCTGATTTTTTTTCAAAGAAAGGTAACCCAAGTGATTCTTATAAAATCATATTTGAATAGCATAAATTACCTTTAACATTTTAGAGTTTGAGTTTTGGCTGGTCCACAAATATTAGTGTGAATGATTTTGAATGGAGTAGATGTTGAATATTTTTTTTGTTTTGAAGAAGTCTCTAGTTTTTTATCCAAACCGACATGCTTTACAGATGACATTTTGAGGCATTGATATTTTAGGCAAGTCCTTAATAGACTATGCTCTTGTAAATTTTACCAAATTATAAGAACTAATATGTCCCAGCCTTTTGTGCCATATCTAACTTTCATCTATCCTTACAATGCATCACTTCTCAATTTCATATTCATCAAGGGTTTATACATTGCCTTCAGCTCTGTTATATCTTACTATCATTTTTTCCATATAGAAATTTTTTATTTCACATCTCTTGGAATTAAATGTGATGTCATAACCTTGATCACGCATTTGACTAATGCTCAAGAGACTGTGTTTCAATCCTTCCACACATAAAAAATTGTGAGCCTTATTTCTTCCATTATAAATGTTGATTGTCCCTTTCCCATCATTTTTTGCAAATTCATTGTTTCCAACATTACTTTACCTCCATCTCCCTCTTTAAGTTTGTTGAACTTACTCTGATATCCTATCATATGTCTTGAATATTCATTGTTAACATACCATTTATTTTCTTGTGTTTTAGCATGCAACATGATGCCACAATACTTCTATTTTTCTTCTTTCTTCCATACAAATTTTTTTCTAGGTGGACATTCGTCCTTCCCCTATTTGTGAGATTTGACTAGAATCCTTCTACAATCCTAAGATTTATGCCCATTTTTTCTACATTTGTAAGATTCTACATAATTTTGTAGTGGATAAAAATAATTTATGTTATTTTTTCATAGGGCTATATTGTTCTCTGCTTGGATAATTGGATTTCTTCATTAACACATTAAGTTCACACCATAGCATCATAAAATTATTCAAATTTACGTCATTATTCAGCAACACATGCAATTATGTAGAAAGAATAATAACATCATCATAAATGTAGTGGAACATAAAGGAACAATTGAATAAATTCATGCACACATAGAGACATCAGGAAATTTGGTTAGAGACCCGAGCAAAACCCACTATGGGGAAAACCCTTGCAAATTATTCTTCTTAGATTTTCATCAAATGATTCAGCAAAGGAGAGTATAATGATCCATATCTTCATCTATGCAACTAAAAAGTAAAACTACTACACCATTAATGAAATGAATCCAGCCATGTATACACTTTGAAATATAATATTGGAGACTTTATTGAACTATCACTGATTGAAATCTACTGCCAAACTCTGTGGTCATTGAGAGTAATCTTTAGAATACTGAAAATTCATCCTCTATTCCTCGCTCGCATGGATGAGGAGTCATCTGTGCGACTATAGGGTCCTAGTTGCACCCTTAAGCTAGGAAAGCATGCGACTAGGGGTCAAAATTGGATTGTAAAGACCTTAGATCGTGGTTGCACTGATGATGAGTTGTCTGTGAGACTGGGATGCTCTGGTCGAACTGATGAGCTTAGAAGCATGCAACTGGGGTCTAATCTGACTAAAAAACCCATAACCTTCTCGTCGCATGCACAGAGAGGGATATGTGCAACTTGAAGGCTCCAATCTCACTCACGAGCTGATGAGTGAGTGAATAGGGTTGAAATATTCAATTTGTGTGCCTACGATTGGGGGCCAGAACCCTAAATTAGAGATGCAAGCCTCAGAATCTGCAATTGCACCACGGAGCGAACCTATTCTTCCGTAGAAAAGCCTTAGACCTGTGTGATACAAAAACTAAGAGAGAAGAGTGTCTCATCATTGTGTCCAAAAGAGGTAGAGGACACTTATATTTATAGCCTTCCAATGAGTCCACTTTCTTTAGGGTCAACCTGATCTAATATGCACATATGTATAGGGACGACCTTATCCAATGTGCATGAGTGGGTTCATAAATTGAAAATCCAACTTCTGCTTATCCAAATGGGGTGAAATTTAGGTCAATTTTGGTCCTCTTGAAAAGAGGAATTCAATGCAATCATCATCTCTGGTATCTGAGATGTCTAGTGGAATTTGACTGTAGTTGCATAATTTTAACATTCCCTCTCAACTAGGGAGAATTCCACCTGTCAACATTTTTCCATCGATCAATATCTCATTATGTCATGTTGTCATCATATCATGACCATATCGAGTATCTCATCATCTCAAATCATAAATGTTCATATCAATCCATCTCTTGCTTATTTATGTGAATCTCTTGATTGTCCCTGCTTATGTGTTGAATATTCTTGAATCTAAAAGAATACTTTTCCATTGGAGGGGAGCATAAGCTACCACCATTTATTCATCAGACTACGATAATGAATCTATATCAGTGGGCTACTACCCAGAATTAAATCAATGGAGATTCAATCATCATCATCAGAAAGCATATCATCAAGGAGCACATTTCAACCTGGAACCACATCAGGGAGCTACTACTTAACCTAGAATCTCATGGGGGAGCTACTACTATGACCCCATATCGAGAAATAGGATATCAAACATAAAGAGGAGCATGTCTCAACCATGGTATCACATTAAGGAGCTCATTCTAAATCCCGTAAATGTGCAAGGTCATCTCAACCCAATATTATTGCCTACAGATCTTCCCATCGACGACTTTAAGCAGTCATGTGGTAGAACACTTATATCATAATATACTTGGGTTTTAAACCCCAAGTACACTCTTAACCCATTTGAAAAACGTGGAGTGGTATTCCCAACAAGGCCTGCTTGTGGGTATGATGCCAAATGGGGAATACTCTGCATGGACCACATAGGTTAGCAACATCTCCAACCTTATGAAGATAAGGGAATAACCTCTCAACCCTGGGTGACAGATAGGGGTAATCCAATATTTCCAGAGATCCCTTAACCCTAAGAGCCCTCTATCTCGATTCCTCACCCTGGGAGCTTAAACGGGGAGGAAAATATGGCTCAATCTCCTCGATTAACAATGTTATCATCATACTCGAATAATCATGAATCAATAATAGTTTTCCCTTGTTCATATAGGACATCAAATCAAATATCATGAAGAACATAAATAATCATATAAATCACAAAAGGATACCATATTGATCCTCCCTCTCAAGGAGGTGCCAATCACAAGCCTAAGCTTGTCTCATCTAGCTGCATTATCTCAATATATGAGAGTATCTCAATCCAAAATATAAATATATATGGGATTATCTTCCAATCAGGTTCCACCATTTTTCATCACAATGTATCCATGTCATATCCTAATCATGCTAAGATATCTCTTTAAGGAGCTTCTTCACCCTACCTCATAGCTAGCCATGCTAGGAACATCGTACTCAATCTCGATCATGCTATGGACCTCTTATCCAAGATATCATGGCATATCTCATAATAAAGCAACATCCACATGTGCTCATCAATAATAATCTCAAATATAAACAATACATCCATACAGTCACATATCATATAAAGAATATCTTAGATCAAGAATTGATCATCTTATGCAGATATCTTGAAGCAACTCAATCATGAACTAATTCAGGTTCTATGCACATCTCTCTCTCTCTCTCTCTCTCTCTCTGTATATATATATATATATATATATATATATATATATACATATATATGGATATGGATGTTCAAAGCAAAACATAAATGCTTCAATCGACTATTAGATGCCATGAAAAATTCAACAACATATTGAACTTCAAATAATAGTGTCCAAGGATTTTCATTTCCACTTTCCAATAATTCTTCAATAGCTTCAAAATATATATTATATTTTCCCAAATTCAGAAATTGAATCATCATGTGATGATTCATCATTTTGAGCTGACAGAGACCATCTCCCTCTTACTTAGATCATCAGAGGCTCATTTCCTATCAAGAGTAGATCATTAGTATAAAACCAAAATGAAAATCAAAGTCATACCTTAGAACACTTCTGAAGTAGAGGTTTGTCTCAACACATCATCTTGGCTTCAATAGATAACTTTCAGTGCAAACATACTCAAATTGGAGAGCTTGCTTCATGCAATGCTTATTGAAACCATAATACTTTACCAAACAAACATGCCCAACCTTTCATAAATAAATATTGTGCAATAAAATCAACCAAATCAACTCATAAAAGTTTTGAATCCATATCAATACTAATATCAAAGTCATCAATATCTCAGTATCAATTTTCTAAACTAGGTGACAAGTAGAGATTTCATGAAATCATCTATTATCATGCCCAAAAAAATTTATCAACCATGTTGGAGCGAGGTCCCCTAACCACATTTTTGGTCTAGCTTTGTAATATTTTGTAATATTTATTCTAGCATAGGGGCTTTGGGGTGGGTCAAAGCCCCCAGTGAATTGTAAAGGGGTAAAAGGGTAGACCAGGAGTTCACAAACCACAGTTTCTGGACCATAAAGTAGCGTAGGGTAATATGTTATAAATAGATTGATAAATTGAGTCTAGAGAAGGGCTAAGTGTGGATTAAGATCTGATAAGAACTTGTGGATATTTTGTGTCGATTGTCTGGGTAAGGGATTCTACTAGTTGTGTGCGTGGAGACCCTGAGTCCTGCCCTGTGCAGACACCACTGGCTGTGTGCGCGGGCTGGTAGATAGAGTCTCTAAGTTGGATCTGGATACGAATGAATGGGAAGATTTTTTGTGATATTACGTGTTTCTGTGTTATGATTATCGACTATGCTTTATGTTATTTCTAAGATTATACTTTCTCACTGAATATTGATGATTTAGTGATGCCCACGTGGATGCGATATTATGAATGCATAGATCTGGTTTAAGTACTCTACTCCAATTATATGTTATCTGATGATTTATGATATTTTCTTTGCCGATATACTGTTAAGGATTTCTATATTAGGGCTTCTCCTGCGTAGGTCTGTTTGATCTAAAGGGACCAAATTCAATTAAATTTATCTCTCTCAAGGTGTGGAAACCTGGTTCCAACACCCTCCCATACTACTTCGGGTGAGACCTTGACCTGCGCAAGCAGGTCATTGCTGAAAGGGCCAGTAGTACAGGGGTTTGTTGGCAAACCTTAAAACGAACCTGGGTTAAGACCCTTAAGGAAAAAAAATGGTTCCATTTTTGGGACCCAAACTCGGCTCTCTCGGGTGAGAGCCAAGTATCCTGACCAGTTATACTACAATGGACCGGCACATAGAGAATTTTGAGAGAGAGATCAGGTAATGCCACGGGGTCATTGGAAGCCATTGAAGCCTAAGCTTGAGGACTGGTTCGAAAAACAGATTCAAGAGTTTTCCTGAAAAGAGAATAGAAGTAAGAAGCTATATGCTGAAGAGTGGAAGAACGAGTACATTTTTACAGAGGTGCATGAAATCTTCTTCGTATCCTTCTCACACAAATTGCAAGAGTGGTTGGCACGGTTGGCAGAGTTTAAGACCTGCTAGAAAGACGATCAGGTCACATAGTGGACCCTTGAATTAATCCAACAACTGAAAAATACTGATAACAAGATCACCAGGACTGTAGACCACTGGGTTGATAGTATTTTGGGACGATTCGTAATAGAAGTTGCAGTTGATCAACTTGTGTCATATTCGGAAGTAGAGTGAAGGTTTTTCAAAGGATTTAGAGGTAAGTTCTTGCAAACCTTGTCATTATTGATTATGATGCTATTGATTGAAAACGGTGTCATGTGTAGCCACACCGAGTGAATGACCTCCGATTAGAGTGGAAGCACAACACGAAGCGGTAAATATTATCGGGTTAATCAAGAAGGAGATAGATCGATATACAATCCCTTAAGGGAATCACCTGATTTTAACCAGGGTGGGGCCACATAAGTTGGAACCAGTCCCTCGACTACGCCATCATCAAACCCACACAAGGGTAAGAATTCTCCTACCCCACCTCTGCCACCACCTGATGATGATATGGTTGCGCACATGAAACTGCCTATCTTTAATGGTGTGGGGGATGAGGATATGGATCGATTCTGGTTTGTAGCAGAGTCTGTATGGACTGCACAAAAAATTAATAATGATTTTGTCAAAAGAGCATAGCTATCCATAGCCTTTGAAGGAAGGTCTTTGGACTGGTTTACGGGATACATTGGTCAACACACGAACGCTTCAATACAAAATATTAAGGACGCCCTGAAGCAACAGTTCCAAAAGCCTAAATCATACTCTCAATATGTAGTCGAATTGAAATAATTCAAACAGGGACCTACAGAGTCTGTTTGGGAAGCTGACCAACGATTGAAGAATGTCATCAGTGATGGGGGATTTGTCTACGAGGAAAAGCAACACAAGGAATGGTTTATCACCATGCTATTGCCACATCTGCATATACCTATGGGAGAGCAGAAGATCGACTCCCAGGAAGAAGCTCTGGAGATTTCCATGAAGTTAGAAGCTGCACTGAGAGATGATATTCAGTTCACCGCACTACATATCCAGAGCTAGCTAGAGGCAACGCACTTATAAATTCAGAACTTACAGAAGTATCGGGGTAAGGAATCTAGCCCATATGTCTGGTGCATACGTTGTAGGGTGTCGGGCCAAACAAAGGATCAATGCCTTTTGTTATTAGATTATATGCAGATTGTGGGGCCAAGCCCTCTATGCCATATGGAAATGGCTGGACCTAATAGTCCCATGTTGTGGTGCGCTGACTTTTGGGTACTAGGAAGACAAGATACAGATCACTGCCCATGACTAGGTGCCTATGTTCCAGAATTGAAACAATAGTGGTGCAGATTTTGCTCATCTATAGGACATGATGAACAAAGCTTCCGAACACTCAACCTAATGGTAGATAGATGAAACATATAAGGTTTCAAGCTGACCCCTTATCACCAATATCTCCCTCTAGGAGGGGAGGATCCCCCGCAAGAGGAATGGGAGGAGGAAGAGGTGGAAGTGCAGATCGAGGATGAGGGAAACCAATCTGCTACAACTATGGGGATGTGGGACACTATACTATACACGAGACTACCTGAACCTTGCGTGCCATTCATGCAGATATTGTAGGTAGTTCAACCATGTCATTGAGGACTGCCCGGGGCTAGTAGAAAAAATGCATGAGAAACAAGAGACACCCACGCATAACATATAATGGTTTAAGGTAGAACCAAGAGATGATGGGCCAAGTATCAATGTGATCATGCGCAGTGGAATTGCCACCAGAGTAGCTGAGGAAAAATCTACAGCTGAGTCACTAATCCGTAAGGCTGTGGAGAAAAAGGAAAGCTTAGATCTCATATAGGAGAAAGAAACCTTCGTGGCAGCTTGGAGGGAGATGGCCAAAAACGAAGCATCTATCTCAAAGATTTCCATAGACCTGAAAGAAGATGAAGTAGTTAAACCATTCCTTCAGGCATGTATGAAATTGTTGGACAACCAGAAGGAAGTAGAGAATCTCCAAGCATTAATAGATAGTTGCGCAGAAAAGGTTACCTCACAACCAGATGTTAAAAATGTGAACAATCTATACAATAACAAAAAAAGGATTATTCGGGAGATGCGCATCACTAAACAGATTGGAGACTACGAAATGGACCAAGTAATCCTTGACTTAGGATTGGATGCAAATGTCCTGCCCAAGAAAACCTGGAAAAGAATGGGAGAACCTAAGATGGAATGGTGTACTATTCAGTTATTGATGGCTAATCAGCAAAAGATCATCCGACTGGGACAGCTTCCAAAGGTTGTGGTAGACATAGCAGGTGTTAAATTTTATGTTGATTTTGAGGTAATCCAGATAGTGGGTGATGCAGACCCTTACCCCACGCTCTTAGGCCTATATTGGGCTATTAACATGGCAGGTATCATTAATTTGAAAAGGATAAGTATGATATTTGAAAAAAAAGGTACACAGGTGATAATCCCCCTAGATCCAGGAAAAGGTGAGCAATATACAGAACCAGTACGCGAGGAGGAGGATGTTGATCACATATACAAACTGACCGCCCAAGACGATGATTGGATCAACCCCATTGCTGATGGCATGTTATGTTGGGAAAAATATAGTGAATCCCTCTTAGATTCAGATGAAGAAATAGAAAATTGGAAAAACCGCTTGCATGATGTATCTATGTTGTGATGTCTTAAGATCAAAAAGAGCTTCTAATGCATCTCCTCTGAGGTAAGAGAACTACCCTTCTTTGATGGTTTTGGTAGTGTTAAGGACTTCCTTAAAGCAATTGAAGTAGAGGTCATTTAAGAACGAGGGTTTTGGGCCCTTGACTTGGCTATGTGCGCGACCCCCACACGACGTTGGGAAACCCATAAGGAAGCTTTTCAGGACTGGGGGGAATGCTGAAATATGATGATCCTACAATTTTATCCTCCAATAAACCTGCCTATGGAACTCTTATTGGGTTGAGGGATCCCCGCAAGCACTTGGTTCTATGGATGGAAGTATGGAATGAATGGGTCCATATGTTTATTCATGTGTTAGGACTAATCCCCACCACCTGGTATTTGGACGCATAACTACACCAACGTACTTGTCACTGGGGTACAATGGCTGAAGATTTTGTAATGACATTTGGGTTAGTGGGAGGAATTGAGAAACTTGATGAAGCCCTACAAGATATAGATGCTTTGGTATTTAATGAGTCCTTATCTAATCAGGAATGTATTGCGCCAACCTGTGATGTGCAGATGCAAGAGATTGTCAACTGCAGAAATTTGTCAGTAGAAGATTGTGATGAGGACCCCCAGAATATCACTGTCCTAGAATCAGAAGGGGAACGTACCATTTCAAGACCTTTTCTACAGGCAGTTGATGTAACCAAACCATTGAAACTAAAGGAAGTCAACATTGGCACAGAAGCATAGCCCAATATGGCCAAAATTGGGGATTACTGGGATAATGACACAGTGGGAAAGATCACAGAGCTGCTGACTGAATATCAGGATATGTTCCCCACAAATTTCTCTAAACTCAAAGAGATCGTCGGGGATATGGGTGTTATGAGGATTACCTTGAATCCAGATGCGCGCCCTGTCAAACAACAGCCCTATTGCTTGAACCCTAAATATAAACAAAAATTCAATGATGAAATAGAGAAGATGGTGGCCGCAGGTATCATTGAACTGGTGGAAAATTCATATTTGGTAAGCCCTATGGTTTTCCATGAGAAGAATACTAAAGGAGAGATAAGGATCTACGTAGACCTACACAAGTTAAATGATGCATGCGTACATGATCCTTTCCCTACGCCGTTCTTTGATGAAATTTTGGATAATGTGGGAGGACAGGAAGCATACTTGTTCACTTATGGGTTCTCTGGTTACCATAAGATCCGCATCACACCTGAAGACCACAACAAGACGACATTTCTGACGGAGTGAGGATCGTTCCAATACATTGTCATGCCATTTGGACTGAAAAATTCCCCTGCCATCTTTTCACGCGTAGTTGTAGCAGTATTCAAGGAATTCATTCATAAGTTTCTGGAAGTCTATTTTGATGATTGGACAATGTTTGGATTAGTGAAGAATCATGTGTAAAACCTGCGCATGATGCTGGATGCCTGTAGGAAACACTAAATTTCACTAAACATCAAGAAATGCATATTATGTGTCCCATTTGGGATTTTGTTGGGACACGTGGTGTGTCAGCAGGAATTGATGGTTGAACCAGCCAAGATTATGGTTGTCATGAATTTGGCAGTCCCTACCACTGATAAACAGTGTTATCCATCTTAGGCCACACAGGTTACTACAAGAAGTTTATTCAAGGGTATGCTTTGAACACTGCACCAATGGAAAAACTGCTAAAGAAGGATGTCTCCTTTTTTTTGGGATGAAGAGTGTCAGAAGAGCTTTGAGTTGTTAAAGGAAAAGATAGTAACTAAACCTATTCTTATATTTCCCGACTGGGAAAAGGTCTTTCATGTGCATGTGGATGCATCAGGGATAGCCATAGGAGCTGTCTTAGTGCATCTAGGAGAAGGGGACATCGATCATCTCGTTGCCTTTGCTAGCATAAAAATTTCAAGCGCAGAGCATAACTATTCTACCATAGAGATTGAAGGGTTGGAAATGGTGTATGACCTATAGAAATACAAGCACTATTTATTAGGGGAACACTTCAAGATGTTCATAGATCATTTAGCTTTAAAATACTTGGTCAATAAGCCTATTCTGGGGGGGGGGAATTTCTAGGTGGTTACTGTTGTTCCAAGAGTATGATTTTTAAATAATTCTAAAACCAAGGAGATTGAATGCCGGGCTTGATCAATTGTCTTAGATTGAGAATGGGGAAGAGCCGACTAATCTAGAAGAAGGATTATTGGACGCCCAACTATTTTCTATCAAGGTGGTGGATGAGAACTTTGCAGACATTATTCATTTTTTGACCATAGGTGTGGTGCTTGATGACTACTTAGTACCATAGAAAAAGGAATTGGTCGCCCGCGCAGCCGATCATTTTACCATAATCACTAGAAAACTCTACAAGCTGGGTGTAGATGAGGTGTTGTGGAGGTATGTATTGCAACACGAAAGACAATCTATCTTGGATGAGGCTCATGGAGGAGTGGCAGGAAGGCACTATGCAGGAAAATCCACTATGTAGAAAGTATTGAGGGTTGGGTTATGGTGGCCCACATTGCATAACAATGCCCATGCATACTGTCAGGCCTGTGACACATACCAACGGACTGGGAAACCCTCATGTCAAGATGAGATGTCCCTGCAACCACAGATGGCTCTGCAGGTGTTCAAAAAGTGGGCCATAGACATTGTGGGACCCATCAATCCCCTAGGAAAGAAGACGGGTGCCTGATACATCATCACTGCCACTGATTATGTAACCAGGTCGACAGAAGCAAAAGCTGTCAAGGATTGTACTATAGATACTATTGTGAACTTCATTTTTGAACATATTCTGACTAGGTTTGGTTTCCCAAAGACCTTAATGAGTGATAGAGGTACACATTTTGTTAATGAAACTATTGTAGCTTTGACTGAGGAATTCCAGATCCACCATGCAAAGATTACCCCATATCACCCACAGGTGAATGTGGCAGTTGAAGCCTTCTGTTATCACCAAAAAAAATGAAGCATCATTTGACAAGGCTGAATAAGTTCATGTGTAAATGGTAGGGTCATAGAATTCATTTTTCATTACTTGGTCAAAGAAAATTTCAAATTTTTCTTGTTTAAGCTTACCCTAAGGTCTAAACCCACCCATATTCAAACTCCTTCATGTCACATCATTCATCATTCTCCAAATCATTACATTTTCCAAAAAATTTTGTACCAAAAGTGCCAATTAGACATGAAACCACAGTTTCGTAGCGCATTACACTGTAAAAAGTCACTTTTTGCTACGAAACTGGCTAATAGTTTAGTAGCAAATATGAAGCAAAACTCTATTTTCTAACTTTGAGAAGTCAACTTCAAAGGCAGTTTTTGAGTAACTGAAAACGAATTTTGGAAATATGAAAGAGGTTTTTCTTCATAATAGACCTAGCTACAAAAACCTCTCTTTGTTTCTTCAAATTCATTAGGATTTGGCAGAAATTGATAAATTAAAATGCACTACGAAACTGCTTTTACGAAACTGTCTTGTACATGACTGTTTAGCAGTCAACTTCAAGTTAATTTTCTGGCCAAATGAAATAGTATTTTGGAATTATGAAATAATTTTATCTTCAGCCTCAGCTTCCACAAGGAAATCCTTGTTATTGAGATCCTTTTCACTGACTCCATAGCCCAATGGTAATAAGCTCTGATCTTTTCAACCTACATTCATCATAACCAATTTATTTCCTAAATAGAGTTAGCCATCTATATATTTATTCCATATCATTAACCCTTGAGAGATACCTCTCAGATTGAGGAGGCTAAGCCTCAATCATGAGATTGGTTTGAAATAGTTACACTGAAATTGTCTGATCAGTAGCCAATCAGGTACAATTTTGGTGATAACACCTTCAATGAAATTCTGGAACATGTGCTCACTAAGGTCTGTAACGTTGACCGAAGAAATTCGGACGTGTGCATCCCCTCAATAATCTGGGAAAATCACGGGAAAAACGCCCTTCTGAATGGTTTATGGGAAGGAGGCCATCATGCCTATGGAATACATTGTTTCGAGCTTTCGCATTTCAGCTTTCATAAACAGCCTCAATTTCCATGTCAAGTAACTCACTGGATCACTGTAAGTTTTGAATCCATAAGCCAATGCCTACATACTGATATTATTTTCAATCTACACTCATTAGGTTGGAGATGTTATCTAAGAAGACTATATGATTGTAAAGCTAGGGGAGTTTTTGCTATATACAATAACAACACAACTTTTCTTCACCTGAGATTCTTATTATATTTCAACGAGTTTTTGTCATATATTTTGAAAGGTTTTCTTCAATTTCTTAATGCTTATTACTCAGAAATCATGATTGTTCATGCTATGACTTCCTTTAAGTATTAAGCCATGATTGATCTCTCTTAATAGTTTTCTTCCAATGTCTTGATGTCTCATTACTCAAAATTCGTGTATCATATGCTCTGACTTCCTTTGAACCTCAAGCTATTGAAAACATCCTGTATGTCTTGCTCTTTCATTGAAATATTTACAAGCCTCAGTTTCCACAAGGAAAGCCTTGTTATTGAGATCCCTTTCACTGACTCCATGGCCCAATGGTATTAAGATCTGATCTTTTCAACCTACATTCATCATAACCAGTTCATTTCCTAAATAGAGTTAGCCATATATATCTTTATTCCATATCATTAACCCTTGAGAGAGCCCTCTCAGATTGAGGAGGCTAAGCCTTAGTCACAATATTGGTTTGAAATAGTTACACTGAAGTTGTCTAATCAACAGCCAATCAGGTACGATTTTGGTGATAACATTTTGGCGCCATTGCCGGGGACCGAAGGTGTAAATTTTTCTTGGGAAGAATGAAAAAGTTCCAGTTCTAAGGTCCGAGAGAAGCATACACTTAGACACATATTGGCTGTATTTCTGCTTTGGCGACTTCACACATCAAATAATCAATTGGAAGGTGACTCCACTTCTTGAAGATCAGTAGCTTGATGAAGTTTCAAGATGAGTTCCATTGCAAGAATAAATTTCAGGTATGCCCCTATGAATCAGTCTCATATCCCTAGTTTTCCAAATCCTATGCCAAAGGTTGAATGATTAACTGATATTCCTGTATTTAATGATGAAAAGAAAGACACCGCTGCTCTTCATTTGGTTAGATTCCATATGCATGTACACAGTCTTAAGGTTCAGTTTCTTGAGGACTGTCTCATGAAGATGTTTATGGCCACTTTAGAAGGAAAAGCGTGGTCTTGGTATGAAAGCTTACCAAATGGCTCATTATATTCTCTTGCTAATTTCCATGTTGCATTTTATGATATGTATGAAGAGTGTCATCCCTCCTTATTACTGGTCAAATACTATTGTAAACACTGTGTGAGTTTTATTGAATATCTGGAGAATTGTTATGAAGATGATGAGTTCATGGATGAGGAAATTTTAGAGGCCCTTCATGACAATCCCTTTCATCACCAAGAAGAAAGGATATCCTCTCTCTTGGATGAAAATGAAACCCAGCAGGAGTTTATTTATGTTAATCATGTTATATCCTCTTATTTTGACGAAAATTTGCGGTAGACTTGTTAGTATTTTGATCATTAGGAGTATGAGAATCATTGCAAACAACAAGAGGAAATATTGGAAGATAATTACTATAACTCTCAGGTAAAGGAAAAATTTGATTCTTCATGTTATTTCTTGCATCAATCTACATCAAATAATGATCACACTAAGGAAGAAATGGGAGAAAAGTTTTCTTTATCCTTGTCTTCTAATCTGAAATCATTTGAGTGCAAGTCAGAAGTTAAGATTAAATTTGTGGATGCCAGAAAACAAAGAGAGGGTACTGCTACCTTTCTCCTTTGAGTTTGAGGAAGAATATATTGTTTTTGAAAATTAGTTTGAACTTCAGTTTGATAGCACACAACTGAAATTTTGTGTGGCTGAGCAAAGCATATATGAATTGTCCAAAGCTGCAGATTGTATTGAGAGTCATCAAATAGATTATGTCTTCTATGATCTTATAGCTGACTACATGGAAGAGTTCTTTAGTCTAGATTTCTAGTTATATTTTCATTTTGAGGATCAGATACATTTTATGTTGCCCTGGTCATTTCAGTATCACGCTTACTTTTGGTTCAAGTGCAGTCAATAGGTTCAAGTGTCAGATAAGATCAATTACTGACTTCATTGGAAGTTTCATGTTGCTTGAGTTAAAAATAGAGAGTGCAACTGTTAGGGTAGGTAGGAGTGTGTGAATAAGCTCAAAGTTCACTGAGCATATTTTCAGTAGGTACAAAGTTGGTTTTCTAGCAGTAATCATCAAGATTGAGCTCGAGGAGAAGGCCATAAGATCTTGGTGAATTTTTCATAAATTTCAAAGTTTATATTTCCAAGAAGATGGATGGCACTGGAACTACAGGTTCTTTGGTGTACCACAGGGGCACACCATCCCAATTAGAGCCACTGTTATAACCCAAAAAAATGAAGCATCATTTGACAAGGATGAATAAGTTCATGTGTAAATGGTAGGGTCATAGAATTCATTTTTCATCACTTGGTCAAGGGAAATTTCAAAATTTTCTTGTTTAAGCTTACCCTAAGGTCTAAACCCACCCATATTCAAACTCCTTCATGTCACATCATTCATCATTCTCCGATTCATTTCATTTTCCAAATTTTTTTGTACCAAAAGTGCCAATTAGCCATGAAACCACAGTTTTGTAGCACATTACACTGTAAAAAGTCACTTTTTGGTACGAATCTGTCTAATAGTTTCGTAGCGAATATGAAGCAAAACTCTGTTTTCTGACTTTGAGAAGTCAACTTCAAAGGAAGTTTTTGAGAAATTGAAAACGAATTTTTAAAATCTGAAAGAGATTTTTCTTCATAACAGACCTACCTACAAAAACCTCTCTCATTTTCTTCAAATTCATTAGGAGGTGGCAGAAATTGATAAATTAAAATGCATTACAAAACTGTTGTTACGAAACTGTCATGTACATGAATATTTAGCAGTCAACTTCAAGTTAAGTTTCTAGCCAAATGAAAAATAATTTTGGAATTATGAAAGAGGTTTGTTGTAATAGTAGTCCTAGCTACAAAAACCTCTCTCAAGTTTCTCACAGGTGTTATCAGTTGGGAGATACAAGGATTTCATTAAAGCCCTATTTTCAAAAACAAAGTTTTCTTGTTTTATACATGTTTTTCAAATGCAGTTTCTGGATAGGAGGAGATGTGTTTCAAAAAATCAAGAGACATTTTTCTTCACGACTTACTGAAATAAAAATACCTCCTTCCATTTTTTAAAATACATCATGGATTAGAATATATAGGCTCTGTTCCAAGGCCTATTTTTTAGAAAAAAAAAGAAGGAAAAATCAACAAGGATGTCTTAGATATGAAAGGTGAGATTGACACCTCAAAACTCTTGGTTTGAGTTGGTTTATGGTTGATTGAGGCTAATGATATGTTAGATACAATTTTTTTCCACTTTCAGATTTCAATTTTGAAATTTATGTAAAAAATCTGCATCTACAGTAGTTTCGTATCGCCTCTAGGCTTAAAAAGTAGAAAAGCGCTACGAAACTGTTGTAGCTACGTTTTTGTCTTCCTGATCAGTTTTAAAGGGTGTTAAGGGCTGAAAATGATATGAGAAATGTGTTGAAGGATGATAAATATGATGCAAGACGAAAGAGTTAGAAATTTTGAGGATAAAAGCTTGTTTTAAGGTGTTACAAAAGTGCGCTACGAAATGGCCTTACTTTCGTAGCGCACTGTGTTTCAGTCTTTTTAGTAGGTTTTGGAGCAGGTTTTGGATAGCTGGAGGATATGAAAGAGTTAAATACCATGTAAATAAATTATTAAACACTCAAGGACCATGAATTCAAGACTAGATGAGAGCCAAAATATTCAAAGAAGAAGGCAATTTACCTAAAAAACAGGGTTTTGTTTCCTAGTTTTGAGGAGGTCAGTTAATTGGTCACAAAGTGGTGAACCTCATCATCTAAATTTGACCATGTGATAGCATACTAGTCAAATATATAATTTATTTAAGTAGATAAGGTTGTTAAAGATAATAATGAAGAGTTAGAGTCCTAGTTGAAATAGGACTGTCAAGTAGGATAGGTGTCTGTTTGTCATAAATTTGATGTTTTATGGTTATGCAAGGTGTCAATAGGAAAAAAATTGATGTATCTAGCCTAGAGGCAGATCATATGATGATGTAACATGTATATTAAAGGCGATTGGGTCGAATTAGCAAAGGGTTGGAAGATTTTTGGCAAAATAACAGCCTATTGTAATGGATTGTTTCAGCTAATACAAAGATCTGTTACTTGAAAAACTTGAGATTCTGAAGGAGTTTTTAGTGATTTCCTATTCTATTTGTACCTCTTATGTATCTAAATTGTAGTGTTTTTCACTTATATTACTCAGAATTCATCTATGAGATGCTCTGACTTCCTTTATATGTGAATTGACTGTGTATACTCATGTTTTATTTGTGTGTGTCCTACTTCTAGAAACTCTAAACAACCTCAACTTCCATGTCAAGTAACTCACTGAATCACTGAAAGTTTTGACTCCATAAGCCAATACCTACATAATGATATTATTTACAATCGACACTCATCAGGTTGGAGATGTTATCTCAGAAGACTATTTGATTGTAAAGCTATGGGAGTTTCTGCTATATTCAGTAACAACACAACTTTTCTTCACCTGAGATTCTTATTATATTTCAGTTCTCTGGGAAAATCACAGGAAAAACACCCTTCCGAATGGTTTATGGGAAGGAGGCCATCATGTCTATGGAATAAATTGTTCCGAGCCTTCACATTTCAGCTTTCATAAACATGGCGGAACCAGACATCATGGAGGAATGCTTGACGTAATTGATGGCCTTGGAAGAAGATCGGTTCATTTCTTAGTTCCACTAGTAGGTACAGAGGGCTCACAAAAAATATTGGCATGATCAACATATTCGACAGAAGATTTTTAAGGAGGAAGAATTGGTATTACTTTATGATAGCCAGTTTGTGCGACACCTAGGAAAGTTCTGTAAGCACTGGTTGGGCCCATACATAGTGAATTATATTACCGATGGTTTTTGGGTTAGGTTGGTTACGTTGCGTGAAGACTACTTGCCAGGGTACATTAATGGAAGTCACCTGAAACCCTATAGGGAAAACCTAGTGCCGACCAAATGACTATATGGCCGAAGTAGCTATATAAAGGATGTTACACGCACCAGGGCAGAAAAGAAAAGATGGGTTCGACGGTTGTATAGGGATAGTGCGTAAGGTGAGAGGTGAAAAAAAGTGTGCTACAAGCGCAGGGGTAGTACGCGGTGGGAAAAAATAGCTGTTGGAATGGGGCAAATGGGTGAAAAAGCGATTTTACCATTGAATGGAATTGGAAATTGGCAATTAATGTGTTGATCTGGTAGGATTTTTTACCATTTCCATAAAGATAAGTTGCAATTAAGGCTAATCCAATCGTTTGTACCCCTTGAGGACTACAAACAGAAGGGTGTTGGTCAAAACAGGTTTTTTTACTTTTCGAGACTCTTACGCCTTGTGCTCCTCTATGAACTCGGTCTATTCTATGCCATTGTCATCCGCATGTCTAGGTGAGCTACCCCTTCTGACAGAAGAAACCCCTGAATTTTTCTTTCGAGCAAGAATTACTGTTACTAACCATGATAAATCATTGTCTGTCATGACTTCCTTGGGAGTTGGGTCTGAAGATGTATTGGAAGTAACCCCTGAGATGGAGGAGGTCATGTCTACGCCAGCCAAGAGGAAGGGAAAATGGAAGGTGAAGGGAGTGGAGAAAGGAAAAGAGAAAAAAATGAAGTGGGCTGGGTGAAGCCACACACTTCCCCTCAGATTGTGGATTCTCCTTGAAAGGTGCCTAAGGGTCATTTTCCCAATTCATCGAAGTTCCCTATGATGGCTCCGGAGGAAGCTCTGTACGTGACCCCGCTTTCCTGCCTACCACCATATGTTAGGACAAGCAAGCCAACCATGCACTTCTCCAAGAATGTTGATGTTGTTCGTGTTAGTGTCCCATGATTTGGTTGATTGGCAAGCCAAATGACAGTGTAACATCAAACCAATCTTTGGATCCCAAGGACCTAGCCTTCCTGGACTAAGAGAGGGCTCTCTCTATTTGTGTAAGAGATATTTGTGTGTTTTCTTATTGTGTTCTGATTTTAGGCTAGTTATGAAGTAGGTTTTTTGGTTTTTTTTTTTAGGTTGTGAGGGATGAAAATGATCAAAGATATAAGATAGGTAAAAAAATGTCAGATCAATTGGGCTATGGGGTTGAAGAGGTCAAGAAAGATATTAGACGGTGATACAAGGTTGTTGAAGGGCCGATTTGATTTGAGGTAGAAAGGATATTTGGGAAAAATGGAGTAAGATGGACATCAAGTTTGTGAACAACAAAGGATTTCAAGCATAACTAGTTTAATAGCTGACATAAACATGGTAGGGCAAACCATTAATCATGAGAAATGTAACTATAAGCTAATCAATACATAGAAATAAACATTCAAGCCACGCATAGAGATATATAACTCTCTAACTTTGGGAAATGGCTATCAGAATTTGGGAAAATACACTTAAGACAGACAAACAACTGAAATCACTATGCCAGAACGCCTAAACACAGTACTTCAAGTTATTGGGCACTTTGAAAACAAGATTTCATAGTCTTGGGCAAAGGGCAAGATCAGAACAAGACCTCCTTGGTTCAACAAATGACAATCTAATCAGTTAAAGAGAAATTTCATGGATGGAGCTATGGCTAGCCATGAGTAAGTAGGGAATACCGTAAATCATACTTAGCATGCATAAAACCATGAATGAAACAAGCAACAATATCCTTAAGTTATTAAAGAGCAATCAAGAATTCTTTAATGTGACTAAGAATAAAGAAAACATGGAAGCTATGAAGAAACAGGAAATTTGAGGTGCCTCCAAGGGCATGTCTCAAATTTTTTCTTTACTATCCTATAGCAAGCAAGAACATGGATTTATGAATGGAAACTAGGAAACAAAACAAAGAGAGAGACACTATACCATTCTACCAAGTCATGGAATCTAACAACAATCCTCTTTCATCATCCAAGAACATCCAAGAGACTGTCCAAAAGCATGAGACAAGTATTTCTTCCAAAGCTTATATGACCATATATCGCTTCTATTCATCAAGTTCAACCTCTGTTTACAATGAAATCCTTTGGAATATCTAGGCCAAAGTGAGGAAAACCTCTTAGTTCAACTTGCAATCTCATTGGCCTATCCAAAATATCTTATTTTGTCCTTTAGGCTTTGCAAATCCCAAGGCACAAAATATCTCATAAAATATCTAAAAAATGCTAAAAGAGGGAAATAAATTGACTTTTCATAACTTCTCATGTACAAAAATAGCTGAACGCACATGAGGAAAAAGCAGTTTTGAAAGGTTCAATTTTTACAAAAATACTCAAAAAATACATCAGCAAAAGGTCCCCTAACTTTCCGACAACTTTTGGAAGCCTTCCCGATGTCAAAATGAGGCTCATGATAGCTCGTTGGAAAGATCTGAGTGTCTAATTTCTGAAAATGTTTATTTTTATCCCAAATAACCACTAGAAGTCCTCCAAAAATAGGCCTGTGTGTAAAAAACCAAAAATTAAACCTTGTTGATAAACGGGGCAGAGTGTAGAAAAAGCGAGCATTTTTCGCCATTTCGGGGGAGCAAATGATCTTCAAATGTCTTGAAAATTGCTGAGTATGTTCTCTTGAAAATATGGCATCCAATGATACCATTATCATCCTTTGATGATGCCCCAAACTGAAATGGTGATGCCCATGGTTTTTGGCCAAAAACCCAAAAATGACAAAAAACCAAAATATGTCGAATTTTGCCTAAAATTGGCGAGCATGACCCTCAAGGGTTCTCAGAAACATGTTGTGAAGCAGAGGCCAATATATGGAGTATTGAGGTGTCTTTTCTCAATTTTTGTACTAGGCGCTTCCCTTTGCCCTCCTTGAGTTTTTCTTGAGCAACCTTCAACTTCCATCGGGCAAATTGATTTAACTTTTTATAATGCCTCGTCATTCTCCTTTGAAGGTCCAAGTCCCTGTTTGCCTTCTCCAATTTCCTCTCCAAGTGATCATTGAATCTCTCAAGCCATGCCTCCCTATTGTTCTCTATCTCTTGTTCGAACAATGCAGTGAGAGGGGTAGATTGGAGAAGGGCATTTTCCTCTTCTTTTTGCTTCTCAAAGGCCTTTTTTAGCCCCATGGTTCTTGGCTTCTTTCGCCTAGGCTGATCTTCGCCTTCACTTTCATCGAACTCACCCATGAATTCTTCCAACCTCAATTGGGCTTTGGTGGCCTCCTTCTTATATTTGATCACTCGTGTCTCATAAACAACCATATGGACACTCATTTTCTTATTTTGGATTTGAAAAAAGTGATTGAAACTCCTAGCTCTATGAAGATCATCCTTCAAGGCATCAATTTGGATTTCTCTATGGATCAAGAGATTTTCTAGAATCCAGACCTCATTATCACTATCATCACTTTGGATTTGGATGACGTCGAATGCACTCTCCTGTTCATGACTACCTTCTTCCTTGCCCTTCCCCTTGCTTTGGGTGGCTTTTCTAGTACTCTTCCTCTTAGGCAATTCGACCATGGGCTTCTTTGGAAATTTTACCTTGCTTCAGAGGGCCCTAGTCACATTTGGAGTGAAACCTCTAGGCACCATTTTCTTTGCTGTCCAGGGCTTAGCGACTTTCGAAGAAGAGAGCATGGCCCCTTGCCTTGGAGAGGTAGCTAGCACATGCTCCATGGGTTCTTTACCCTTGTCACTTTTCGCTTTTTCTTCTTGAGGTTGTTGTCCTTCATGCTGTGGCTGCCCCTGTTTATCACTCTCATGCTGCTCCTGTTCAGCACTTTCATGCTACCCCTGTTCAGTCTCTTTTGGCTGCCCCTGTTCATCATGATGTAGCTGTTGTGTATCATCTTTTGGATGCTATATGTCATCATAAGGCTGCTCACCCTCATCATAAGTTTGTTGTGTATCATCTTTTAGATGTTGTATGTCATCATAAGGTTGTTCACCCTCATCATAAGTCTACTGTGTATCATCAAAGGTCTGCTCACCCTCACTGTGTTGCCTTTCTCCATCTCCTTGCTGTTGCTCATCATCACTGTGATGCTGCTGTTCAGCACTTTCTTCTTCCTCCTCTTGCTGTTGCTCATCATTAATTTCCTCTTCCTGCTCATGTCCTTCTTCCTCCTCATGGTCACTTTCTTCTCCTTCTTCAGGCTCCTTGGTTTGTTCTGTGGTAAACTTGAGATTTTTTGGAATAGGTTTGCTAGAAGAAGGCGAGGGATGATGAGTATGAGGTGTAGGGGATGTATGGATTGGAGGGACAGTGGAGAAATCCGGATGAGTGATGAAAGTATCCCAAGAGACCTCTCTCTTTTCAAGCTGATGAAGAATGATGATTTTGATAAGAGAGTGATGGAAGAGACAGGCTATTTGCTGTGAAGGAGGCTTCTTCTGAACAGTGGAGGCCATTTTCTCAATGCTTTTGTGTAAGAAGAAAGGAATATTTAGCAGCTTGTTCCTTGTGAAATGCATGAGCAGTCGAATGTGATAAGCATAGATTCAGGAGAATATTCCCTCACAAGTGAAGTATTTCATAATGATCTTCATGAGGGGGGCATAGCTGGCCAAAAGATATGAGAAAGGGAAAATAGAAGGACATGACTCTCTGTGCTCAGGATTTAGAAAGGGCTTGTAATCTTCTGAGTCCAAATGGCTTTGTTTAAGCCAATTTTCCCCAATATAGGGGATTTTAGTGGCCATGGAGATGGATCTTGGAGAGAATTTGAAGTCAAGGCCTGCCAACTGGAAATGCTTGTCTCGAAACCTTAAAGTGCAAAGGTGTGTCAAAGGAGAAAATCTCTTCACCTCTTGCACCCTTTGACAAAAATATAAGCACCCAACCTCATGGAAATTGAACAAGACTGATGGGTGGGCATTCACTTCTTCAATGGAAGTAGGCTCAAATCTCTTATGCAACCCACTCCTACTATCCTGCCTAGGAGGCATCTTGTTTTGGATGCTCTCTGCAAAACCAAACTGCCTTAAAAAAGGTTTTCAAGAATGTTTTCTCAAACAAAACTCTGTCTTCTTGGTCAATCACTATTTGATCAAGGCAAATTTGCCTCAAATGCTATGTGAAATGTTTTCTTTGATATTAGGTTTCTGCTCCTCCCAAAACACTGCTCTTTTCCCTTTGTATGCCAGTCAACAAACAGTTTAATAACAAGCTCACAGTTAAAACAAAAGGTATACACAGTCAAGTGATTTCTGTGTCTGGGTAAGGTCACAGAGCCCTTGGTGTTTTGATGTAAGCAATGCAGCTTAGTTTTTAGACAGAGGAAAAATACTCCTCACAATCAACACACCCTTCTTGTACCTCACTATTTCTCACACAAAGTTTTGACAAAAACACCTTCAAATTGTAATGGCAGCTCCACTCTCTAAAGTCTGTTTTATGGACAAAAAGGCAGCATTGATTTTTCTCTTCACCACACAGAGAGGACTTTTGAAAATGACAAAGCAATTTATGTATGATCATTGTAGTTAAAATAGTCTCACTGTTTCACTTTTCAAACACTGTGTTTTCCTTCCAAACGCTGCTTCACCTTCTAACACCGCTTTCACCAATATATTTTTCTGACATAGATTTTAGCTTTGTTTTATCATAGTAAGGTCACCTTCATAATTTGACAAAACCTTCACTACTGTGTAAATTCTGACTTGCAGGTTTATGTTTTAGCACTGTTCTGAGGGTAGTGTTCAAGCCTTTAGACACCAATACAAACACACTACTTCTATTATGTCAATATTGGGCAGTCAAAACCACAACAATTTCGAGTTTTAAATAGAAAAATCAACCCTCCTTACCACTGTTTTCTCTACTGTAACAAATTTCTTTGAAATACTCACAAATCACCTTGATTTACACCAAGACTTTCACTGTTTCAAACACCATCTAGCAGCTTGATCATAGAAAGTAGGGAAATGAAAATACCTTTGAAAATGGAAGGCAGCCCTTTGGTTGAGGAATTGAGCAACTTTGAGACTTGTTGGAGGTGCTTTGAGTGTTTAAAACATGTGCGACACATTCAACAGGGAAGGCGCCATGCAATAGAAGGTTGCCGGGTCACCGACAGGCAGTCGTGACCAACGCCTACAGGCGCGCCACGCAATAGTGAAACCCCTGTGTAAAATCTCGTCTGAACGCGCCGCGCATTCTTCCAGGCGCTACGCGCAGTCCAAAAACCTGAAAACTCTGTGAAATTTCGCTCAAAAACTCTTTCCTCGATCTTGTGAACAACAAGAGGGGAGCGTTGCCTTGTGTTTTGAGAATTTTAAAAGGGCTTGCAACAGTCCCTTTGTCCTCCTTTGAATGCGAACAAGTTAATACCTCTTCGTGATTAATTTTGTGAGGGTTTGTTTTGTAAGTCCCATTTTTTGAAAAGAAGGTGTTGGTTGCGAACTAAAAAGGAACCCCAATCTTATCATTTGTGTTTTTTCAACATAAAACCAACCCAAACTCGACCGGGCCTTTTTTGAAAAAATGTGGGTGACTGTTTTTGGAGGTCTTTGCTTGTGATCTTTTCTTTTACCATGAGAAAACCACTTTGAAGGCTAATCATCACTCGGTGAGGACCAATGATTTGTGAAGCATCTTTTTCCATTTTGCAAGGAGATGACCTATCTCTTTAAAACTTGATTGACAACTTTTGTTCCTTATGATTATATCTACTTGTTAGAGGGAATCTGGCTCAAATCCATATAGGGACTGTAGATGTATTCTCCAAATGATGCTTCTCTTTGACTGTAAGTGAGGCCTAGTTGTATTCACCTGAGCTTTACTATCATCTGTCCATCAAGAGGGAACTTATTTTGAAAAATTCTTCTCTACTCAAACTGCAACAGTAAGGTACATTTGAAAATAGAGACTCCATACAGGTGAAGTAGATTATAGAGGAGAGGAATAATCTGTTTCTGAGTTTTTATTAATAACCCAACGTTTCGGACTGTTTATCTGAGTCCATCATCAGGGGTAGAACGTCAAAGGTTCCTTGAAAAATGAGAGAATAGGGCAGAGGAATGTATAAATAAATAGTGGATCATGAGGAAACTCATGAAAATTTCATGAGAGTCGGCTTGAGTTAGGAGGGAATTTTAGGAAAATATCTAATTAAGTTTTATTTATTTATTTATTTTTATTTATACATTTGACCTATTTTCATAAGGATAATGCCTTCATTTGTAACAGTGGCATGCATTATTGGCTTTGAATGTTGTTCCAGAATTAAAGACACATTTCATAATCCTTCTTGCACCTTTATGACCCTGTGTCTCTATTTGAAATGCTTTTTTTTTGGGAAAACTAAACTCAAATTGCCTTTATCTATTATGATGAGTTTTTTGAAAGAAATTTTTTATAAATAGGAAGAATAGGACCTTTTGAAAAAAAATTATCATTCTGTGTCCTGTGTCATGACCCAACTCTCAAGCATCAGCAAAGTTGTTTTATTTGGGCTCCAGACTGCTTTTGAAAGAAATTATGATAAGAGATAAGATCAACCTCTTGGATTATAGTAGTACTCTGGCCCTCTGCTCATAACTGAAGGAGACCTTCTTTGACAAATGCCTGGTTTCTTTTCAGCCTCTGTCTCAACTAAAATGAAGAATGTTTGATGAACATATTGATAGTGGTTTCCCTTATACATGATGGCAGAAGCTAGTTTGAGCCCAAGACTGTTTGAATCCTTTGACCATATGCTTCATAATATTTCTTCACTCATGATCAACCTATTAGCTTCGCCTTGTAATTCAAATGATGGTGAAACTCACGCAAACCAATTTTAAAGCCCACTGCTTTACCTCTACCTTTAATCATCATCTTCATGCAGAGACCTTCAGTTGCTGTCTCACTGTACCCAAAAAATGTCCTTTAGTCATTGCATATTCTTAAAATCAAACTTTATCCATTGGCCCTCTGCTTATAGATGAAGGAGGCGCTCTCAGTCTTCAAACTCTCTACTTATAGATGAAGGAGGTTTTTCAGTCATCAAACCCTCTTCTTATATATGAAGGAGGTTTTTCAGTCATGCCATCTCATCAGCCTTTAACAATGTTATTTTTACTTTCATTATCTTTTCATGCTTTGACTGTGATCGCAGGAGCTTAATGAATCAACTCTATGCTCTGTAGCTACATCCCAGGCTCAAAATCACATTGAAAAGCAGTTGTCTTCTCATGTGGAACCAGAAACTATCTCCTGGGAATGTTGGTATACTTCTGTTCTTGAAAGATCCATTAAAACACTGTAAAACCACCTAAAATCAGTTTGACCTATGGTACATGTATTGCTGAGACTTGAGGGTTTATGAGTGGCATGACCTAGGGTTGTAACCAACTTTATTTGCAGAATGGGAAGGTTTGTTATGAATGGTCTGTAGCAGATAGGGGTTCTTTGGCTGTAGGATAGTTTGCCAAGCGAGAAATGCCTAAAGCGCCACTACCTAACTTAGAAGATACTTCTTTGGACAGATTTGGATTGTTTTCTTTGGAGCTGATGGACAAGCTAGTATGGCTGAGGCTAGATAGGGCTCTATAATGAGGTTTCATCTCGTCATGGGTGGACTGAAAGGTAAGAGGGAAATTTTTTTTATGGGGGTTTTCCAGCTGGAAAATTTGAAATTTTTTTAGATCAGCTGCTAGAAAACTTGACTGTTACAACTAGTCATCACCAACAAGTGAAAAATACTGATGACTAACAGTTCATGCCTACCAAAAAATGCCTTAGGTCCCGACGGAGGTGCCTCTGAATGGTGATATGTTCAGAGGCCTCCCCCTCCTTAAATTCAATGATCATGATCTAGGAAATTTAAAAGCCTTCCCAGCACTAGCTCCAAAATTATATCTTGAAAGAGTGATGTATGGAAACGTGCCAAAGTTAGAGCCAATGTTGTGGGCAAGAAGATTGGTCGGTTCAGGGATATTAAACTTGTTGCGCATCCCCCAATTTTTCCACTACAACATCACCAACTTGGTTGTTCACCAACTGTTGGTGCTGGTCCATGATGGGTGCTTGTGGATCCAGGGTCGCATCCCGATGGATGCTACTTTAATTCACCGAATCACTGGCCTCCCCATGCATGGGCCAAATCCTAAGGAGGGCATTGGCAAGAAGTACGAGTAGCGAATTGCTGATGAATTCTAGGAGAAATATCATGTTGGTCAAAACTAGAGAGAGTTACTCGTAGACACAATAGATGATCTGGGAGCACAAAAAGATACCCTATTGCTTGCATGCAAAATGATGCGCAAGTGTCAGGCATCGGTTGTCCCTACCTATGTAATTCAGCTTACTGGTGGATGTGAAAAAGGGGTCTGCTACAACTGGTCACAGTACCTCGTTGATGAATTTTTAGACAATGTGTGCAAGGCACATGAACAAGGAAAGGTATTCTGCTACTCCTAGCTGATGTTGTTAATTTCCTTGGTTATGTGGGAGGCACTTGACGAGGTAGTGCTCCCCGAACTAGATCCAGGTATGTGCGAGGGTGCATGGTTTGCAAACCTTTGGGATTCGAAGGATCCCAAGCGGATCGAGGATAAAAAGGTCTTCTGGGTATTATTTAATCGAGCCCTGGCAACGAAAATTCATTCCCAACCACGCTTGTCACCCGCGGTCTACGAAAAGTATAATGATATTATGGCATATCAGGTTACTATGCACAATGTGCAGATTCAGGCCCGCGGAGATCCAACCTATTATATTCTCCCTTATATGGCCACATCAGTAGAGATTGACTATGTGATTACCACTTGGCCACTAGCATGGAAGCTTGGCTTCAAGTCATCTGGCCCAAGTACAACAGGCACATCTGGCCAAAGTGCAACCCTAAAGGAGACTATTCCACCTGAAATAATGAAGGAATATGAGGTACCTGCTATGACAAAAAGTACGACCCCAGCCACCCCTAAGGATGCCACCACGAGGAAAAATCTAGAGTCACAACAGGATCAGGGACTTGAAGGGCTTGGTGGTGAAGATGCAGCATCCCCACATGGTATCAAATGCACCAGTGAACCTCCCAAAGGGCCTAGGAATAAATGCAAGGTTATTAAGCCCGACGCAGACAGAAAGGTCACATTGATAGAAGATGACTTAAAGAATATTGCAGATGCCGTCAAAATTGTGTTAGAAGACTGATGGGCTGCTTTGGAAGGAAAACACAAGGTTGTGGTAGAAGCTTTGCAAAATGAAATGCATGCCCTTCAGCTAAAGGTGCACACACTTCAGGTGAGTATGGATCAAGCGAGGTAGAATAGAGCGAGACATCTAGCTACAGTTACAGCCTTGGCTGCTGTGATGGAAAGTCAGTTCTGCCCCCTCCTAGGCATATCTTTTTCTATGGTACCCAAGGAATTTTGCGACCAAGTCCATGCATGCTCTTCTGTTGACCTCGATGTTGCACAACTGACGGGTATGTAGCTGCATGATCTATTTATCTCCATCACCGGTGAACTTTAGCATAGAGAGCTACGGGTGCAGCATCAACTCAACGAGTCCGAGAAAATTATTGTCACCAAAGCTGCTGAAACCACCCAAGCCCAGGCTGCAGACATCATCACCATCGCGAAGTAGGCTGAATTAGAGCAGTTAATAGACAAACTCTGTGAAGATGTGACAGAAGTAATTCCTGCCTCCATTGCACTGCATGCCAAGCTCAAAGGCTTGGTCACTGCTTTGAAGGCATCGCAGACCGAAGTGCAGGTTATTAAGGCCGATTTGGAACTTCATATATCATCGTTATAGGCCAAGCTGCAACCTGAGACCCCCCCTGAGGTGCGCGCTTAACGAGCTGTGCTTTTCACAGAAGCTACCAACAATATTACGACACAAATCACTCAGGGCACCACATTGTTTAAGACTGCTATGGAGTTATGGTCCCAGGTGCAGCGTGATCCCCCCCTTCACCAAATCAATCAGGTTTTTCACCAAAAGGAGAAATATTTTGAGCAAATGGAAGCCACTATGACCACCCTCGTCCCAGCCCAATGACTAGCATGCCTTCAGCCAATTTGCACGCTCAGAAATGAAATTGTGGGGCTCTGGCGCAAGAAGCAGGTACTCAGCGACCATCTGACACCATGGGCTGACGAAGCTCTCAATCTTTTGCAGGAGTTAGATGGGGTTGTGAAGTAGTTGAATCAGACCTTGGAGAGTGTCACCGCTACTACTGAAGTGCAATATTCCTAAATTAGCATGCATCTAATTGGAATATTAAAATCTAATTTTTCTTCTTAGTTAGAAGAAAAAGAGGATAGGGAGACCCATAGATCTCCCTAGTAGGAATAAAAGCACTCCAAATGTGAATGGAGGACGTCAAAAGAGCTAGATAAAGCTCCCTTATGTGTGAAAAAGGGAAGAAGCATGTGGACTGGGTCAACTTTAACCAAATCAACAACGCTGGTATGGAAGTAGTGGACATTCAATGAGGGACAACACAGTTTTGGAGGAAGATCCTTTGCATGGAAGTAGTGCCTTTAATGAGTGGGGCCGAGGGTGAGGAACCTCACCAAGAATATAAGGCAGAGGATGGCAGCCATTGTGATGATGTTTTTGGATTATTATTTGATTTTGGTCTGTTAAGACTTTTGGCTCTCTTTAGCTATTTAGCTAAGATTGTAGTGTTGTTTAGCACAAGGGTGTTTCCGAGCGGAAATCCCACCTTCATCCTCAGGGGACTTAGAGTGCCTACTCAGGAGAAGTCATTGAGAATTATTTCCACATTCTAACATTTTTCCAAGCTACAACTTTCTTCTACAACGCAAATTATGTTTAGATATGTGTTGAGTTGCAGGGTGCAGCAGTGGAGGGTTCCTTTGGATCATTTATGAACTTGTCTTCAGTGGAGGAAGGTTTATTTTCATTGAGAGATCAGTAAGGAATGTCCTTGAGCTTCATATCATATTCTAGCATCAATCCAAGACTTCATCATCACCTACAACGTAGTTCCAGTCCATAAATGCATTATTTTAGAGATCTGTTGTGGGGGTGAGTTCAGTGCTCCATTTGGAGTGTTTGCTTTCCATTGAAGGGATCATCCCTTCATTGAGAGAGTCTTTTGGAGGAATTCTTTTCAGATCTCCATCAGATTCAGCCACCTCATTTTTAGGTGCCTAGTTGCAAAGCGTATTCACCTCTAGGGCTGCATTCCAACATTTTGATAATTTGTGTATTTCTAGAAACCCATCCTGGCTTATCTAGGAAACGTGTATGGGAGCATAGATCTCCATTTTTGGCCTTGTATGAGCATTTTATTATCAGATCCATTCATTTACATTTTCTAGCTACTGTATTAACCAATAAAACTATGTTGTACTTGCTTCAGACATTTTTTGTAGCAGTTGCATCTCATGTATTGGTGCTTTTAGTTGATGGAGGCTTCTCTTTCTTAGCTTGAGGGGTTTGTTCTCCAATATATTGTATACATTTTCTATTGTTATAATTAATAACATGGATATATCATTTGGCTCATATGTGATGTGTTAATATTTGCTGCTATTTCCATTATTGTGAGCTATATTGTTGCTTTTCCCATTTGGGAATATTACAGTGGTATCAGAGCATAATCTTGGCTCAGCATGTGAAGACATTACATATATGTTATCGGAAGAAGAAGAAGCTTCTCACATAAAGGAAAAATCTTATAGAAGAGACAAAGGCAAGTTCGATTATTTAGAGAAATGGAGGGAAAGAAGTTCTTAGAACTTCTTCTCCAAACTATGCATGAGATTAGCAAAGAAATCAAGGGAATGAGGAGGGAAAGACATGAATATCCCTCAAGAATATTTTCACATGAAGAAATCTCCAGTTCTTCATATTATGGGTGTGAGAATTCAACCACATAATCAAATCTACAATGCTCTACCATTCTTGTATTCATAGCAAGAGAGATGGAGGAAGGATATGTACCAAAGGAGGAGACTCTTGGTGACTATATTCAAGAGTATGAATCTCAATCTCAGAGGTTAAGAGATCATCTAAACTTCCAAGGGTTTTGCAGGATCAAGGAGAATAGAAGACTTATAAATCACAATAGAAGCAAGAGGTGCAAGTAGCATGATTTGGGTAGATTTTTTCTATCTACTTTTGATGGGTCACCTAGATGTACAACTAGGGCTTGGGTGAAAGAGCTAGACACCTATTTGCAACAGCGCCAAGTTTCAGAAGATGAAGCCATTAGAGTAGCAATGCTTCATCTTGAAGGTAAGGCTTATGCCTAGTGGTTTTATGAAACTTCTTCCTTGAATCATGTAAATGTATCTACTTATGAAAAGTTCATTAGGAGGTTAGTGAAAATATTTGATGAAAAAAATTCTGAAACATCCTTGGTTGAGCTAGCCAAGCCTAAACAAACAAAACCTTTGCATGAGTTGGAAGGATCTATAAACCCAAATCCATTTCAAAATAATATTGAGGATCTCTCTTCTCAAAGGGAAGACATGGAGATATCATTTTCAAAATAGGATCAAAACAAAGAGCCTCATAATGATGATGAGGTAACCTCCATTAATGATGAAGAGAAGGCAAGAGGTAACAACGCTGTCACATCAGGAGCAGATCTAGTACCTCATGGAAACGGAGATGGAGAAATTTATCCAATGAGAGGATTTCTTGTATCCTTGCAAGAAGTTCCAAAGAATCTGACATGTGGAGATCAGGGCACAATCCATGAGCAACATGTGACATCGTTGATATATTATGAGATCTTTCAGATAAAAGGAAAATATAGGGAGGATGTTCAACATCATATGACTAGGAGCACACACCCCTCTCTATTTCAAAAGGTTGATGCACAAAAGAGGAAGAATGATTTTAATAGTGAGAGAAAGGACAAATAAGTCCACTCATATATGTAGTCTACTCTTGATATTGATGTCTCATTGCATGGAGGCATTCCACCTTGGAGACCACCATATCAGAAGATGATGAGAGATGCTTCACGTCTGGTTGCACCACTCATAGATCCCAGAGGGGTGAGAACCTTGGGAGGACTTGACGCAGCACAAAGAGTCTGGGGTAGGCTCAAGAAGGAGGGAGACATTCTCCCAATATTAGTATTACCCACTCCTACAAAACATCTTGCGCTGAGAGAAGTTATTCCAGGGATGGATGGCACCATCTTGGTGCAATGAGACCACTCCATGGCTTTGGAGAATCAGAAGATACTTCCACATTGGAAGGACTCTTACATATTTAGTAGAGGTTTGTGGCCACACATGCTTACATTGGCCAAACTCAGAAAGTTTTTGATGGGTGATAACTTCTCATGGAAGGCTAGCCTCTAAAAACTTCCACCTTCTCTAGAGCATGAGCAGCTGCAAGAGGAGCAGCAGAGGCAATATTGCAGCATCATGGTGTATGAATTTGGCATGGGAGATGTCAAAGAAGAGAGAAGCAACATGAAAGGTTCTTCACATGATAGATCAACAACCTTGTCATTATTGATTATTAACCCTTATTGGAGATCCCATCTATTAGTGGAATACTCCAAGGATCTCTTTTCATGTAGAGTGCTTAATGAGCAGTTATCTGATGGGAGATATGCAGTGGTAGATGGGGTCATCTATTTTCAGAGTAAATTCTTCTTGACTAGAGCCTCTAAGCTCAAGGAGAAACTACTAGATGTAGCATATGAGGGTTTTATCTCCAAACCCACTGGTTTTATAAGAGCATACCGTACTATCTTGGAGGGATTCATTTGGGAAGGCTTCAAAGAGGAGATGCACCACCATATGAGGAGATGCATGGATTTTTTGGAGGATGAGGAGACACATAGCTCTTTGGTAGAGTTATAAAAACCACTTCCTTTCTCATTGGGAGTGAGAGGAGGCCGATCTATGAGCCACCTTACTAGCTTGAACCAAGTACATGGTAAATATTGCATTTCTGTACATCATGATTCAATTACTATGTACTTGCATTTCCTTACCATTCATGTGTAGGGCATTGTTACAAGAGGGGGCACTCTTTCTTCTATACTTCATGGTATACTTGAGGCCATAAGCAGCATGGATGATGGCTACTCCCTAGGAGATCTTGGGGAGATGATATCTAATTCAAGGTATGCTCAATTTCCACCATACATCATACACCTTCTCCAAGCATGTGAGAAGATTGGGGCAGAAAAGAAGTGGTTGGGAGACCACTCATAATGCCATATTATGATGCAATTATGAGTAAAATTGCGTTGGTTGCACTTGAGGGAGCATTTTCCTTCTCCATTACTACACATGCCAGCTAGCATGACTTTGATTGTGATCCCATATGTTGATGATGTTCTTATTATTGTTGCAGACATGATTGGAGGGATGACACATTGGTTGGATGTGTCCATTGGGGATGAAACTTCCCACACTTATTCATGCTTCAGGAGGAGCATTGACATTATATGGGTGATACATTATATCACTTGTTTCCTTATGAGGTGAGCCATATGATTGACTTGAGTCTTTGGGTGGAGCCTCTCATGAGCTTGTGGGAGGAGTTTTTCTATGAATTACCATTATGGAGAGTGATTTATTTTATATGGATGATAGCTTGGAGGTTGGAGATTCACATGGGAATGAAAGTTACCTACATTTTTTAGGTCTATCCTTACATTTTCTTGAGGAAAGTAAACATTTTGGAGGGGAGGATTGTAATATTCCTAAATTAGCATGCAACTAATTGGAATATTAAAATCTAATTTTGCTTCTTATTTAGAAGAATAAGAGGGTAGGGAGACCCATAAATCTCCTTAGTAGGAATAAAACCACTCCAAATGTGAATGGATGGCATCAAAAGAGTTGGATAAATCTCCCCTATGTGTGAACAAGAGAAGAAGCATGTAGACTGGGTCAACTTTGACCAAATCAACAACGCTGATATGGAAGTAGTGGACATTCAATGAGGGACAACGCAGTTTTGGAGGGAGATACTTTGCATGGAGGTATTTCCTTTAATGAGTGGGGCCAAGGGTGAGGAGGCTCACCAAGAATATAAGGAAGAGGATGGCAGCCATTGTGATGATGTTTTTGGATTATTATTTGATTATGGTCTGTAAAGACTTTTGGCTCTCTTTAGCTGTTTAGCTCATATTGCAGTGTTATTTAGCACAAGGGTGTTTCTGAGAAAAAATCCCACCTTCATCCTCGGGGGACTTAGAGTGCCTACTCGGGAGAAGTCATTGAGAATTATTTCCACATTATGACATTTGGCCAAGCTACAACTTTTTTCTACAACGCAAATTTTGTTTAGATATGTGTTGAGTTGCAGGGTGCAATTGTGGAGGGTTCCTTTAGATCATTTCTGAACTTGTATTCAGTGGAGTAAGGTTTCTTTCCATTGAGAGATCAGTAAGGAAGTTCCTTGAGCTTCATATCATATTTTGGTATCAGACCAAGACTTCATCATCACCTACAACGCAGTTCTAGTCCATAACTGCATTATTTTAGAGATATGTTGCAGGGGTGAGTTCAGTGCTCCATTGGGACTGTTTGCTTTCAATTAAAGGGATCATCCCTTCATTGACAGAGTATTTTGGAGGAGTTGTTTTCAGATCTCCATCAGATTCAACCACCTCCTTTTCAAGTGCCCAGTTGTAGAGTGTATTCAGCCCTAGGGCTACATTCCAGCATTCTGATGTTTTTTGTATTTATGGAAACCCTTCCTAGGTTATCTAGGAAATGTGTATGGGAGCATAGATCTCCATTTTTGGCCTTGTGTAAACATTGTATTATCAGATCCATTCATTTACATTTTCCAGTTGCAGTATTAGCCAATAAAATTGTGTTGCACTTTCTTCAGACATTTTGTGTAGTATCCGCATCTCATGTATTGGTGCTTTTAGTTGATGGAGGCTTCTCTTGCATATCTTGAGGGGTTTTTTCTCCAATATATTGTATACATTTGCTGTTGTTATACTTAATAGCATGGATCTATCATTTGACTCCAATTCTTAGATGATATAAATGACAAAACCTCCTTTCTATATATAGGAGTCCATGGGGCCACAATGTAATCATAGTGGGGCCACAATGTAATCCTAGCTGACCTAACAATAATAATTTAAGGGCACAATAATAACAATATGGGGGTTACAAGGGTACAAAAATAACAATAAGGGGGTTACACTAACAACAATAAGGGACTATACTAGTAATATAGGGACCTCACATGCTCCTCTCCTTCAAAAAAGTGTTGTCCTCAATTCTTGAGTAGCTCCAGGTGCTTTTGTATAAAATTCTCATCCTCCCATGTAGAATCTTCAGTGGGTAAGTTCTTCCATTTGATGAGATACTCTGAAATTGATCGATTTCGTGGTTGTCGAGTTCTTATTTCCATGACTACTTCAGGTTCCAATATGGTTTTTCCTTCCTCATCAAGTTCTGGCAATATTGTTTGAACTGGAAGTTTGTCCCCTATAACCTTTTTTAAGCATGAAACATGGAAAACTAGATGCACTCGCGAAGAAGCAAGAAGCTCCAATTTGTATGCCATAGTACCAATATTTTGCAAAACCTTGTAAGGATGATAGTACTTTGGTGATAATTTATTATCCTTCTTAGCTTGCTTAAGGGAAATTTTTTTGTATGGTTGTAGCTGTAAAAATACCCAGTCTCCCACATCAAAACTTCTCTCACTGCGATGTTGATCTACCTATTTTTTCATTTGATTTTGTGCCAAATTTAGGTTATCCTTTAAGAGTTGGATAACTTCTTGTTGATGCTTGATGTGATCCTCCACTGCTTGAACCCTAGAATTTTCCCTTAAAGAAGATGTGATGGATGGTGGATGATATCCATAAAGTGCCATAAATGGGGTCATTTTTGCTGCAGTATGGAATGAAGTGTTATACCACCATTTAGCGAGAGGTAACCACTTGACCCATTGTGCTTGCTTATCAGATACAAAACAACGAAGATATCCTTCCAAACATTTATTCACTATGTCTGTTTGACCATTGGATTGAGGATGATAAGTTGAGCTACGAGCTAGTTGAGTACCCAAACAAGAAAATAATTCTGTCCAAAAATTTCCTGTAAAAATGGGATCTCTGTCACTTACAATAATCTTCGGGTTTCCATGTAGCTTTTGAATTGTTTCCATAAATGCAGTAGCAACTGTAATCGCTTTAAATGGATGAGATAATGCACAAAAGTGTGCATACTTGGTAAGTCTATCAACTACCACCATGATGACACTCCTTCCTTCGGACTTACATAAACCTGTGATAAAATCCATTGAAATCTCCTCCCAACATTGACTTGGAATGGATAAAGGTTGTAGAAGACCTGGGGTTTTAATTGTCTCAACTTTATTTTGTTGGAAAACCAAACATTCCACCACAAAATGTTTAATATCAGATTTAAGGCCATCCCAAAAAAATTATTTCTTCACCTTGTGGTAAGTCTTTAAAAATCTCGAGTGTCCTCCTAAAGGAGAAGTGTGCAATTCCAAAATAATATTTTGTTTTAGTTGGGAATTATTGAAAATATATAAGCGATCTTTGTACCATAAGCAATCATTTTTCCAACTAAATGTATCAGGTGTACTAGGATCTTGCTACAAATTTTGAATGAGAGTCCATACTTCTTTGTCCTTCTTCCATTTTATCCCTTGCTTCGGTTATCCAATCTGGTTGGATAATTGAAATGGCACAAAGCAATGCTTCCACCTCTTCATCCTTTCTTGAGAGTGCATCTACAACAACATTTAGCTTCCCTTTTTTGTAGATAATTTAAAATTCATAACCCAACATCTTTTTGACCCATTTTTGCTGCTCTTTTGAAGATAGTCTTTGTTCCAAAAAGTGTTTAAGACTATCATGATCAGTTTTTACCTTGAAGTGCCTTCCCATTAGGTAAGGTCTCCATTTCTTTAGTGCATGTAGTATTTCCAAAATTTCCTTCTCATATATAGCCTTTTGTAAATGGTTTCCTTTGATTGAACGACTTTTAAAAGCAATGGGTCTTCCTTCTTGCATTAAAACACCACCGATTCCATTTCCCAAGGCATCACATTCCACAATAAAGGTTTTTGTGAAGTCTGTCATTGCTAAGATTGGTGCTAGGCACATTGCCTCTTTAAGATGTTCAAAGGCCTTAGTTTCTTCAAGAGTCCATGAAAATTCATCTTTCTTCAATGATGTTGTTATAGTTGATGCTATTCTCCCATAATTCTTAACAAACCTGCAATAATACCCTGTTAACTCGAGAAATCTGTGCAACTGCTTTATGGTTGTGGGGACTTTCCATTCCTTAATGGCTTTAATTTTGTTAGGGTCTACCTTAAAACCCTAGTGAGATACAATATGACCCAGATATTCCAGCTCTTGTACTCCAAAGAATCATTTGGATGTTTTTGCATATAATTGTTTCTCCTCCAACAGTTTGAGCACCCTGTCAACAGGTTGAACATGATCCTTCCAAGACCTGTTGTATATTAGTATATCATCAAAAAATACTAGCACAAATTTTCTAAGGAAGGGTTTTAAAATGGAATTCATCAACCCTTGAAATGTAGAAGGTGCATTGGTAAGGCCAAAAGGCATGTCCAAAAATTCACAATGACCCTCATGAGTTCGAATGTTGTTTTTAGAATATCTTTAGTCTTCATTTTGATTTGATGATATCCTAAACGGAGATCCAACTTGGTAAAACAAATTTCTCCATGTAATTCATCCAATAATTCATCAATCACTGGAATGAGAAATTTATCTTTAGTAGTAAGCTTATTGAGCTCCCTATAATCCGGACACATGCACCATGATCCATCTTTCTTGTGCACCAATACTATTGGAGCAAAGAAAGAACTTTGATTAGGTTGAATTATACCAACCTCTAACATTTCTGTAATCATACGTTCAATTTCGCTCTTTTGGACATAAATATATCTGTAAGGCCCAATGTTTGGAGGAACACAACCTGGAATCAAATGAATAGCATGATCATGATCATGAATAGGTGGGATTCCTTTGGGAGTATCAAACACCTTGGAATGATTGTCCAAGACCTTTTGGAGATTTGGAGAAATAGATGATTTTGATGTTGGAACTTCTAGTGAGCATAATTGTGCAATTACACCCCGTTGTTCCTTTTTCAGAAGCTTTATCATGACATTAGAGCTTATTATCTTTCTTGGCTTCCCTGCAATACCTCGTAATTCGATTTCCTTTCCTTCTGAAAAGAATTTCAAGAAAAGTTCTTGAAAATTAAAAGCTACCATCCCCAAATATTGTAACCATTGTACTCCTAGTACAACATCAGCACCTCCCATTGGAATGGAAAATATTGGACTATTCAATACATATTCCCCCATGGCTAGCTTGATATTATGGCATTTTCCAGAGCAATTTATAGTTCCTCCATTCGCAACCATCACTTGACATTCTGGTGCTGTGTATAGGAAACAATTCAATTCCTTGGCTACCTTAAAATGAATAAAATTATGGGTACTACCCGAATCAATCAACACTATTACCTTTTTCTTCTTGATATGTCCTTCTATCTTGAGAGTTTGAGGAATGGTAATTCCTGCCCATGCATTACATGATATGGTTGGACTCATTTCTTCTTATTTTAGGGTTTCTTCCTTGTGTATATCCTCTACTTTTGAAGTTTCTTCTTTATTTTCTTCCTCCTCTTCACAGTCTATGTAAAATAATTTCTTCTCAGCGCACTTATGACCTTTAGTGTATTTGCTATCACAACTGTAGCAAAGCCCTTTTGCTCTTTTTTCTTCCAATTTTTGTGGTGTCAACCTTGTAGGTTGTGGAAGTCTAGGAGTAGCAACACTTCCATCTTTATAGATGTGAGCAGTTTCCTCGTTATAATTTCACATTCAATTTCATGCCAACTCGAATGCCTTCTCCAATGAATCAGGTTCCCAGAGGCGAAACTCATGTTGGATTTTATCCTTTAAATTCCCTATGAATACATCAATCCTGTGTTCCTCTGGAATATCAGTTACCCTTATATTCAATTTTTGTAAGTCCTCAATGTGCTCCACCACCGAAACCTTTTGTTTGATAATTATCAATTGGCTAAAGAAGGTGCCGCTCTTTGTATCCTCAATGTGCTATCATTTCCTCCGTAAAAATTGACCAAGTGACAATTTTTTTAAGGGAGCAAAGCCATCAATACCATACAAATGTATTTTTTCTAAATATAAAGTTGTAATGCATACCTTTTGTGTTTTTTGCACATTATTGAGATCAAAATATTTCTCCATTTGTAGTATCCATGTTACGGGATCCTTGCCATCAAACTTCCTCATATCCATCTTTGGAATATGGCATTTCTTCAATCCAACATTAGATTTTATGAAATCATGATTAACATTTATTTTGTTCTCATCATGAGTTTCCTCTACTATATTTTCACCATTAGGAATCATTTCTTGTATCAACTTTGTCAAGCCTTCAATGTCTTCTTTTAGATCATTCTTCATGTTTTCCATGTTGTCTTTCATTTTTTCTTCCATGTCCTCCATCTTAGCTTCCACGCCATCCATCTTAGTTTCCACGCCATCCATCTTAGCTTCCATGCCTTTCTTCAAAACATCCATATTATTCTTCAAACCATCCATCTTCGCTTCCATGCTTTTCTTCAAAACTTCCATTTCATTTTTTGCTTCTCTTCATGAGAGCGAAAGTTGGTGCACTTTCTCTTGTAATTTTTATAGATAATGTTGCAATTCTTCATCTTCATGAGTCATAGTAGAGTATTATGAGGGCTTAATGGGTGTTGAATTCTTTTGAGGAGGTATTTCAGAACCCAATATTGAAATATACGCTCAATAGGCCTTTGGAATCACTTCAAAATTATTTTTTTACACAAGACTTATGCAATTCGGAAACAAATACACCCATTTTTCTTGCTTTGGAGGACCTCAATATTGAAACTGAATTATCACTGCAATTTCGGATCTTCAATATCTAAAATTTGGCCCTGCAGCATCCCTATGAATCCTCTTTCGAATTCCATAGGTCTAACCTGATTTGGATTCTTCAAGACAAAGTCATGTCCAATCTCCCACAATGACCTAATTATGGACTGGTTCATTCGAGAAAACTTGTACGACTTACCACATGTCACTTTTTCCTCCTTCGGCTCTGAAATTTATAGAAAATAAACTACAGTCCATGTACTTGTGACCACTTTTTACAACATTCCAATCCGATGCTCAGAGAGAGAGTTATGAATATTTTCCCATGATCAGCTCTTTGAGATGAAATTCAGAAGCCTGAAAAATCCCTAACTTCCACAGATCATATCTCCAAAAATATTGCGAACCAAGATCTAAAATTTTGCAAAAATGTTCCTCAGGATTTCAGCTTCGCTCTCTATCAATTTCAACTTCTGAGCCTTCATAGAGACAAATTTATAGTGAAAATTCCACGATGACTTGTTTGGAGCAGCAAAACCCTAGAATTCAAAGCTCTGATACCAAATGTTGTGAAACCAGCTCCAAAAATAGAAGAAAAGAGAGATCAACGCCTTAGGAATCAGCCACTTTGAGGGGGAAGCCTCCAATACATTACATAAATGAAAAAAAATTTGGATGATACAAATGATAAAACCTCCTTTCTATATATAGGATTCCATGGGGCCACAATGTAATCCTAGCCGAACTAGCAATAATAATTTAAGGGCACAATAATAACAATATGGGGGTTACAAAGTTACAACAATAACAACAAGCGGGTTACACTAACAAAAATAAGGGACTATACTAGTAATATAGAGACCTAAAATAAGTAATGTGTTAATAATTGCTGTTATTTCCATTATTGTGAGCTATATTGCTGCTTTTCCCATTTGGGAATATTACATGAAGGCCCAAATTCACAAAATTTGGTTGATATTTCACAGAATGTAGCAGCGGAGAGCATAAGTGTTCTACCCCCTTTGGTTGCCGCTATCAAGTAGCTCCAAGAAACGATGAAGACCCTGCCGACGTTGTGACTCAGAACGAGTCACAAGATTGTGTTGGGGGCCTTTTGGAGTGAGGTCCCCTAACCGCGTTTTTGGTCCAGTTTTGTAATATTTGGTATAGCATAGGGGCTTTGGGGTGGGTCAAAGCCCCCAACGAATTGTAAATGGTTAAAAGGGTAGACCAGGAGTCTGCAAACCACAGTTTGCGGATGATAGAGTAGCGCATGATAATATGTTATAAATAGATGGATAAATCAAGTCTAGAGAAGGGCTAAGTATGGATTAAGCTTTGATATGAACTTGTGGATTTTTTGTGGCGATTGTCTGGGTAAGGGCTCCTGCTGGCTGTGTGCACAGAGACCCTTAGTCCTGCCATGTGCGGACCCTGCTGGTTGTGTGCTCGGGCTGGTAGATAGAGTCTGTAAGTTGGATCTGGATACAAATGAATGGGAAGATTGTTTGTGATATTTAAGTGTTTTTGTGTTATGATTATCGGCTACACTTTATGTTAATGCTAAGATTATACTTTCTCACTGAATATTTTTTATTTACTAATGCACACGTGGATGCGATATTATGAATGCATAGATCCAGTTTAAGTACTCTGCTCCGTTTATATGTTATCTGATGATTTATGATCTTTGCTTTATCGATATACTGTTAAGGAATTCTGTATTAGGGCTTATCCTGTGCAGGTATGTCTGATCTAAAGGCACCCACTTCAATTAAATTTCTCTCTCTCAGGGTGCGAAAACTTGGTTCCAACACCCTCCCATACTACTTTGGGTGAGAACTTGATCTGCACAAGCAGGTCATTGCAGAAAGGGCCAATAGTACAGGGTTTTTTGGCAAACCTTAAAACTGAACCTAGGTCAAGACCCCTAAAGCCAATAAACCACATAATATTAATCCAAAACTTCACAAAGTTATTCCCATGATCATAATACAATTCATTTCTACCATTAGATGAAAATTCATACACCAAATATAATTCATGCAGGTTTCATCTTCATACTGAATCACTGCTATTGACACTTTGAAAATGGAGGCCAATACAAAACATTTTTTCCGAATACCCCTATAATATATTTAAGGTCACTATGCGTATATATCATCATCTTCAATGAAATTCATTAGTCGTCAAATCGAATCATTAGTCATCAAGTCAAATCCAATTTTTTTTTATTGTAGAGATATCTATAGTCCAAAACATGCCTCAGTCATCAATTCAAAGTTCTAAGTCATTGTCAAGCAACAGGTCAAAACTTCTAACACTTCTCATTTATATCAATCAATTGAATCATGTCGAACTCTTATAACATAATTTTTAAACATAATGACATATCTATATGTATATCCTGGTCATCTGAAAGCACAAGTTCAGTCTTCATGTTCATATTATAGCAAAATTTCAAATATCTTTATGTTATCTGCACCACATCTATAGAACTCACATCCTTCAGGTGAACATCTGATTTTCGCACCCTTGGGACACTCGAGTCACACTCTCCAAGATGTTATGCTAGAGACTGAGGCTTCCAATTGCCAAACCCTATCCTAGAACTAACTCAGAGCCTTGGTGGTACCCACAAGATTTCATTCGTGTGACTGGGAGGCTACACTCACACCTGTAGGCTTTCTTCCATAAGCCTAAGGCTTAGAGCAAGGGAAAAATTCCCTTTCCTCAGACCATACCTTTGTTGCAGATCATCAATGTCATATACATGTTTATGAATTCCCATAAACCATATTCCAAAATTACATAATATGCAAATGAAAATAGGAGAAGTGATATTATGGAGAGGATCTCCCTCTATATGGAATCCACTTTATTCATCTTCATTCATGTCATCAACCTGTCTATAATACTATCATGCATTAGTCAGATCTATTAGATCATAAAGTAAAAAATATACCCATTATGGTCTCAACATGCTCACATCAGCTACTATATTATCATATCATGACATCAATCTGTTATCAACGGTTAGAGTGAAATAGCTAATGGAAGTAGACTTTAAGAGTCATGATCACATGCATTACTTCTATGTCACATAAATCAATCTATTAAGAGTTAGGATCATATGATAAGGGAAACTAACATGTGCCATCATACTTCGAATATCATGAACACAATATCAAGTCTATTAAGTCATTCCATCAAGTTAGGGCATTTTTTTTTACCATATCTCATAGTTAATAATCATATCAAATCATACCCACGGTTAATGAAGGATCTAGAGTATCAATCTTATATTTATACTTTTATCATGGTTACCATTCTTAACATGATCAATAGGATCAAGTGAGGTCATTTAATAAAATTCTATCAAAACAACAAGAGAGTCACCCCTTTCTTCATATTCTCATCATGCTCATTAGAATGATTATCAAAACCATTATATAAATCAATGAGGTAACTTTCTATATGATATCCATCATGCCTTATGCATGTCAAGTGTCAATATTATTATTTACAAGAGTCAAAGTTCTATCCTTATTTATGTGATAAAGATACCAATAAATGTTAGTCAAACATAAAGGTATACCACTATGTCAAATATCAATACCAAATAGCCTCATTGAATCAAGAATATCATCATGATCAAAATTTTCAATACCAGATGCACCATAATAATCATGAATCCAAATCACTTCCATATGCATGCATGGACAATTTGTGAAGGAGACATTCTCAACATACCTTAGGTATAACCTTTCCATTCAATATTACAACTGAAACATAACATTGAAATAGTATACCATGCATACCTTGTAGTATTGAAATACATGTGCACCTTCTCATAGGAAGCTTGTAGTGCTTGTCACATTTTCATCAAGTGCCTCTTTACCTTTTTCCAGATCTAGCCTTTCTTTATTACATCTCAAATTATCCCAAAGAAGTATCCACTTATCACATCTTATCAAGGAGGTTAGAAACACCCAAATACATGCAGGAAGTATAAGAAATGATTAAAATAATAATCATAATAGTCAGATCCATAATTCTAAGCAAGAGTAAAAACACAAAGAAACATCATAAGTCAATCAATACTTATCTTTAATGAGAGGTGATCCTCTCCTTATTGAACCAACCTTAAAGAGCCAATTTTTCCTCCAATAAACTTTATCAACAAACATGTCCACTAGAGACTATCCCATGTAGGGCTTCATCAGATATGTCCCAAGTGCTTAAGCATCTTCACATGGACCATGCTAGAGTTTCATATATCATATCTCAATTATTTTCCAGAAACCATGGTTTTTCTCAAGCCCTAACCATCAAAACCTAATGCACAACTTTCCTAGCTTTTCCTTATTGCCCTAGAATTATATAACCAAGAGGTCAGGGTTTTCGCATTCAGATGGGACCCCAGTCACACACTTCCAAGCTCATCAGTGCGACCATAAAATCCCAGTCGCATTCATAGCTCCTCCTTAGTGTGACCGGAGCATCCTAGTTTCAGGCACAACTCGTCTTCAATGTGATCGACATCTAGGGTTTTTGCAGTCTAGATTTGACTACTAGTCACACACTTTCCTAGGTTAAGGAAGTGATTGGGGCCTTATAGTTTCACAGATGAATTATCCTACATGTGACCAAGGACTAGAAGATGAAGTTTCAGTATTCTAAAGGTTTTTCTCAGTCATCGATGAGTTTGTCAGTAGCTTTCAGTCATTGACAGTTCAATACAGTGTTCAGAATCATATTTCAAAGTGTATACGTGGTTGGATTTATTTCATGAATGGTGTAGAAGTTTTACTAGTTAGTTGCATAGATGAAGATACAGATCATTTTACTCTATTTTTCTGAATAATTTGATGACAAACTAAGAATAATAATAGTGTTTTTTTCCCTGGTCTGACCAATCCTGGTGTCTTTATTTGTGCATGCTTTTCTTCCATTATTCCTTTATGTTCTATTGCATTGGTGATGATGTTATTATTCTTTATACATAATTTCATGTGATGTTGAATAATGATGTAAATCTGAATAATGTTATCATGCTATGAGGTGAACTTAATGTGTTAATGAATAAATGCAATTATCCAAGAAAAGAACAATATATCCCTATGAAAAATTAACATGGTATTAGAGATGGGCTGAGTAAAATTCATGGAAATCGCCCCTATGATGACACCATTGGTGGAAGAAAAAAAAGGATGAGAGAGACCTAAAATATTTCAAGGGCATGAAGGAAACCATAGGAAAGTTGTGCATTAGGTTTTGATATTTATGGCTTGAGAGAAACCCTAGTTTATGGAAAATACTTCAGATCTGATATATGAAACTCTAGCATGTTCCATTTGAATATGCTTAAGCACGTGGGTCATATCTGATGAAGCCCTACATGGGATAGTCTCTATTGGACCTGGTTGTTGATAAAGTAAATTGGAGGAAACATTGGCTCTTGAAGGTTGGTTCAATAGGGAGAGGATCACCTCTCATTAAAGATAAGTATTCCTTGACTTATGATGTTTCTTTGTGTCTTTACTCTCGTTTATATTTATGGATCTGATTATTATGATTATTTTTTTATCATTTCTTATACTTCTTGCATGTATTTTGGTTTTTCTAACCTCCTTGATAAGATGTGATAAGTCGATACTTCTTTAGGATAACTTGAGATGTAAAGAAAGGCTAGATATGGAAAAATGTAAAGATGCACCTAATGAAAATGTGACAAGCACCACAAGCTACCTATGAGAAGGTGCACATGTATTTTAATACTACAAGGCATGCATGGTATACTATTGCAATGTTATGTTTCAGTTGTAATATTGAATGGAAAGGTTAGCCCTAAGGTATGTTGAGAATGTATCCTTCACAAATGGTCCATGCATGGATATGGAAGTGATTTTGATTCATGATTCTTATGGTGCAACTGGTATTGAGCATTTTTATCATGATGATATTCTTGATTCAATGAAGCTACTTGGTATTGATATTTGACATAGTGGTATACCTTTATGTTTGATTAAAATTTATTGATATCTTTATCACATAAAGAAGGATAGCACCTTGACTCTATTAAATAATACTCTTGACACTTGACATGCATAAGACATGATGGATCTCATATAGAAGGTTACCTCATTGATTTATATAATGGTATTGAAAATGCTTCTGATTAGCATGATGAGAATATGCAGAAAGGGTGGACTCTTTTGTTGTTTTTATAGAATCTTATTAAATGACCTAACTTGATCCTATTGATCATGTTAAGAATGGTAACCATGATAAAAGTATAACTATTAGATTGATGATCTAGATCCTTCATTACCCCTAGGTATGTTTTGATATGATTAGTAACTATGGAATATGGTAAAACAAAATTACCTAACTTGATGGATTGACTTAATAGACTTGGTATTGTGTTCACGATATTTGAAGTATGATGTCACACATCTTAGTTTCCATTATCATATGATCCTAACTCTTGATAGTTTGAGTTATGTGACATAAAATTAATGCATGTGATCGTGAATCTTGAAGTCTACTTCCATTAGCACTTTGACTCTAACCCTTGATAACAGATTGATGTCATGATGTGATAATATAGTAGCTAATGTGAGCATGCTATGACCATGATGGGTATATGTTTGACTTTATGATATAATAGATCTGACTGATGCATGACAGTTTTATAGACAGGTCGATGACATGAATGAAGATGAATAAAATGGATTCCCATATAGAGGGAGATCCTCTCCATAATATCACTTCTCCTATTGTCATTTACATATTATGTAATTTTGGAATATGGTTTATGGGAATGAATAGACATGTATATTACATTGATGATATGCAAAAAAGGTAAGGTGTGAGGAAAGGGAATTTTTCCCTTTCTCTAAGCCTCAGTCGCATGGAAGAAAGCGTATAGGTGCAACTGTAGCCTCCCAATCTGAAGAATGCAAGTTCATGGGTGCCACCAAGGCTTTGAGATAGTTTTGGGCTACAATTTAGCAATTGGAAGCCTCATTCGCTAGCATAACATATGGAGAGTGTGACTCAAGTGGCACAACTGCACTTAGTAAGGCCCAAGGTTGTGAATATGCCTACAGGTGATCTAAATATGGGAAAACTAGTTTTGTTCTACTAGCTCCCTCATCAGTATAAAATAAATGTGTTTAGGATCGTCTCAAATTAGCAAGTTGTGAAAGGGTTTATGTGTCAAGTTCTATGTCTTTTATGAGAAATTTCTAAGTTAATTAGTTGTTAAAAACACATGTAAAACAATTAATTTACAGACAAATAAAACACAACAAACACATTACTCTGTAGCTGATGACAGAGTTCACCCCTCCTGAGCTACATCTTCATGGACCTACTTCAATTGGCTAAGCCCTCTTTGGATTAATGGTCAATTATCTGATTACATGCACATACAGTTCTCAAATTTCTTCACAACCTTATCCATTGGTTTCAGAAGACCCAAAAACCTCAAAATAGACTCTTAAAGATATGAAAATAGTCTTCAAGTGGACTAGGCATGACCCCCTCTCCTGGTGGCCTTGGGCTTCTTTAATCTTCAAAGTGGAAAAATCACTTAAAAAAGTGCTCCAACGCTTCTGCAACCTGCACCATCATGCTTAAAGCATCCAAATCATCTAGGAATGACTCTTTTTGAGTGAAAATTGATTGAAATATGCCAAAGTTATGGCTTCCTCAATATTTCCTAGAAAAAATCCACTAAAATTTGAGAAACTCCACTTAAGCCCGCCAAAACTAGAGGTGGCGCCGAAAATAGCTGACCTGCCAACTTATCCGCCAAGTTAACTGTGACTTTAATTAAGTTAAGTGGAGGTTAATTAAGGTAAGTGCACATTTAATGGATGTTTAGCGCTCTAAGTGCAATTAATGAAAATCCGAATTATAATTTAGATTAGCACTTAATCCTTTGGTTTAAGGTTAATTAAAACCTGTTTAGTACTTAAACTCCACGCCAATACAATAAATCTATGCCACGGTTTTGGGAAGTGGTCCCATGGTAAGGGGCTGGCCCTACGAGGCTAGCCCCTTTTATCCTCCACCTAAATTCAAACTAAAGGTTAAATACATGTTGTGGCATATGCATATTAATATCTATTGTGTAGAACAAATGATAAGTCGTGTACATTATGTGGGGGAGGTTGCGGGTTCGACTCCAACCTCCGCCCTTCTGCCAATATATAATTTCTCTCCAATGCGTATTTAATAAATTTTGACCCGTAGACATTAACCACAAAAATTTTCCATTGGGAGGGGCACGTGGCCACCTCTGGGCTAGTCACGTGTCAACATCCCATTGGTTCATTAAAAACCAATCAAATTGCACCAACGAGCCTAGAGATTTGACCAATCATCATTCACAAGTGTCAGCTTCTCAATCGACTGTATAAAAATCCAAAATTTTACCTTTGACCATGTTTGACGTTTTTTTGAAAATTCGTCTGTTTGGTCAAGCAGACAGTAGGCTCTAACTTTCACATATGGACTTTGTTTTGAGTGAAATGAAGTGCACCAGTTTCTTGGCGACAATACCTATCCGGTCATTCTAGGTTGAAGCTATTATGAGCACTTTGAATTTTTAGGAAATTTTTTCCCCAATCTTGATTCTGATCACTCCTTCCCACTGAATGGAATTTGGACCCACAAAATTTGGTTATCTGATGAGAGTTGAATACTCTTCTCTTTCCCATCTTCTATCAACTTGATTCTACTTGGAAAAATATCCATGACAACCACTTGGGTTCACTGACATGCCTTACCTTGCAAATAGATTGACACTTCAACCAATGTTCTCCTTTTGCTGTTGACCCCATCCAAAACTTGTTGGCTGCTTTTTGAATGATTAAAAAACTTGTTGTACCAAAGTAATCCCTCTGTTCTTGGAAAATTGACTGATGGTTTTCCCATTGAGAATCTTGCTCCTCCTTTGCACAAACATGCATTCGATGCAAGCTTCTCCTTGGACACCATTTTTCCAAGTTAAGCCCATATGAGTGAACTACAACAATGAGTTCCAATATCAATAATCATAAGAAAATAAATGGCCATTCTTTTTACCTCCATGGTTCCAAATTCCACATCTGAAAAAATGCATTCGCCATCTCTTTCACTTCTTGGCGTTAACACATCAAATGGTCTAAAATGGTTGTTGTTTTGGCTACAATCTTTTTGGCATCTTGTCCACTTTCCACTTCTTGCTTCCATCATCCTCTAGTGTTGACATACTTCTCTTACCATGATTTGAGATTGAAGGCTACTCATGAGCCTCTCTCTCAAGAGTGGACCTTCCAAAATCCTACAACACCTTGTCAAAAGAAAAAGCCATTAATCTGAAAAACACATCATGCAAGAAACATAACTTGAAAACATATCCTTTTTCTCCTTAAAAGCAACAAATGTCACATCCTCTGAACATTTCCATGTACTCTTACATCTTGGTGTACAAACCATCGACCAAACACAAGTTGACAAAACATGCCTCTTCAATCACAATGAAACTATAAAAATTCCACTGTTCACACAAACAAACTCTCATGCATGTATACAATTCTCAACTCTCTCACAAGTAAAATCACATGTACAATAATCCCATTTTCATGTACAAGTACTTAAAGACCTGAAATGATCAAATTTTTTGCATCTAAGTGAGTCAACATAACTCTACTTTTCAAACACCTTCGTAGTGTAAACATGCAACATACTTTCAAGAGAAAATAAATGCATTCAATTGGAAAACAAATGCATCCATCATCAAAATAAATGCAAGGCCTTAATTGGTTAATAAATCTAACCATCTCTTTCCTAACCATTTAGATGGCTCTTCTTTCAGCTGCACTTCAACATCTGAATCATCCTGACCCACATCAATTATGGAATCCTCATTTCCATTCTTGTCAGAATCTTTCTCCACCTTCGTCAAATGTCGTGGATGACTTGTTGGATATAAAGTCCAAAGCTTGTCTACAAGATGACCTTGCTTATGGCAATGAGTGCAACATAATTGCATTTTCTTTTCAACATAGTTTGTATTATCTAGTGGACCTTTGGCTTTCTGTCTCCTTTGTTTATAAAGTTTCTTGTGCATGGATATCTTCTTCCAACATATTGAAACAATATGGTTATTCAAACCACACAAATAACATGTAAACTTTCTCCAAATATTATGTGAAGATTTACCATGTTTATCATAATCAAAAGAAACTTGATTAAAGGCATATTTATACCTTGCACATTCACCTTTGTCGCCTTCTGGATCAAATGAATCTGATGAGGTAGTGGCTCTCTTTGGAATACCAACAATATATTTAATGACATTAGAGATTTCAACATCCTCTTGTTTTCCATTCTCATTAGCTTCATGCTTATGAGAACCTTCTTGAAAAGTGGGTGTGAAAATTTTGCATTCCTCATGAACACAAACTTCACAAGCTTGAGGTAATGAACATGTAATGAAATTCCTTCTTGGAACACCTTCATGTGCCTCCTTGTCCATGACAAAGATCCAAATACCTAGGCCTTTCCTCAACAAAAATTGGCTCAACTATGCTTTGTGCATGTTTTCATAACCCTTTACCTTCATAGCCCATTTTCATCAAGAATTTGGACCCTATTCCTCTAATGTGTCTTTCAAAAGCACCTCCACATTCATCTTGAGAAGAAATAGAAGATAAAATTGAATTGCATACCTCATTTTCATGCACATACTTAGCTAAGGTTTCTTTGGAAATATGGAGTTGAGTCTCCATCTCATGCATCCTTACTAGGTTTTCATTTGCAATATTGAGCTGAGTCTCCATCTCATGCATCTTTTCAAGAAGCTCTCACTTCTCCTCCTTCATGGAAATCAACTGCACTTGAAGTGTAATGCTTTCCCTCTTATCTTCATACATCTCTTGCACCATATAATTCATGTTGTAGATCTTTTGCAACATCTCTTTATCAAAGAGATTTTCTAAGGAAGATTGACTAGAAACAGTGCTTGATGACGCTGTCATCACACTTGAAATGCATAAAAAGCTTCTTTGTTGTGACTTGAGAGCTGAGTCCTCAATATTGAACTTCTCTTCTCTTCAACTTACATACATAAACTTGCACACAATTAAATTCTCCTTGCACAGATACATAACCCTTGGAAAACCATCTCAGGGTTAAAATGAGCTAAACTATGCTCTGATACCAACTTGATCAAATTATGGGAAAACTACTTTCGTTGAGCTAGCTCCCTCATCAGTATAAAATAAATTTGTTTAGGATCGTCTCAAATTAGCAAGTTGTGAAAGGGTTTATGTGCCAAGTTTTAGTGTCTTTTATGAAAAATTTCTAAGTTGATTAGATGTTAAAAACATAGGTACAACTATTTTTTAGAGAAATAAAACACAAAAAATACATTAATCAGTAGTTGATAACAGAGTTCACCCCTCCTGGGCTACATCTCCATGGATCTGCTTCAAGTGGCTAGGCCCTCTTTGGATTAATGGTCAATTCTATGATTACATGCACCTAAAATTCTCCAATGGCTTGGAAACATGCTCGATTGGATTTAGAAGACCTAAAAACCTCAAAATAGACTCTTCAAGCTCTGAAAATGGTCTTCAAGTGGACTAGGCATGACCCCCTCTCCTGGTGGCCCTCGGCTTCTTTAATATTAAAAGTGGAAAAATCACTTATAGAAGTGCTACAACACCTCTGCAACCTACACCATCATGCTCAGAGCATCCAAATAATCTAGTAATGACTCTTTTTGAGCCAAAATTGGTTGAAATATGCCAAAGTTATGGCTTCATCAATATTTTCTAGAAAAACCCCACTAAAATTGGAGAAACACTAGTCAAGCCCGCCAAAACTAGAGGTGGCACCAAAAATAGTAGACCCGTCAACTTATCTGCCAAGTTAATTGTGAGTTTCATTAATTTAAGTGGAGGTTAATTAAGGTAAACACACATTAATGGAAGTTTAGTGCTCTAAGTGCAATTAACAAAAATTCGAATTATAAATTAGATTGCCACTTAATCCTTTGGTTTAAGGTTAATTAAAACTTGTTTAGCACTTAAACTTCACACCAATACAATAAATCTCCACCACGGTTTTGGGACATGGTCCCATGGTAAGGGTCTGGCCCCTTTTTTCCTCCACCCATATTCAAATCAAAGGTTAAATACATGTTGCTACCTATGCATATTAAGATCTATTGTGTAGACCAAATGGTAAGTCTTGTGGGTTATGTGGGGGAGGTCGCAGGTTTGACCTCAACCTCTGCCCTTCTGCCAACACATAATTTTTCTCTAATGCATATTTAATAAATTTCTAGCCTTAGACATTAACCAAAAAAATTGGCCTTTGGGAGGGGCACACAGTGGCTTTCGAGCTAGCCATGTGTCAGCATCCCATTGGTTCATTAAAAACCAATCAAGTTGCACCAAAAAGCCTGGAGATTTGATCATTCATCATTCGACAAGTGTTAGCTTCTCATTGGGCCGGATAAAAACCAAAAATTTTACCTTTGACCTTGTTTGACTTTTTTTTTTTATAAATTCGCCAGTTTGGTCAAGCGGACATCAGGCTCTAACTTTTACATACAGACTCTGTTTTGAGTGAAACGAAGTGCGTAGGATTCCTAGCGATGAGACTTTTCCACTCATTCTAGTTTGGAGTGATTTTTAGCACTTTTAATTTTTAGTAAAATTTTGCCTCCAATCCAGATTATGATCAACAGGACACAAAACTAAAGTTTTGTACATGAAATCAGATGTTCACCTGAAGGATGTCAATTCAACAGATGTGGTGCAAATAACATAAATATATTTGAAATTTTTTTATAATATGAACATGAAGACTGAACTTATGCTTGCAAATGACCAGGACATACATATAGATATGTCATTATGTTTCAATCTTGTGCTATAAGAGTTTGGCATGATTCGATGATTGATATAAATGAGAAGTGTTTTGAGTTTTGATATGATGCTTGACAATGACTTAGAACTTTGACTTGATGACTGAGGCATGTTTTGGACTATAGATTTCTCTACGATAAGAAAATTTGGATTTGACCTAATGAATAATGATTCGATTTGATGACTGATGACTTTCCTTGAAGATGATGATATATACGCATATTTACCTTCAATATATTATATGGGTATTTGGAATAATTGCTTTGTATTGGCCTCCTTGGTTGAAGTATCGATAGTTGTGATTCAGTATGAAGATGGAACCTGCATGACTTATCCTTAGTGTATGCATTTGCATCTAATGGAAGAAATGACTTGTATTATGATCATGGGAATAACTTGATGAATTTTTGGACTCATTGATAAATATTTTTGGGCATGATAATAGATGATGTCATGAAATCTCTACCTATCACCTAGTCTAGAGAATTGACACTGAGATATTGATGAATTTGATATAGTATTCATCTGGATTCTAAAATTTTATGAGTTGATTTAGTTGATTTTATTGCACAATATTTATTTATGAAAGGTTGGGAATGCTAGTTTGGTAAATTATTATGGTTTTAGTAAGCATTGCATGAAGCAAGCTCCCTGATTCGAGTATTTTTGCACTGAAAGTTCTCTGGTGAAGCAAAGACGATGTTTTGATCCAAATGTCTACTTCATAACTGTTATAAGGTATGAATTTGATTTTTGTTTTGGTTTTATATTGATGATCTACTCTTACTTAGACCATCAGAGGCTCATTTCCTATCAAGAGTAGATTATAAGGTATGAATTTGATTTTTGTTTTGGTTTTATATTGATGATCTACTCTTACTTAGACCATCAGAGGCTCATTTCCTATCAAGAGTAGATCATCAATATAAAACCAAAACCAAAATCAAATTCATACCTTATAACAGTTACATACATACATACATACATACATACACACACACACACACATATATATATATATATATATATATATATATATATATATATATATATATATATATATATATATATATATATATATATATATATATATATATATATATAAATACTTGTTGTGCATAGAACCTGATTGAGTTCATGATTGAGTTGCTTCGATATATCTGCATAAGATGATCAATTCTTGATCTAAGATATTCTTTATATGATATGTGACCGCATGGATGTATTGTTGATATTTGTGATTATTATTGATCATCACATGTGGATGTTTCTTTAGTATGAGATATTTCATGATATCTTGGATAGGAGGTCCATAGCACGATCGGGGTTGAGTAGATTGTTGCTAGCATGGCTAGCTATGAGGTAGGATGAAGAAGCTCCTTAAAGAGCTCTCTGAGAATGATTAGGATATGACATGGATACATTGTGATGAAAAAGATTGGGATTTGATTAGAAGAGAATCCCATATATATTTATATTTGGGACTGTTATTCTCTCATATATTGAGACAATGCAACTAGATGAGACAATCTTAGGCTTGTGATTAACACCTCATTAAGAGGGAGGATCAATATGGTATCCTTTTGTGATTTATATGATTATTTATGTTTTGATGTGATATTTGATGTGATGTCCTATATGAACAAGGTACAACTGTTATTGATTCATGATGATTCAAGTACGATGATATGAGTATGATGAGAGCATCGTTGATCAAGGACGTTGAGCAAACTCTTCCTCCCTGTCTGAGCTCCCAGGGTGTGGAATTGAAATAGAGGGCTCCTGCATTTGAGGGATCTCTAAAAATATGTGATTACCCCTATCTGTTACCCAGGGTTGAGATGTTGCTCCCTTATCTTCATAGGGTCAGAGATGTTGCTACCCTATCTGGTCTATTCAGAGTATAACCCATTTCGAATCATACCCACAAGCAGGGCTTGTTGGTAATACTACTACCCTTCTGGACAATGGGTTAAGAGTGTAATTGGGGTGTAAATCTATTATGATGTAAGTGTTATACCACATGACTACTTAAAATCATCGATGGGAAGAATTGTAGGCAATAACATTGGTTTGAGATGACCCTGCACATTTACGGGATTAGAATGAGCTCCTTGATGTGATACCATGGTTGAGACATGCTCCCCTGTGTGGTTGATATCCTATTTCTCGATATGGGATTGTATTAGTAGCTCCCCCATGAGATTTTGGGTTGAGTAGTAGCTCCTCGATGTGGTTATAGGTTGAGTCGTGCTCCTTAATGATATTATCTCCATTGATTTGATTTTGGGTAGTATCCCACTAATAGAGATTCATGATCGTAGTCTAATGAATAAAGGGTGGTAGCTTATGCTCCCCTCTGATGGAAAATTATTTTTCTAGATTCGAGAATATTCAGCATATTACCATGGACAATCAAGAGATTATCATAAATAAGAAAGATATGGATTGCGAAGATCATTGATTTTTTGAGATGATGAGATAATTGATATGGTCATGACATGATGACAACATGACATAATGAGATATTGATCGACGGAAATTTTTTTATAGGTGGAATTATCCCTCGTTGAGAGGGAGTGTTAAAATTATGAAACTACAGTCAAATTCAACCTTAGACATCTCATATGTCGGATATGATGATTGCATTGAATTCCGCTTTTCAAGAGGATCAAAATCGACCTAAATATCACCCCATTTGGATAAGCAGAAGTTGGATTTTGAATTTATGAACCCACTCATGTACATTGTATTAGGTCAACCCTATATGCATGTGCATATTAGATCAGGTCAGACCTAAAGCAAATGGACCCATTGGAAGTCTATAAACACAAGTGCCCTCTACCTCTTTTGGACACAATGATGAGACACTCTTCTCTCTTAGGTTTTGGATCACATAGGTTTGAGGCTTGTCTATGGAATAATAGGTTTTCTCCATGGTTAAATTGCAGGGTCTGAGGCTCGCATCTCTAATTTAGGGTTTTATTCCCTAGTCGCAAGCACAAAACTAGAATATTTTGACCTTGTTAACTCACTCCTTAGCTCATGAGTGCGATTGGAGCCTTCGAGTTGCATTAATCCCCCTATGTGCATGCAACTAGAATTTTAGGGTTTCCGCAGTCAGATCAGACCCCAGTCATATGCTTCTAGGCTCATCAATTCAACCAAAGCATCCTAGTCGCATGCATAGCTCCTCCTCAGTGAAACTAGAGCATCCCTGTCGCACGCACAACTCATCCTCAATGTGACCACGATCTAGGGTTTCTGCAGTCCAATTTTGACCCACATTCACACACTTACCTAGTGTAAGGGAGCGACTGGGACCATATAGTCGCGCGGATGATTCCTCCTCCATGCGATCGAGGACTAGAAGATGAAGTTTCATTATTCCAAAGATTCCTCTCAATGACCGAATATTTTGGTCGTATATTTCAATCAGTGGCAGTTCAATACAGTCTTCAGTATTATATTTAAGAGTGTATACATGGTTGGATTCATTTCATGAATGATGTAGTAGTTTTGTTGGTTAGTTGCATAGATTAATATATGGATCATTGTACTCTCTTTTGCTGAATCATTTGATGAAAAACTAAGAAGAATAATTTGCCAGGGTTTTGCCCATAGTGGGTTTTTCCGTAGTCTCCAACCGATCTTGGTGTCTCTATGTGTGCATGATTTTATTCCATTGTTCCTTTATGTTCCGCTACATTGATGATGATTTTATTATTCTTTCTACATAATTTCATGTGTTGCTGAATAATGATGTAAATCTGAATAATGTTATGATGCTATGGGGTGACCTTAATGTGTTAATGAAGAAATCCAATTATCCAAGCAAAGAACAATATAGCCCTATGAAAAAATAATAGGAATTAATTTTCTCCACTACAAATTTATGTGGAATATTACAAATGTAGCAAAATTGGGCATAAATCTTAGGATTGCAAAAGGAGTCTAGTCAAATCTCACAAATAGGTGAAGGAAGAGTGTTTTCCTAGAAAAAAAATTATATGGAAGAAAGAAGAAAAATAGAAGTGTGGCATCATGTTGCATGCTCAAAAACATGAAAACAAATGGTATGTTAACAATTACTATTCAAGACGTATGATAGGATATCAGAGTAAGTTCAACAAAATTAAAGCGGTATATGGAAGTAAAGTAATCTTGGAAACAATGCATCTACAAAAAATGTTGGGAAAGGGACAAACAACATTTATAATGGAAGCACTGAGGCTCAAAATGTTTTATGTGTGGAAGGATTGAAACACAGTCTCTTGAGTTTTAGTTGAATGTGTGATCAATGGTATGATATCACATTTAATTCCAAGATATGTGAAATCAGAAATTTCTATATGGGAAAACTGATAGCAAGAGCTAACATAACTAAAGGAAATGTATAAATTGTTGATGGATATGAAATTGAGAAGTGATGCATTGTAAGGATAGATGAAAGTTATATATGGCACAAAATGTTGGGACATATTAGTTTTGATAATTTGGTAAAATTTACAAGAGCATATTCCATTAAGGACATGCCTAAAATTTCAATGCCTCACAATGCCATCTGTAAAGCATGCCAATTTGGATAACAAACTAGAGTTTTCTTCTTCAAAAAAAAAAATATTCAACATCTAGGCCATTCAAAATCATTCACACTAATCTTTGTGGATGAGAAAAAACTCTAACTCTAAAATGTTAAAGGTACTTTATGGTATTCATATATGATTTTATAAGAATGACTTGGGTTACTTTTCTTTGAAAAAAAATTAGAAGATTTTGAAAAAGTTAAGGCATTCAAGGCTTTAGTTAAAAGTTAAATATATTTAAAGATCAAATGTATAAGCATAGATAGAGGATTAAAATTAACTCCATGTGAATTCAATGATTTTTGTGAGAAACATGGAATCAAAGGTCATTTCACTATTGTCATAACTCCATAGAAAAATGGTGTGGCCGAAGGAAATATTTGAACAATTCAAGATATGACAAGATCTCTACTCTTTGAAGCTCAACTACCAAAATTATTTTGGGGAGAAGTAGTAAATACAACAATCCATATCTTGAATAGAGCTCAAATAAGGAAAAATATACCAAAAATCCTTATGAGCTATGGAAAGGAAGATCGGACATAGTGAACACTTTAGAAATTTTGGAAGCTAATGCTACATTCAGGTAAATAAAAAAAATATATGGAAATTCAAATCCAAAGTTGATGAAGGAATCTTCGTTGGATATTTATATTGAATAATAAGACACAAAGGTTATGATAAAAGGACTTGAAAAGTTGTATAATTTATTGATGTGAAAGTATATGAAGTGCTTCCCCATAATGAAGTGATACCTTAAGCTCAACCACGACCATTTGTATTCCAAAAATCAGAATCAAATGAACATGAGGATGAAGAGAATGATGAAGGTTAAAGGGAAGAAGATGACCGATTGCACAAAAAATCTCCATCAAAATATGTTCAAAAGAATCATCTAAATAATCACATTTTTGGATATAAAGAATCAGGATTTCAAACAAGAGGAAAGTTCATTAATGGATCAAACCAATAGAACCTAGCATTCCTATCACTGATAGAGCCTTAAAAAATTTCTCAAGCTAGTCAATATGAACATTGTGTTAAAGCCATGAATGGAGAGCTAAACCATATTGAGATAAACGATACTTGGGAATATTGTCCAAGTCTAGAAGGAAAAATGTGATTGGAAACAAATGGTTCTATGGAAGAAAACTCAATGAGGATGGATATGTTGTAAGGAACACAGAAACACTTGTATGCAAATCATATGCCTAAATTGAAGGTGTGCACTTCAAAGAAAAAATTTCTCTAGTAGCCAGACTTGAAGCAATCAGGGTTTTTTTGGCCTTTTATTGTTTTAAAGGGTTCAAGGTTGATCAAATGGATGTAAAATCAATATTTTTGAATGGGTTACTCAAAGAAGAAGTTTGTGTTGAGTAGACATAAGGATTTCAACTATCATAAAAAAAAATAGAATCTTGTATCTAGGCAATCACAGAGTGGCACTCTAGAAAGGATGCATAATGTAACATGGTAGCACAATATTACCTCAAGGATGATGATGTGGACATAATTATATGGGATTATGGTGATGATGTGGCAGCATGACAAGGTGCCACGTGGTATGTTGAATTAGTGATTTTGGATAGGGCCAAATTTGGGTGACACATGGGACCACTCAAAGAGTGTCACGCGACATTAGTGATGTCAAACTGGCATTACCATAAGTTTGACTATGGAACCATAGGACCAAGTCACATAGTGTGGTCGCATGAGATTCTATAAGTCAGCTTAGGACTCAAAATAATGTTGGCTCTAATGTGATATGAGGGAACTCACACACACACACACACACAACCTGTGTTCCTCAGGTCCAACAGCTTCCACACAACATACCTTGTAGGCCACATTTCATCAGATTTTCAGACTAGACCCACTCCATACATCAAACTGAAACTTATAACTCCATCAAACAATCAACCATCAACTTTATCTTCAATCAACATAATCAACAGCATATTCAACATTCAAACAACCCAGAACTGTATGAATGCATCATTGATAGATAGCAGTAAAACAAAAAAATAGATCAGACATTTCATTCCATACACTTCAGCAAAGCCCTAGATTCCATACGTGCTTTTACTTCACTAAACTTGCGTATATACGCGCTTTCACAAAGGCAAACCTACGTATAGATCTACAACTATTTCAGAACTGACCTTTGATGTCATACATGCTTTTACTGAAATGAACCTGCGTATATACGCGCTTTTGGTGAGATGAACATGCGTATAGATCTGTAACTTTTCAGAACTATGCAGCTCTTCAGAACATATAACTTAGATCTCACCCTTTACTTTAGCAAAGATTCGCCAGATCACAGATCTAAACATTCCATAAACAGATCTAGAAAATACATAGTCATTTCAGATCTAGAGATCCCTTTTCATCATTTTCTTCATAGGTAAATTATTAATTCAGATCAATCAATAAAATATTACCCATTCCATGCAGAAATACTTCAGAGTGAAGTATTCATTAAAACCCTAACTTCAGAATAGATATGGAGATACAAACTCAACCCTGAACAAACATTGATTCAAATAACATACGCTACTTTGCTTTACTGAAGCCACGTACATACGCTCTTTTCTGCACATCAACCCATGTATACTTCTGTGTATTTTATTCTTCAAAACCCTAACTTCCATATGCGCTTTTCATGTATCGAACCCATGTATATACAAGCTTTTTTTTGAAACCAACTAGCGTATAGATCTATAAAAATAAATTTTGCAGAACAAACTAGATCTATAAAACTTACCCAGATTTATTCATTTAATTCAGTAGACTTGCGCTAGTTCTTCACCATCCCTTCAGTAGGTCATTCTGGATATTCATCATCATCAGATCTAGAGATCTTGAACCATCATTATATCCATGGGTGCAACATAGATTCAGATCTAACAATTAAGAGCAGAGTTCATCCATGTAGATATCTCTTCAAGAGATTTATTTATTAACAACCCTTACACATGCACACTCTTGCACTATGATCTTCTTCTCTTTATATAGATTTAGCCTTTGTCAATACCATGAGTCAAAACCACTCAACTGCTAATGGTATTCCTGGACGGGATCAAATAGATAATCCAACACTCAATACAGTGGGCCAATACCATGGTAATGTCCCCTGGTTTTATAAATTAAGAGCGCAAATAGGCATACACTACTTGGTACGTACTTTTCTGCGTACATACACTACTTTGCCTTTACAAACCCATGTATGCTTTGTGACATATCTTATTCATCATTACTCTGGCACTTACTGGAATTTATTTCTTTGTTACTTCTAAACTGCTTTGTAGATACATCAGATTTACATTATTAACAAATAGGTCTACACTATTATCACAGATCTAAAAATTCCATTATTAACAAATAGGATATCCGCGTGTATACGCGAGTTTGGTTCAGTAAAGTAGCGTATGGTTTTAAGAGAAAGAAAAAGTAAAAAATTTTCAGTTAGCTCTAAATACTGATTCACCCCCCCCCCCCCCTCTCAGTATTTTTCCCAACAATTGGTTTCAGAGCAGGTCCTTCTGAAAAAGCTTAGCCGCTAGAAGGAAGATCAAACAAGATGAGAAATCAAGATGGAACAACATTTATCAGGCCTCCACTCTTCAACAGAAACAATTTAATCTTCTGGAAAACAAGGATGAGATCCTATCTTCAGTCTCTGGAAGCAGATGTATGGGCTATTGTTGAAGGAGGATATCAATATCCAGCCGCAGTACCAACAGATCCAACAGAAAGAAATAATTATGAAAAAAATGCAAAGGCGGTCAATGCTCTATTGGGAAGTCTAACAGAAACAGAATTTGTCAAAGTCATGCAGCTTGATATAATAAAGGCAATATGGGAAAAAATCATTCTAAGTTATGAAGGTGATGCAAAGGTAAAAAGTGCTAAACTCCAAACTCTCAGAATTCAATATGAGAATCTAAAAATGCATAATGAGGAGAGCATTGCCAATTTATTTTTATGTCTTGATGATATTTTAAATCGTATGAGAAATCTGGGAGAAACAATAACCAAATCTACTTTGGTTGAGAAAGTTTTAAGATCACTAACGGCAAAATTTGAGTCAAAAGTTTCTTCTCTTGAATAAAAGCAGGATCTTCAAAATCTTGCTTTGGTGCAACTTCATGGCATACTAACTGCATGTGAAATGAGAAGAGGAGGACCATATGAAGTCAAAGACGCTGTCTTTAGAGCTTCTGCAAAAGGGAAAGAAGTACAAGAGACAGAAGGATCAAGGTATATCTCAAAATAAGATGAGGTAAATTTTGTAAAGAAACTCCAACTTGGCACAGGATGGTTCAGAGGTAAGCTTCCTTTCAAATGTTTTTCTTGTGGAAGAGTTGGTCATTATGCTGCTAAGTGTCCTCATAAAGAAACACATGAAAAAGGGAATGAAGTAGCAAGAAGGAATAATAATCGGTTTAGCACTAGAAAAAGTTACTATAGTCATGAAGACAGTGATGGGTTATCTGATAGTGAGGAAGAATGTGAACAAGATCTTAGACTTCTCATGGCATTTGAAAAGGAATCTAGAGAAGAAAAAGATACTTTTATGGATGCGTTAGAGGACAATGATTTTCTTGATGAATTCAATCAACTCAAAATATGCTTAGAAGAAAGTAAAATATCCATATAAACTATGAAAAATCAGCTTGAAGAAAAGGAGAAACACAATGAGAAATTAGAATGTGAAATAGTAAGTCTAAGAAAAGAAATTAAGAAATTAAGAAATTAAAGACTTTGAATCTTAGATTTGCTAAAGGATCTGAAACCTTAGATGATATTATCAAGGTACAACGTTCTCCTCTTATAAATACAGGTCTTGGATATATCGGAGAATCTTCTCAAGCTTCAGCACCAAATTATCTAAAAGCAACTACAACTAGTATACAACATTCTACCACTCAGCACGGGAATAAAGAATCTTTACAGGTAAAGCATGATCATCTCAATTCAAAGAACACTAACAGGAATATCTTTCAAATAAACACCAATCAACAAGTAAATTCAAGTAGAAGATTTCATGATCGCAGAAATTTCTTCTTCAATGGACAATGTTTCTCATGTCACAATTTTGGTCATAAAGCTGTTCAATGTGTTGCAATATTCAGGGGGAGCATATTGCCAACACACACACATTTGTATGTTTGTGTGTGTGTAATGTAATGATAATATGAGCAAGTAATGTATCATTGTATTATGAGATAGATAGCTCTATGAATAAGCCTAAAGGAATTTATAGCTATGGAGTAATGTTAAGCCCATAGGCACTCTAGATTTGGAACAATATTTTGTCAAGCTCGATGGCATATTGATTCATGGTTCATCCCGAAGGATATGTTGAATGTTATTGTTATTGATGTAAAAATTTGTTATTGAACGCTCTTAATATTTTTTTTTGGATTGCACTAGTTGGAAGCTCCAATTGAAAGGATGGCCAGAAACCCTAACCTTAGGGTTTGGATTCCCTAGACGATGGACATACGTTTCACTTGTTCAAATCTTTTGAAGAAGCAGATCAATTTGTTTTCATTAGAAATCACCCTTGATGGATTCTCCTCATTGAGTTGTTTTCGGTGGTATGTGGCACACCACAAGATGCCTCAAGGTTTGTAAATTATGCTTGTTTGAAGATGGAGGACCCAATTTGTTGGTTAAAACCTCCTGGGGTGGTGATGTGATGGCTTCTCCTTGCGCAAGTCCAAATTTAATATTATAAGGCCACCCACCATTGATTAAAATAATTATTCCTATGACAAAATATCATTGATGAATTATCATTTTCAAGTAATCAATGGTACATAAGGGTTTTGGGGCTTATAAGTTAATTGAAGTTTCATTCTTAGGAAAAACCCTTAAATGGTTTTCTCTCCACAATTTCAAATTTAAATTAAAGACTTTCCCTCCAATATAGGGTTTCAAATCCCTCAAGAAATATTTTCAAAACCTATAAAAGGGACTTGAATCTTCCCTTCCTGAGTGGCAATTAAATGATCATTGTTCTTGTGCTTATTCTTTGAATGTCTTCAGGCTTGGTGTGAATAGAAACATCAAACGAGAAGCATCGTCCCTTTTGTTCTTTTTCATGAAATTGGTTGACATATATTGTAACTATTGTATTTTCTCTATATTCCCTAAGTGAACTTAGTTAGAATCATTGAACTCGATTGTGACCCCAATGGACAAGAAATTGGTTGAATCCATTTTGATTACTCAATATAATATATTAGATGTCAACATAGTGGATTTTGATTACTCAATCTAATATATCTTTTGATTAAGCAATCAGGATTTTTTTGGCCTTTGCTTATTTTAAAGGGTTCAAGATTGATCAAATGGATGTAAAATCAAGTCTTTTGAATTTGTATTGATGAATGTTTTGATAGGATCTAGTAGGACACCATAAGAAATTTTAAAACCCCCTACCAATAAAGTGGTCATTGGCACAAATCCAAAGTTAAATTTCATAGGGGTAAAAGATTTAAACAAGGGTGGTAAAGTCCATCATTTTGATTCAGACTTTCACTCAAAAATTCCAAGGAAATCAACCACACATTTCACTGTCTCTTCGGAGACATCCGATAAAATTGGAACGATACAAAGAAGATTCTGCCCAAGGATGATATGCACAAAACAAGAAATGGTCCAAATTTTTTTCATCTTTCTGGCTTTCGCACTTGTTTTCTTTAAAAAAAAATCAAAATTTTCAAATCTTTTCGGCTTTCGCACTTGTTTTCTTAAAAAAATATTCGAAATTTTTCTGGGTTTTTCACTTGTTTTCCTAAAAAAATATTTCAAAAATATTTCGGCTTTCGCAGTTGTTTTGTTTAAAAAAAATCGAAATTTTCAAATTAAATAGTTTATAAAAAGCTTTCGCACTTGTTTTAAAAAAAAAAAATCGAAATCTTTCTCGCTTTCACACTTGTTTTCTTAAAAAAAATATTCGAATTTTTTCGGGCTTTCGCACTTGTTTTCTTAAAAAAATATTCGAAATTTTTCTGGCTTTCGCAGTTGTTCTGTTTAAAAAAGAATAGAAATTTTCAAATTAAATAGTTAAAAAAAAAATCTTTCTCACTTGTTTTCTTAAAAAAAAAATCGAAAATTTTCCGGCTTTCGCACTTGTTTTCTTCAAAAAATATTCGAAATTTTTCTGGCTTTCGCACTTGTTTTCTTAAAAAAATATTCGAAAATTTTCAGCTTTCGCACTTTTTTTCTTAAAAAAATATTCGAAATTTTTCCGGCTTTTGCAGTTGTTCTGTTTTAAAAAAAAATTGAAATTTTCAAATTAAATAGTTAAAAAAAAAAGCTTTTTCACTTGTTTTCTTAAAAAAAAAATGAAATGTTGTTTTGTTTAAAAAAACAATCCAAATTTTCAAATTAAAGCAATTCAGAGAGAGAAAAACAATAATTACAAATTCTATATAAAATAGATAAATAAATATTTTTTAATCGGAATGATTATTTATATTATATAAATCGGGCTCCCACAAATAATGTCCACCTGGTTTGTACCAATATAGTTTGTTTGTATAACCTTATATTGTGAAGAAGAAGCTCAATAAAATTAATGTTTTTATATTTGATTATTTTTCATGTTTGTAAATTTTAAAATTGGTAATTTGGTTGTGTTGTTTATAAAGCATGTAGGGATGCTTCCGGTAGTTGGGGTTGTGGTCTCGGGCATGTGTGGTAGCCGCTATTTTATTTTTCACTCTTTCTCCAACTAGAATTCATGTGATAAATCCAATAATGGTATGACTATTCCATATTCTCATATGTTCTTTGTATTTGGTATTTTATTAATAATGACATAATATATGTTTCTGTTAATGAGCTTTCAAGGATAATTTCATAGTTGCAAAAGACATAAGGGAAATCTATCCCAAATAAGGTACCAAAAACAAGAATCATAATAGGGTCAAGCCAAGCCATCCAAATAATGTACTAGAGCCAACCACTAATGACTCGATGTCTGATCATGAAATGTTTAATTTTATTGGTTAATGACCTATGCATGCACTTAATTTAAACAAAAAGTAATTGAGTGGCTAACCTTGTTCAAATATGTATTCAAAATCTATTTGAATTTTTATCATGCCATAACAATGAATTTATGCAACAATTCTATGGTTGCTACATTTCCTACCCATTGAATTAAGAAACTAGGATCAACGTGCACAAATTCAAAATTATACTTAATCAAAGAAATACATAAAATAAAGGAAGATTAACTTATCTACTCATGGCTACCAATTGAAACACCCATTTATAGAGAATATGAGATTGAAAATAATAGAAACCAAGAAGCCTTCAAATGACCATGGTTTGTAGGTGGTTTTTTTTGGAAAACCACTGGGAAAGTGGCTTGTTTATGCTAAATAAACGTATCGATTGTGAAAGTAAAGCTTGGACCTAGAAAATATGTATGTGTTGAACAAAATTACCAACTTAACAAGAAATGTGACATCAAAATGAGAATTCTAGCCCTAAAAAACCAATTTTTTGTATAAAAATCATGAAGAAAACACCCCAAAATCCCAAAGGAGTGATGCAACATCACCCCTTTTTTAGGGTTAAAATTCCCACATTAAAAACCAAATATAGGGACACCAAAAACCTTTTTTCAAAAATAATTTTTTTTTTATTCAAAAATTTATATCTATATATATATGGTTAATAAGATGTTTAATTTGAAAAGTCAAATTAAATAATTTTAAGGAAAAAGACGGTGTTAATGAAATGTTCGAGCATGAAATGTTTAATTTTATTTGTTAATGACCTATGAATGTACTCAATTTGAAAAAAAAGTAATTGAATGGTTAGCCTTGTTCAATTATGTGTTCAAAAGAGATTTCAATTTTTATTATGCCATAACGATGAATTTATGCAACAATTCTATGGTTGTTACATTTCCTTCCCACTGAATGAAGAAACTAGGATCACAGTGCACGAATTCAAAATTCTACCTAATCAAAGAAATGTGTAAGGCAAAGAAAGAGTAACCTATCTACACATGGAGACCTATTGAAGCACTAATTTAAAGGGGATCTCAGAGATTGAAAGGAATAGAAGAAATAAACCTTCACTCAGAAAGTGGATTTTTTCTTACTAAATCGATGCATTGGTTGAGCAACTAAAGCTTGGACCTAGAAAAGATATGTGCATGGAAAAAAATTACCCACTTAACAAGAAATGTGACATAAAAATGAGAACTCTAGCCCTAAAACACAACATTTACAAAACATAAAAATATTGATTGATAGTAAATTCTTTGATGACTATGAACCTGCTGGAGTCTTGAGGTCGCTTTATTAAGGGATAAATCACGACCTAATTTGGCCATTGATGTGAAATTCTCCAGCTTTTAATTTGCATCAATAATTAGTGAGATTGTCTACTTCTTTTTTATATTCTCGTAATACATGAAAGTATGTTATTGATGAAATTTATTTTACCATTTTTTATGCTTTTTCATGATATTTTCTATATATTTTCACTTTGGCATTTAACCTTTAACTATATGTTGCAAATTAAGGAGGGATTCTCCCAAGATTGTGAGTTGTTTCACCTACTTTTATTTTGAATTCAAGAGACCCTTATAAATACCATTAATCTCTACATGATTATTTGTCATGACCAAGACCCCATGCATAACTTCAATATATTTGAAGAGGTTAAGAACACGAGGATTAATCGATTCTAAATGAATTATATTTAGAACTATCTCATGATAAGATTCTTGATTAAGATCCTTTTCTTTTACTTTCAACTCGATGGTTTTGATATAGAATAGCAATGTTGTCATGGACATATTGATTTTTGTGTACTATGATTCGTATAATTTCATATAATTTGGATGTTGATAAGGTACCCTAATAAGCTAATCATTGTTAATCTTTGGTTTAATCCGTTCATGTTTACTCGTGTCATCATGTTAATATGTGATACTTTTGTGTTCATTAGCCTTGTTAGCATCCTTTAGCTAATGTATGTATTTATTAGGTAGTGATTGATGCACTTTCAACCCTTCTTGAATTTGTGTTGATTTATTTTTTGATCTCAAAATCTAAAGACTCTTAGGTTGATAGAACATTTTAGTCACAACACTTTAATTTTTAGCTTCAATTGATTATGTGAAGTCTTTTTATTTACATTTCCCAAAAACTTCCTTGATTCACTGTCATCAATGGATGTCTCTTTTTTTACTTTTAGTATGTATACATCTTTACATTTTACTTCTTTTAACTTCCTAAAACAAGGTTACATGTGATTCTTCGAACGATTGATTTCCTTATCTTTATTTTATGTCATTTATTAATGGTCTTGTCATTCTCCCTTACACTAAATTACAACATATTATAGGATTGATTCTCAATTCTTCACTTGTAAATCACAATTATTTATATATGCTTTTCATATGATGCTTGTGACTGCTTTTTCAGATTTGTTTGTCAGTTAAATATAAAATATACATTCTAAGTTGACCATTTAATTCAATGTTTTAACATATTTAATAATTATCACTTAAGTTTCATTTTCCTCCTTATAATTTATCATTTATTATATTAAATCATTAATTTTAATTTTTGGAAATCCATATTTGTTTACACAAATTATTTATTTATTTAATTATTTCTTGGAGGATTATCTTGTAAAACAATTTATATAAGTATTACCATAAATGTTATAGAAGGTATTTTAATAGTAATTTTTAATAAAAAATTAATGGAGACATAATGAGAAAAAACCACACTAAACATATATTTTCTTTATCCTTAATTATGTTAAACTCAATTAGTTTAAATCTTATTCCCTATTTTGTTGTGTATGGAACCTAATTATCTTTTTCATGCATAGGTCTTATTTTAGCTACATTTGGGTCCTAGTCCCTGGAAAGGGGATGTGGGGGGGCTCCCCCTGCAACTTTTGTTGCAGGGGGGTCTAGGGGAGTGGCAACATGTTGTTATGCTCCCTAGTGGGAGCTCAGTCCCCCCCCCAACTATTGTTGCAGGTGGATCTAAGGGAGTGGCAACATGTTATGCCCCCTAGTGGGGGCTCAGGGGAAACACCCCAAAAAGATTTTTTTTGAGAAAATTGTTATGTGAAATATTGTAATTTCATAGTTATTCTCAACCGTTCATTAGGTGGAAGATCTAATGGTAAAAGTTGCGTTAATTTAGGGCTTTTTCCCTAGAAGTAAACCCTCGGTTTATGTTATGGAATTGATTGTCGTTGTATATTATTCCGTGTGAGAAAAATATAGAATTTGTGAGACCAAAGATGAAGTTATATCAGATGTGTTGTAGGTTATGTCCCTTTAGTTTGTTGGATAATTTAAAATCAATGATTTTATGTGTATCTGTGGATGTAACACAGATTGGGTGAACCATATTTATATGTGTCTCGTTTGTTTTATGATTTTTTGTGTTTCCAATATTTCATTTCATTGTTCTATTATTTTATTTTTAACAATTGGTATCAAAGTTGAAGGTCTAACTGGCTGATAAACTCATAGGAAAGAAGGATTCCTAGTTCGAGTGGGAGAAATGGCGAAGATGGTGGGTTCAGGGTTGAGAAATTCAATAGCCAAAATTACTAGCTATGGAAGATACAAATGGAGGACTATTTTTCATAGAAATATCTTTACCTACCATTGAGTGTAAAAGCAAATAAATTGATGTGTATGATGGAAAAAGAATGAGGGATTATCTACATAAGGCACTAGGAACAATAAGAATGTGCTTGGTAGAATTGGCGACCTTCAACATTTCAAAGGAAATGTAAATGAAAGATATAATAAAGGCATTGGACAAACTATATGAAAATCCCTCTACTTCAAATAAGGTATTTATTATGAAGCAATTATTTAATATGAAGATGTCAGAAAGTGGATTTGTTGCAAATAATTTAAATGAATTTAACACAGTTAACAATCATTTAAGTTTTGTAGGAGTAACTTTTGGTGATGAAGTTAAGGTTCTGATGTTTTTGTGCTCATTTCCAAAAAGTTAGAATGGCTTAGTCATGGCTACTTGTAATTGTGTCTTTGGCTTTAGTACTTTAAAGTTTAATTATGTTTTTGGTGTTATCTTTAGTGACGAAATGTGATGAAAAAGCTCAGGTGAGACATCGGGTAATGCTTTGAATAAAAAGACTAGGGGAAGAAAAATAGAGAGAGGGAGGAGCCCAAGATATTGCAGTAAGTCGAGGAAAGGAATATCCAAATCCATATCGGGGATAGTGTGCTAGAAATGTGGGAAGAAAAGACACTTGAAGAAAGACTATAAATATTGAAAGGGAAAAGAAGGATATGGACAACAAGAGAACAATCAAGAAGCAAATGTAATAGGTGACATGTTACAAAATGCTTTGATTCTTTCACTAGAAAATATTATTGATGCATGGGTGATAGATTCAGGGCTTCATTCCGTGCCACAACCCATATGAAAATTTTTATGACTATGTTCAAGGAGATTTTGGACAGGTCCGTCTGAGTGATGATAAACCCTATAAAATTATTGGAATAGATAAGGTACTTATAAAGCAATAGAATGGAAATTGATGGTTGTTAAAGGAGGAAAGACATATTCTAAATCTAAATAAAAATATAATTTCAATTTGAAGGTTGGGAAGTGAAGGTTGTGTAACTACATTTATAGAAAAAATATTGAAGGTCATTGAAGGAGCCTTGATGTTAGAAAAAGGAGAGAAGTTTAGTACATTGCATTTATGCAATGGTATTTCTGATTCTACTAATGCTTTCACCACCATAGGAGAAGATACGACACTATGATATCATAGTTTTGGGCACATGAATGAAAAAGGGCAGATTCTTCACTCAAGAAATTTTGTTGCCATGTTTGAAGCATCTTGATTTGGATTTCCATGAGAATTGTGTTTATGAAAAATAAAAGAGAGTTATATTTCTTAGAATTGGTAAAGAAAAGAAGTGTGAAAAATTAGATCTTTTTTATATAGATGTATGGGGACCAACTTAGGTATCATATTTTGGTGGCTATCATTATTATGTTACTTTTATTGATGATGCAACTAGGAAAACTTGGGTTTATTTTATACAAAATAAATCTAATGCCTTTGATACATTTAAGAAATGGAAAGCTTTGGTTGAGAATATGACAAGAAATAATTTGGAGTGTCTCATATCATATAATGGAGGTGAATATTGCAGTAAAGAGTTCAATAATTATTGTTCATACCATGGAATTTGTAGAGAGAAGACACTTTTGGGAACACCACAAGAAAATGATGTGTCATAAAGGATGAACATGACTATTGTAGAGTGTCTACTATCCATCTGTGTCTACTATTCTTCTAGGTTTCAAATTCTACATATGTCATTCTAAGCTTCCAACATTCTCCCATGTTTTTTTGATTCCATCTAGTAATTTGTGGGCTATTATCCATACCCACCAATTTATTCATCCATACTTGCTCCAGTTGATTCAAATATTTCATATGGGAATTACGATACTAATTTTCAGCTTCAAAACAACACACAATGATAATGCTTTAATTTAAGTTCTTTAGGGAGGAGTAAGATTGTTATTAAAGATTATATGGTTCTTGGAAAACCAAACTTTCCAACATATAAATTTGAGAAGCTCTTCCCAATACATTTTGAGAATAATCTTCCATATAAGACTGCCTTTGTAATATTTTTCCCACATTACATGATAACTGTTCTTATCTTAATACGTTGGTTGTACAATACCTTAGATAGATTAAAAGGTATCCATTTTAAGATGATTTGTTGCAAAGTATGGGGATAGAACATCTTCTAATATACAATGATATGTCTTCTTGTAACTTCAATATATTTGAAGAGGTTAAGAACACAAGGATTAACCGATTCTAAAAGAATTATTTTTATAACTCTCTCATGATAAGGTTCCTGATTAAAGATCCTTTTCTTTTACTTTCAGCTAGATCGTTTTGATATACAAGAGCAATGTTGGCATGGACATATTGATTTTTGTGTACTATGATTCCTATAATTTGGATGATAAGGTACCCTAATAAGCTAATCATTCTTAGTCTTTGGTTTAATACATTCATGATTACCCGTGCCATTATGTTAATACCTGATACTTTTGTGTTCATTGTCTTTTTAGCATCCATTGGCTAATGTATGCTTTATTAGGTAGTGATTGATGCACTTTCAATCCTTATTGAATTTTTGTTGAATTATTTTTTATCTCAAATTCTAAACACTCTTAGGTTGATAGAACTTTGTTAGTCACAACACTTTAATTTTTAGTTTCAATCGATTATGTAAATTATTTTTATTTACATTTTATAAAAACTTCCTCGATTCAATTTCACGAATATATGTCTCTTTTTTTACTTTCAAAATGTATACATCTTTACATTTTACTTCTTTTAACTTCCTAAAACAAGGTCAAATGTGATTCTTCAAATGATTGATTTCCTTATCTTTATTTAATAAGATTATGCCATTTCTTAATGTTCTTGTTGTTCTCCATTACATTAAATTGCAATATATTATAGAATTGATTCTCCATTATTCACTTGTAAATCAAATTTATTTATATATGCTTTTAATATAATGCTTGCTACTGTTTTTTGAGATTTTTTTGTCGGTTAACTATAAGATATAATCTTGGGTATTGACCTAGGTCTGGAGTGTCTGCGTTGCCGCTCACGCTTTAAGCCTTCTGTTACTACTGTCCATCTCTGGCTACATTGCCCCTCCGGAGACCATACTGGAGGTGACTGCTCCTGTTGATCATGCCTTTGTGTTTTCTGCACTCATCAGCTCTCTAAATCTGCCTCAGCCGAAACTCACAATATCCAAATTTGTAAAAAAATTGGATGGGATCCAGGAAGTCCCATTGCCCCTGCGATCCATTGAATGGTTGTGCTCTGTCTGGCGGAGAAAGGAATCATTGGGAAATTCATGGGGTTATGGCCTTCGCTGAAAACAATCCAAAAATGGGTGGAACACAACTAGATGGACAAAATAAAAGGGAAAATCTCTATCAGATTCTGTGGCAGGGGATTTAACACCTTACACTTCGAGATAAAGGAAGATAAGGATCTGATATTCAAGAATGGGCTATAATTCATGGATACTAGAGGGCTTTACCTCAATAAATGGACCCCATACTTCGATCCTGAACTCAACGTTCCTAACGTTGTCCCAATTTGGGTTTTTCTTCCAAATATTCCCCTTCACTGTTGGGGGGATGATTCAGTTAGAGAAATTGGGAATGCTTTCGGTAAGTTCATCGACTGAAGTGAGCCGAAGGACAACATGCAAGCTTGCAAAAAAATCTGTGTATAGGTAGACTTGGGGAAAGGACTTCCAGAGGCGATCAAGTTGAAGGTGGACAACTGAACACACATCCAATAGCTAGACTACGAATAGATTCCCTTCAAGTGTAAGGCATGCCATGAATATGGTCATTTCACTAATAGATGCAAAAGAGAAATATAGGTTGAAAAAAATGATCCTGAATCACAATGGGAAGTTATAAAAAAAATAAGTCTGGCCCAAATCCTCATAATGCTAGTGCCTCTTATTTCCATCCATCCTCTCACTCTAATAGCCCCAACACTCAACCCCCTCCAAACCTCCTCCAAACCCTTGATCCTCCCCTCACCTCCTCCAATCCCTTTACCTCCTTGGCCTCTCTAGAAGAGGACCCTCCCCAACCTTCCCTTCCTTCCTTCCCTCCTGAAACCCTACCTCATTCCCCCTCCCTCCAATTCATGCCCTCCTTCTTCCTCTGTTGAACCTTCGTATGCCAGTATAGTCACCAGAAATGCTACAAAAGAGTTGGGTTCTGTTTTGGAAACCATAAAAAAAACTGGACCTGGAATAAATTCAGCTAAACACCACAGGGATGAAGCAACATAGAAATACATTAAACTAGGAATGCAACACCCAATAGAGACATTCATTGGAGGGCTTACCAACAAAGACCTTAAACAACATCAAAAGGGAGGGAAGATAGGGTCTCAACCTGCATTCCTGAAATGATAGAAGAATTTACATGGAATTGTAGGGGACTAGGGCACTCCTCTAAAAATAATTCCCTAAAGGACATCATTAAGCAAGGACAACCAGACATAATTATCCTTCAATAAACGAATCAAGGAGAAAAATACATGGGAAATATCATAAACAAAATTAGAAACTACACTGGCACAATTGTAGAATCTAGAGGTGCCTCCGAAGGAATAGCAACAATTTGGAACCAGAACTCATGGAAGCAGTTGTCAATTGTAAAGGCCCACGACTGGATAAAAGTAGAATTACAAAACATCAATGAGGATGTTTTGATAATAGTGTACAACATTTATGGACCAAATCAGTACACTGAGATAATGAAGCTTATTGGCACACATTAAAATCTGATATGGAATGCAAGGAAAAATTCAATTTCATCATAGGAGGGAATCTGAATTTGGTACTGCACACCAAAGAGAAAAGAGGAGGAACTTATAATCCTGACCCCTCAAGAGATCAGTTGGAAAACATCATACAAGATCATTACTTGGTGGACATTATCCCCAAAAACAGAAGTTTCACATGGAGAAATCACATACTAGGGCCACAGAACATCATGGAAAGACTTGACCACTTTCTCATTGTTGTTTCCCTCATCACTCATTTCTATGTCATAACATCCACCATTATGCCATGCTCAGTCTCATACCATTATCTTGTTACTCTTGTCCTCAATGACCAATCTTCCCTCTACCTCTTCCTTTCCTCTTCAATCCTCTTTGGAGTGACTCCCATGAGGCTAGACCTATAGTGGAACGCATTTGGCAGCAGCATGTGGAGGGTTCTCCAATGCATATTTGGGAAGTGAAATTGAAGCTTGTGTGCTCAACTCTCAAAGTATGGGAAAAAATCTACTGTAAAGAACCAGAAGAAATTAAGCAGGATACTAAGAGAAGGTTAGAAGAAGTTCAAGACAACATAGATAACCAAGGGGTGACTAAAGAAAAGCATGATCAAGAAAGAGAGTTATATTGGAATTTATACAATAAAAATAGAAAGGAAGAAGAAAAATGGAGACTTAAATCGAGGAATCTCTAGCTTCAGGATGGGGATAAAAATACCTCCTTCTTTCATAAGCAAGCCACTGTCAGAATATCTAGAAAACATATTACAGCTATATCTGATGAAGAAGGTAACATGCACACTATGCAAGAAGCAATAAATTAGTAGCACATTGCCATTAAAAAATCCTCCTATTGGAAAATATGGAGGCAAAGGATTATAGTGATTTATTGGCTCACACACCCAAGATGATCACTGAAGAGATTAATTCCTCCTTAATCAAGGATATTGAAGAGGTTGAAATTATCAAGGCAATCTGGACCCTCCATCCTGAAAAAGCACTAGGCCTGGATGGATTCTCCATCAGCTTCTACCGAACCTTCTAGGAAATCATTAAAATGGATCTCATCAAAATGATCCTTTGGGCCCAAAGGAAAAATAAGATCGAGGGTTTCGCAAACTCGAATTTCCTTGCTCTCATCCCTAAAGAGACTCACCCATCCACCTTTCCCATATTTAGGCCTATTTCCCTATGGAACTCCTCTTATAAAATTATTAAAAAAATCATTGCCACACACATCAAAACCTTCCTCCCCAATATTATCTCTGAAAATCAAGGTGGTTTCATCTCAAAAAGGAAAATCACTAATTCCATTATGTTGGCTCAAGAAGCCATTCATTCTAGCATGATGAGATTGGAGAATGGATTTGTCTTGAAACTTAATATTGCTAATTCCTTTGACAGAGTATGACACTCTTTCATTCTCTTTGTCCTTCAAAAAATGGGCTTCGAAGCTGAATTCATATCCCTCATTCATGCCTACATATCCAACCCCTGGATCTCTCCAATGGTCAATGGGATACCTAGCCATTGCTCGTAATCCTCTAGAGGCTTAAGAAAAAGTTACCCCTTATCCCCCTTCCTTTTCATTCTCATGGAATAATATTTTAGTAGGGCATTGGACCACAACCGTAGATTTGGACTAATCACTGGTATCAAATTTAGCAATGGGCTCAAAAACATGAATCACTCTCAGTTTGTTGATGACACCCTATTGGTGGGAGGAGCCTCTAGCATAATATCAATGAGATTTAAAACAATGTTGGACAAATTTATGAACTAATATGGAGGATAGATCAATTATCACAAAAGATGCATTTATGGATGGAATGAAACTATGAACATCATTCACAGTATTCCACAAATATTTGGAGTTCCCTATAAGTGGAGTTGGACTCATTTTCACTATCTAGGGATGCATGTCAGCATAGGACCCTTAAGAATTGAGGTGTGGAGCATCACCATTGAAAATATGAAAAAGAAAGTTTAGCAATGGGGAGCCTCTTGGCTCAATCTGGATAGGCACGTGATTCTCTTAAAACCTTTTCTCTCCTCCCTACCTCTTTACCACTTTTCACTACTTTAGGCTCCTATCAGCATCCAGCATAAAATGGAATCAATCCTAAGATAATTTCTATGGAAAGGTGGGAGAAGTGAGAAAAATAAGTTCAATCTGGTCAAATGGAGGTAGGTGACCCAAAAATATGAAAATGGTGGTATTTCTATTCGCATACCCAAACTGTTGAATGCTGCCTTTGGAGGGAAAATAGTGCGGCGCTTAATCACTGGGAAACAAACATGGTGGAATAAAGTTCTAGAAAAAAAATTCCTATCAAATCCAAGGCAAAATATTCCAGATCATACCATTCCCAACCGGCCTTGGTCTCGCATCTGGGCTCTCTGCAAAAAATCCATCCCCTTTATTCGCAACAATACCTCCAAAGTACCTCAGGGAGGCTGAATCATAAACATTTGGGAGGACAAAATAATGGGTCAGCTCCCTCTCCAAAACAATCCAAGCACTCTGCGCATCCAAATGTACCTTCGAGAGCATGGGATTAACACCTTGGATCAAATATCCAGTTGGGAAGAGAGAACTAACAATTGGAAAGGATGGATGTTTCCACATTTGCCTCCCCACCTCGACAATGAAAAAATTATTTGAAGGGACTGCTCCATGGATCTGCTCCCCTTGTAAAAGATAAAGAGGATAGCTACAGATGGGAACCCTCTGGGTATACCTACACTTTAAATGCTAGGTATGATGTTCTTCAAAATGAGAAACTCCCCACTCCTCCTTGGGAAAATTGGAAGAAAGTTTGGAAATTTGAAGCGCTTCCAAAGATTAAAATATTTATATGGACACTGGTAAATGGTAAGATCCTGATAGAAGACAATTTAAATAAAAGAGGAATTCAGGGAGCCTCTAGATGCCCCCTTTGCCTCATGGCTGAGGAGACAATCCACAACCTTTTCATTGACTGTTATTTTGCCAAAAAATGCTGGCAGTATCTCTCGGATCCCTTTCATGTTGAGATGGGTGCAAACAACTCTGTCTCAAACCTGATTGCTAACTGGAAAAAGAGTTATCCCTCGGGAAAAAAGAAGAAGAATGTGGCCAAAAGAGTATGGGACACTCTTCTTTATGCCCTATTGTGGAACATTTGGCTTATGAGGAATAAAGCCACCTTCCAAGACTGAAAACCTTGCATTAGGAAAGTGCAAATTAAGGTCTGGAGTCTCACGGTCGAGACCATTTTTTCCAAGAACAATAGTTATCTCAGCCTCAATGATTTGCAGATCAAGGAAAGACTTCTCCTTGGAAGAGCTTTTGATACACTCCCGAATTACAATAAAACTTTGGCGCACCAACCTCTCCATAAGGACCAGTGGAAGATCAGACTCAAAGAAAAAGAGTTCATTGAGTGGCTTGATGGAATCAAAAGGCCGATGCTATTCTTCAATGAAGCCTCAAAGGAAAACCCAGGAATAGCAGGAGATAGAGGCTACATTATGGATGGGAAGGGAAGTAGTGTTGTCACATTTGAATGGGGATTAGGACAACTGTCAAACAATAGAGCAGAAGCATACGCCTTATTTCAAGGCCTACAAATCATTAAAAGGTTAAAATTCAAAGAGCTATGATTTTTGGAGGCTCGAAAATAGTCATCAACATGATGTTGAACTCTGTCTTATCTCCCAACATTGCTCTTAGTAGACTGATCACAAGGTGTCAGAATTTGAGAAAGGAAATTAGAGATCTCACATTTTACCATATCCTTAGGTCCAACAACAAGAAAGTTGACTCACTGGCCAAAAAATCATGCAGCAGGACCCCTGATCAACTCCTTTCCCAAGATAGCATCACCTACTCTCCTATCCCATGAATTTTCCCCTCTACGTGACTACTAACTTCGTGATCTTTTGTGCCTTCAGGATCTTGTCATGGAAGGTCTATCATGTCCATACTCTCCCTTGTGTTTCTCCTGTGATATTTCTCCCCAAGGATTCTCGCCTTCCCCTCACCCCCAGCCAGCACCCCTCTCCCTCTTATATTATAAATCCAGCTCCTTGTTATCCTGTAGATCACCACTTGGGTTGTGTTTACTTCTTCCTATCTCTCGATCCCATGGATTCTGTCCACTGTGTTTCAGCGCCTCCACAAATCCATTATTCCCTCCCTATTCAATATGATCCCCTATGCCCCGCTACTCTCCTATTGCGCAATGCTTTCTCGGCCTACCTACCCCACCACAGCTCTCTATTAGTCTTTCCTCTCAGCTTATCAATGTTCCTTCTGCCTCCTTGTTTCCTTCCTACCATAATTGTGATTTTTCTCTTCCTTCCTTTACACACCATAAGGAACGATAACTATTTCCATTGCACTGATTTGCAGGCAAATATGACCTTGATAAGAGCACAGTTAAAGATAATGGAAGACAAACATTAGGCTGACACTAGCTTCCTTCAACAACAATCACAATCCCTCACAGAGCAAATGAGGGGCGCAAACAACCGTTGTGCTCACATTTAAGAATCAGTGGAGATCCTTCGTTACATGGTGGAAAAGTTAAGCGTTCAGAGTTCAAGCTCCAATAATGTCCCAATTTAAATTCAGATAGCAACCTTGGCACCACAGATACCTCAAATTCCCGTCAAAGTAGCAGGAACTAAGCTCCATTCCTCCATTTACCTCATCTTTTATTATGTCTTTTAAGATTGCAGTTATGTTATTCTAGTTTGTTAGGATCTATAAAGAATCAGATATGCAACATAGTAGCAATAGTTATCACAAAGGAGTTTCGGTATCTTTCCACATCACCCCTCCGTGTTTGTCAACTTCATCACTCGATTGAAATAGGGATTTTGATCCCCACTTTTTTGGAATATAAATAGTACTCGACTATGTTAAAAAAAAAACTATAAGATATACATTTTGTGTTGAACATTTAATTTACTGTTTTAAAATTTTTAATCATTATCACTTAAGTGTCATTTTCCTCATAATTTATCATTTATTATATTAACTCGTTAATTTTATTTTTTTGGAAACAATTTTTTTGTTGCCATTATTTATTTAATTATTTCCTTGATGATTTTTTTGCAAAACAATTTATATTAGTATTACCATAAATGTTATAAAAGGTATTTTAATAACATTTTTAAATAAAAATGTAATGGAGACACAATGAGCAAAAACCAAATATAGGGCCAGGAAAAACCTTTTTCAAAAATTTCATTTTGTTTTATTTTTTTAAGTCAAATATATATATATATATATATATATATATATAGTTTTAAAAAATGGTTAATGAGATGTTTAATTTGAAAAGACAAATTAAATCATTTTAAGGAAAAAGACTGTGCTAATGAGATGTTCGAGCATGAAATGTTTAATTTTATTGGTTAATGACCTATGAATGCACTAAATTTAAAAAAGAAGTAATTGAATGGTTAGCCTTGTTCAAAAGATATTTGAATTTTTATAGTGCCATAACGATGAATTTATGCAACAATTCTATGGTTGTTACATTTCTTTCCCACTGAATGAACAAAATAGGATCATAGTGCACGAATTCAAAATTATACCTAATCAAAGAAAGAGTAACCTATCTACCCATGGAGACCTATTGAAGCACTCATTTAAAGGGGATCTCAAATATTGAAAGGAATAGAAATAAATAAGCCTTCACTCGGAAAGTGGTTTTTTTCTTACTAAATCGATGCATTGGTTGAGCAACTAAAGCTTGGACCTATACTCAGATATGTGTGTGGAAACAAATTACAGCTTAATGAGAAATGTGACATCAAAATGAGAACTATAGCCCTAAAAATCTTGTTGGAACACCTAATCCTCCATGGGTAGGTGTGGAATGCGAAAAGTCACAATGGAGTCCAAGTGACCTTGGAATGTGAAACCAAGAGTCACACCATTGCATTATAAATGTACATCATGTATAATGGAAAAAATAAGAAAGCCTCATGCTTATCCTTCATTGTGTGTTGAGTCTCTTGTGTGTGTTTTTATTCTTCTCATACACCATGTGTGTGTTAACATGGTGTTTAACATGGTATCAGAGCTGAGAAGTCCATAACCAGCTCAACCTTGAGTGAGCCATTTGTGTTTATGGCCTATGCATATTTGCAAAAATTCTTGGCGTTTTTGCAGCATTTTAGAGAGTTTCTGCAACAGACATTTTGCCGTATTCGGAAGGTGTTTTGGAGAAGGAGCAGCATTCAGAAATTGGCAGCATTCCGGCATTGGTTTTGAAAAAAAAAAGCAACGTTGTGCATCTGAAGGTTTTCTCACTGCTCATTTTTCCTACAATTTCTATTAAATTCCTACATTTGGAGAGTTGCTGAATACTGTTTAAATTGGGTTTCTGAAGAAGAATTTTCTGGTTTTTACTGCAAAATAAATCTGAGTTTTTCTACTGAAAAATTCATCATCTCTGCATTTTCTGCTGCTGGATTTTTTACTGATATAATTTCCAAAAAAAATCTGCTCTATATTTGGAAGAAGAAAAAATTCTACTGCTATTCTTACTCCTCTCCTCTCTGTTGTTTTACTAAAAAATAAATAAATAAAAAAATCCTGAATCACATCAGGCCTTTCGCTCCCCTTCCATACTCAACGCCCATCACCTACGCCTCTGCAACGGCGCACCCCCTCATCTTGAAATTCCACTCAATTAACCCTCGGCTATGCAACTTAACAACGCTCCCTACGCACTACTCATCCCCACGCAGCCTACCCTACTACCCATCCCCCTCTACCGCTCACACTCAATACGCCCCTTCCTATGACTCTCCCACTTCTCTCGGCCTCTCGGCCTGCTCCTCACCCTCCCAACTCACGTTTCCCATGCCCTCCCCACTCCGCCTGCAAACGCACCCTACGGCTACCCTATCCCCTCACGGCCTGCACCTACCTCATTCCACTCGCTCCCTACGCCACTGCTCCTCATACAATGCCATCTCCTCACACAACGCCATAACTCCTCACACTACCCAACACTCCCTCCTCACTCTCCCTAACCATCTACCTTATCCTCCCACTCGTGCTCTTCCCATTCTCTCTTCCCTATGCCTCACTACCACCTGTTCCCCCTTTGCTATTCCTCTCCACAGCAATAGCCCCCCCCCCCCCCTCTCCATTACAATACGACTCTCTTTTCATAATTCGTTTTTAAATTTTTTTATATCCGCCCTCGTTCATATAATGCTCTTCACAATTGTGTTTTAAATTTGACTTTTTAAATTGCCTCCATTTTTTATTAATTTATTTTTTAATTAATTTTTAATTAATTAAAAAAAAAAAAAAACAGCAGAGAGAGAGAGGAAAGAGAGAATATGAACAGTAGAAAAGAAGAAATGACATGTGAGCAGATGGACTGAATATATAGAGAAAATTGTAGATTTGACATTTTATGATTTGTGGCATATATAAGAGGGTGATTTTCTGAAGAATTGACATTTGAAGACAAGTTTTCCATCATTGCAAAATAGTTATTTGAAGAAAAAATTTAGCTGCCTTAAAGGCCTCTTGCACAAGTGTTTTTGCTGCACATTCAAATATTTTTGCAGAGATATTGACATTGTATTGTGAGTGGAATTTGCATCTTCTTCATAATTGCAATCAGAAAATTTGAGTTATTGATGTAACTCATTGTTGATTGTCCTCCATCATTTGAGGAGCAGATTTTGTACTTTGAGAATTCCTTGGAGTCATTTGCATTTGTTGAATCACATTGTAAACGGGTGCACTTTCGGTTGAAGCCAAAACCCTTTCATTTTTTGAGCCTAAGTTGTTGAAAATGGCTAAAATCAATGAGGCATTAGAGTTGTTGAATAAATTCATTCATTCAAATGTTGATGATATGATAAAAATGAGCAAGAATGCTCTTTGTAACATTCAAAGTTGTTTGCAAGATGCACAAGAGAAGATTGAGTTTTTGCAGTTGGAATCTCAGCTTCAGCAAGATGAACTTCAGCAAAAGAGTCACCATTCTGAACCTATTTCTGTTCAGAACATTGTGAAAGACTCCCATCAGTAGCAAGTCAGCAAAGTTCCAGTTGATTCCCATTCAGTTCCTTGTACTAGAGCAGATGTACATGCAGATGCAATAGTTCAGCCTGCACTTCTCAAGCCCATCATCAGACCTTGGGAAGAGCTTGTCCACAACAAGCACAGAACTGGTCTTGGATATGACAAGGATGTGTCCTTTCATATTCCAGACTACTCCAAGCCCATCATATTTCAGAGTGCCAAATTCTTGTATGACAGTTCACTTGCAGTTGTTCCAGATCATGCTCCACTTCCACAACAGATTGTAAAATGCCAACACTATGATTGAGTTGGCCATATGAAAGATCACTGTTTTGATCTTCATCCATGCAAGCACTGTGGTCGGCACACTCATTCTTCACACAGATGCTTCAGACACAAGCCTCTTGAAAGAACAAAGATTCATCTTGGATGGATCGCTTCTTGGCAATGGGCATCAGCAGCCAAGAATATGTTTAAGACACATGTCAGAACTTGTTCTCAGATATTGAGAAAACTTGCAGTTGATTTTTCACCATCATCTCACCTTGTCCCTGACAGGGGGGAAAATGGTGGTCATGTACAAGCTTCGATGATAGATCAAGCGAGCCTGAGACACAATCTCTCATTTCATGTTCAGAGTTGTAGCCAGAGACACAGCAGTTCAAGCGAGCCTCAGCCACAATTCGTCATTCCAGATTCAGAGATGTATCCAGAGACACGGATGCCCATGAGCATGCCTTCGGTTGGTGGACAACCTTAAACCATCATCTTTGGTTGGTGGAAAACCTAAAACCATCACAGGTAGTAGACCTCCCTTCTTTTAGGTTGAAGGTCTCCCTTTCATATATGAGGGACACTTCCTCTAGCAGAAGCCTTCAGCTTCTTGCCAACTTTGATTGAGTTCCAGGAAATGCTTCAAAGCATTCTAGAGTTGTTGGTAATCCTAAAACCATCACAGGTAGCAGACCTCCCTTATTTTAGGTTGAAGGTCTCCCTTTTTTTATGAGGTACAATTCCTCTGGCAAAAGCTTTTAGCTTCTTGCCAGTTTTGGAAGAGTTCTGGGAACTACAACAAGTATTGTGTTCCAGTGTTGGTGGTCATCCTTAAACCACCTCTTTTTTCCAACATTTCCGAGAGTTGATTCAACCCAAGTAGATCGGATGTATACTTGCATTTGTATTAAAACTCTCTTCTTGGATCTCCACACCCTTCGCATTAAGGGGGATGTTGGAACACCTAATCCTCCATGGGTAGGTGTGGAATGGCAGAAGTTTGAATCTGTCCAAGTGACCTTGGAATATGAAACCAAGAGTCACACCATTGTACTATAAATGTGCATCTTTGTATAATGGAAAAAATAAGAAAGCCTCATGCTTATCCTTCATTGTGTGTTGAGTCTCTTGTGTGTGTTTTTATTCTTCTCATACACCATGTGTGTGTTAACATGGTGTTTAACAAAGCCAAATGTTTGCATTAAAAGACATGAAAAAGCACCCCAAAATGCAACTCTTTTTAATTTCAAGGTTAAAAATCCAACATTTTTCTACCATGCCATTAAAAACAAATGTCATGTCTATGAAAGACATTAAAAGACACCATGAAATGTAAAAGTGGTGATGCAACCTCAGCCCTTTTTTAGGGTTAAAACTCCCACATTAAAGGCCAAGTATCATGATATGAAATTTTTTTTTAAAAATAAAACAACATAACACATAATTTTTTATTTTATTTTTCAAAAAATCATATATATATATATATATATATATATATATATATATATATATATATATATATATATAGAAAATTAAATAGTTTAAAATAAAATAAAAAAATCAAAAAAAACAATTTAAATTAAAAAACAAAAAAATTAAAGCAATTTAAAGGGACAAAAAAAAAATTAAAATGCATTAACTAGAGAAAAAAATAAAAACCTAAAAGCAATAATTAACGAAAACTATATGAAAGAAATAAAAATAAACTTAATTTTTTTTAACCAGAAATAATATTTATATTATATAAATCCACTCCTAGCTCGTAACAAATATATCAGGAATTACATAGAAACTTCTTCAAAATTTCTATCATTTTTCTCTTATCCAATAGATATGGTAAACTTTCCTTGGGGGCATATTGCCGAGGGACAAAAATAGGGTTTCTATAGGTGTACACATTAAGGAATTTCTCCAATATAACATAACATTTACAAAACATAAAAATATTGATTGATAGTAAAGTGTTTGATGACCATGAACCTGTTGGAGTCCTGAGGATGCTCTATTAAGGGATAACTCATGGCCTAATTTGGCCATTGAGGTGCAATTATCTTGTTTTTAATTTGCATCGATAATTAGTGAGCTTGTATGCTTCTTTTTTATATTATTGTAATATAAGAAAGTATGCTATTGATGAAATTTATTTTACCATTTTTGGTGCTATTTTCATGATGTTTTCTATATTTTTTCTCTTCGGCATAGAACCTTTAACTATATATTGCAAATTAAGGAGGGAGTCTCCCAATATTATGAGTTATTTCACCTACTTTTCTTTTGAAATCAAGAGACCCTTATAAATACCGTTAATCTTTACATGATTATTTGTCATGACCAAGACCCCATGAGTACCCACTACAAGGAAAATACCATCTAGAAAATGTTTTTGAGGAAGCCATTATAAAAATAGCCAAGCTATCCATTTGTAGAGGAGGTCACTAGAGGAGGTTGGTGAGTGGAGTTTTTTGCGGAAGTTTTTTTTGCGATGCATTTCTAATCATAAAACGCAACAGTTCATACTACCAATTGGCACATGGAGACAATGCGTTCTTTGTACAAACCAACCCAATGCATCTAAGTGCTTCAACGCACCAGTGATCTACGTACAAATCGGCTCGATGCATCTTCATAATCTAGCGCACCATAACGATGTCTGGTGCGCCATTGATAAAATCGCCCGGTGCATCTCAAAATTGAGCACACCAAGAAAGGGTTAATGTAAAAAAAAATACCAGTCTTAAAATTCTTATGTTTACTTGTTTAGTGCTCTAGATCTCTCAAGCACTGGTGTGAGTTTGTCATCTCTAAGGTGCCATGCCATCGGTGCTCCCATTGCCCGCATTGCTGCCATCCATTGCACACTGTGTGGAGTTTGAATTTTCAAAAACAATGGGCAAATTTGTTTTTTTGTATTCCTTAGCAAATATGCCTCAGCGATGCGTAAATGTACAGGTAATATACTTGTTTTTCAATAACTAAACCTTTTTTCGTATTAAAATTTCAAATTAACTTAAAATTTACCGTTTATTTATTTTATTTTTTATTTTATTTATTTTATATTTTATTATTTTTATTTTTATTTTTATGTTTACTTTTATTTTTATTTTTATTTTTATTATTTTTATTTGTATTTATTTTTTATTTTTTCTGCGTTGTGCATTGAATTCAGTCATCTCGTGATGTTCGAGGTGATGCCTGTAAATTTACAAGCCGTGTTGCAAATGGTGTTACCAGAAACCACACTGGGTTCCAGTGCGGTACCGAGAAAATGCAAAAAGATAATTTTTTTTAAAATAACACGGTGATGAGATCATTTACAAGACCACGTCATTAATTATGTACTCTTCTCAGGCAGTGCATTGAGCAAACTAACCGCCCTAGGGCGGATAGTTTTCTCAATGCACCGCTCAACAACACTACATAATTAACAGTCCAGTCGTTTACAGGACCGCACCGTTGACTATGTACTGTTGTCGGGAAGTGCATTGACCAAACTATCCGCCTCGGGGCTGTTAGTTTGGTAAACACACCACACAAAAAAATTCCTGTTTGCGCGGTGCACGGCCTTTTTTCATGTGCACTGGGCACGGTGTGTGATAAAGAAGTACCCAACGGTAACAATGCGTTATTTTATTTTTGGCCGTACCAAGCATTTTTTTCTTTTTTTTTAATATGTGAATCATTCATTGATGTCAACGGAGAGAGCATAGGGAACAACAAGATCATATGGATGACCATTATAACATGATTCGACTATGGGAGGTTGTTGTAGAGGTAAATCCCCTCTGTGGACAGAGGTGATCCCTAGTAGCCCAGATCGGGTCTAGCAACAATCGTATCACGCTAAGATGCAAGTTCCTAATTGCAATAGACCAAATTGCGAGAAAGGCCTACCTCAACTCCAACGCTGTTGCTCGCGGAGAAGATAGTGCTCTAGTTCCCTTGCCCCGGCAGATCACAATTCCCCCGCTTGGCATGATCGAACGCCTGCACATACAAGAAACGTGACGAACACACAAGCGTAAAACCCAATATATGCAATTATGTATCAGTCAGAGAAGATACAACCCATAATCACAAAGTATGAACAATACGAGTGGAACCATAACCAAATTCGCTTATCATTAATCAATACAAAGAAAGATACAACCTGCGCTCTGACGCTGGATCTTCCTTCGGCAGGTCGACAGCGGAGTACGTCTCGATAAAGCTTGTCGGGAATGGGACAAGCCTCTCTCTTCGATTGTCTTGAAAATAATCTCCTTGCTACTGATTTGGCTCTATGAGGACTATCAAGGCTCTTTCAGCATTCTCTAGGCTATTGAGGGCTCTTGAAGGCTAGCTTGCAAAAGGAAAATGGAAAGCTTATATAGATGGTGGAAGGGGAGTTGGGATCCCTATAATCATGGGATTGGCCCTATCCTCAAGGAAGCTTCCATGAGAGGTGGAAAACCACCTCCTCTACATGGAGATCCAAAGCCAAACCTCCCAACTCAATTTAGAGACCAGTTCAGGAATTGGTTAGAGTCAATCTTCCGCCATTTATTTTTAAAAAACACTCCTTAATAATCCTGGCGTGGGTACAACACTAAGACAGTGCGCCAACTGGCGTGCCCTATTTGGAGGATTTCCCCCATTGGCGTGAGGGCTGAACTGGATAGTCGCGCCAAGGAAAAAAAAGGCTATTTTTAGGGTTTTTCACAAGGAATTGTCTTGAGGGGAATGATTTTCCTTGTCCAAGGGGATGCCATGAAAGTGGTTTCAGGTCATGTCACTTCTTATAGGTCACGGAATAAGCCCTCCAATGTGCGGGATGTGGGATTGCGAGGACGGTGACAAATTGCTGTGTAACATATGCCCCCTAAAGCATGAGGCCCGAGAGCGAGAGGGGTGAAATGATTTACGAGAACGTGTCCAACTGAAAACATTGCCGTCAGAAAACCTGCGCAGACAAGTATAACTGATATCTCAAGTACATTGTATATGTGGTATGGGCGCAACCATCCATAACAGAGTATACAATAATCAAGATCCAAGGCATGGACGCAGCCATCCAGTAAAAATCGATAAATAGACTCAGGTATGGTTGCATCCATCCAATGGATGAGTCCTGTAACCAATCATAATAATCCACAAAATCGCAGCCTGGATTCTAACAAACAAAACCCAGGGTCTTGCGCTCCATCTCAACCCGAACAAAGTACAAGTTCAAGTGCGCGAATAAGTGAGTTGAAGTCGAACATGCAAGAACATCGTCTGATTACCAGCCAATGATGAAAATTGTTAACAGTCGCGAGAGGAACAACCAATAATGAAAATGGCCCTCAAGGTACTATAGGTACAATCCACGGCATGTGAATCAGTGAGCTGGTGTAGAACACCTGTAGAATCACTCAATCGGAGGCCCTTGATGAAAACCTCACATCGAACACGAAGAACCTGCCATTGAGGCATGCAGGCTCCAAGGTACCAGAAGGGAGTCTCTAGATCAGCTTCCTAGGTAATGAGCTGAAGTCGACAGGAAGTGACCTTGATCGAAGGTGGGCCATAGTGTTTCCCACATCATCGACACGAGACAGAGGAACATAATATTTTTTGAATCAATATTAGATGAGAATCCGAGGAGGGTTGAAACTTTGTAGAGGTCAACTTCTCTTGAACATATTGGTGGCACGACAGTGGATTTGGCAGTATTTGGCATCAAAATATCAGAGGTCATGATGACGAGGCAAAGAGTAGATGAGAGGTCAAAAGGGATTACCCAAACCCATGGAGGAAAGCAGAAAACGAGATGAGATGTCCCCAACCCGACACGAATGCAGACAAGTGCCATGTTCAAGAGCGACATACTGCCGACACGATGATGATACTGGTTCCATTTTCCCCACCATTTCTAGCGAGTGCCCCAATTATTTTTGAGGACAAGCTTGAAGGGGATAGCATATTCTTGTAATATAAGTCCGTCCTTCGGACGAATCCATCCTAGTACATTTAACAAGCCCTAGGAAGGAGGAACTTGAATATCGTCATTATGACTGGATCTGATGTCATCAAGGTTTAACGAGTCTGACAAAGGAAGAACTCGACGTCTTTTCATGTTTAGAGAGTTTGAAAAGACAACAGAAAAGTAAACTCCAATAGTCCCTTTTCGTAAATAGTTCCTCAGATCCGAAAAGGTAGAAAAATATGTCTGAGAAAACCTCCTAGTCGCGTTAGGCTAGGGTATTCCTTTTTCGTAAATAATCTATCCCAACCCGAAAAAGGGGTAAACGTATACTGGGTAGATGTCGATTCGCAACCACTTTAACGAGATCGAAATGACAAGGGACTCGGCAATATTTTCATGTTTAGAGCTGAAAGATGACTCCAAAATGACTTTTTCGTGTCTTTACCGAGTCCGAAAAAGTATAAAATACAACTCGTATCATAGTCCAAGTTGCGTAAAAACCTGTCGCTGCACATAAAAGAAAGTATAAAATCCATTTTTCGACAAAATATATTAAAATATTGAGAAAAATGACATTCAAAACCTAATTTTGACTTCAAAAGTTATAAATATGCCACAAATGGTAAAAACATATTTAATTTTACTTTTTACCTCATTTGGAGAGCAACAGTGAGCTTTGGGTGTGCGAACTTGCGACAGTGATTGCGATCAATCCAGTACATCATCCAGGTTCTCATTTGTTACAGGTAAGAGGCACTCCCTTAAGCTCTGTTTTGATCCATTTTTTGTAGGTTTCCATTGTGCATTAGATCTCTAGGGGGGACATTTTAAAATTTAGGGCTCGACCATTTGGCGCGGGTATCGGGCATAGACCCGCGTCAATTGGCCCTTGCTTATAAAGGGGTCGTGCCAACTGGTGCGACTATTAGCAAAACAGTCACGCCAATGGCGCAACATGATTTTTTGCTTTAATTTTCCAAAATGTGAGCCACTCAATTGATTTTTTAAGTGTAATAGAGATCTAATAAGGCATTTTTGACCATGTTGGTGCAGATATCCAAGAAAAATGGTGATTGAATGGAAGGAGAGGGAACATGGAGAAGAGGACGAAATGGCCATGCAAAATGAAGCTTGCATGAACGCACTCCAGAACTGTGGTCTCAAGAAATTTTTCCTCATGCCATGCTTACGAGCTCAACCTGAGCTATTACAGTACTTGGTTAGCATATGGGATGAGAATGAGGAAGTGTTTAAACTCCGGGACCAAGTGCTATAACTTGAATTTTCTGATGTCTATTTCATAACCGGACTGTCGCACAGAGGCCCAGTGCCAATCATGACAGGCAGTAGACCCTCTGGAGAGAAAATGGAGAAGGTAATGGAGAGATTGTGCCAAGGGGCACAGAAAGGATTGGGGAGTGGGAAAGTAGATATCCACACTATCCGCGATCTAGCACTCCGAGTAGTGCTTCACACCATTATGTGGGCTGTGGGATCGCAGGCACGGCACGAGGCAACCAAGGCGCAGCTCCTACTAGCCTCCGAGTGCATGAACCCTACATAGTTCGATTGGGCCACCGCAATGACAACCAACATCAAAAGGCAGCTAACAAAATGTAAGAAGGCCAAACTAAAACAGTTTGGATACGGTTCCATTCTAGTGTCGTTCATCTTGGAACGACTACCCATTTTTCAGGGCCAAGGGGCAATAGTTGCCGAGCTGACACCGAGGGAGCCGAGGATGGCTCGATGGGCAGCACTCATGCCCAGATCAGGAGGGGGCCAGCGGATGTCCTGGAGGCCTGATTTCTTTGCATGGTTAGGGCGTCAATTGATCGTAGTTGAGGATTGGCCCTATGCTGGGACGGATTTCACTGGAGACCCAGATCTTCCGCTCCCGGAGGGGGAGGACTAGGACAAGGAGCTAGGTATGAATCTTTTTTATTTTTTATGTATTTATGATTTTTATGATACATTCCTATTCTAACAACAGTTCTATGTGTATGCAGATGTTGGTACAGAGAGACCTGCCAACATGTCGCCTATTTCACGGAGAACTCCTCTCACATACGACCCTCAGGCAGAGGGTGCCGAAGGAGGAGAGTTGATCCAAAACCTTGAGGGAATTGCCCGGGGAATTCCAGACTATGCCTGGCTAGCAGATGTCCCAATGGCATATCAGAGACACACCATGGGGATGCCTAGTCACCTCCACCAACTACTGAGACGCTTGGTGCACGCGGTGACATGTTACCACGAGCACCATGCTGATTAGACATCTAGGGCTTTTTCATGCATATATTTTTGAGAGACATGTTGTCTTTGCCTATTATTAGAAAGACATGTATATTTTTTATTTTATGTGATGTACACAAACTGCAAACTATTCGACATATATATCTATGTATCTATTTCTGGATGGATCTTTTTACATGTGATGATGTTTTTACAAGTTGCGCAAATGTGTATCTAAAAGCATATTAGCTACTCCATCTGTTAATGTATTCATATGTCTGGGTATGTGTTGATATGTGATATAATCAAAATTTCTTTCCAGTAAATGAATAAGTAGATACAGATGTAAAATGGATGGGTTTCTAATTGAATAATGACCATTAAGTTGTAATACTACAAGTTGTGAGTCTAGATTTACAAGTAATTCACGAATACCGAGGTCCACAGCCTCGGTTAATAATTCCAACACGGCACTATATTCCGCGATATTATTTGTAGCAGGACCTAGACACACACCTTGCAGGTTGACCAACTCACCAGCAGGATCGTAGATTACCCAGGTTGCCGAGGACAGATTCCTGGTATTGCAGGAGGCACCATCCGCGAAACCAACAAACGAATTAATGGACATTTGCACAATCAGGAAGACCCGATCAGCAGAAATATGCTTACATCGCACACCACACCACACATGCACACAAATGAACATACACACCTATGTACACACATGACACCAAAAATAACTCAAGCGTAGTATTTTTTGAGGTACAACTCGTTCCTAGGCTGCGTCAGGGGAACTCCTTTGTAGTCGATAAGCTCATAGGCTCCATTCTTCAATACTTGTTTTACTATATAGGGCCCATGCCACATGGTTTGGAACTTTCCTGCTCCAAGTTTTTCGTGCGCTTGGTCGTATAGGAGGATGAGGTCCCCTTCGACAAAGGAACGCGGAGAAACTGATTGATCAAAGTGGGCTTTGACCCACTTCTTCTGTGCTTCAATGACTAAGGCAGCCAAGCGATGGGTTTCATCCAGCCGTTCCAAATACAAGAGACGCTCTTCTTTAGGAGAAGTGTCGGGCAAAATTTCCACAGCCAACTTTAAAGAAGGAATTTCGTATTCAACTGGAAGAGTTGCTTCCATACCATACACCTATTGAAACGGTGTGAATCCAGTCGCACTATTTGTAGATGTTCGATAAGCCCATAGAGATGAGAACAATTGGAGATGCCAATTGGACTTATGAATACTAATTGTTCATTGAAGCATTGTGAACAAAAATTTGTTCATAGCCTCAACCTGGCCATTTTCCTGGGGGTAATATGGCATTGAGCTATCATGTCGCAAGCCCAATCTTGATGTCAGCTCGGCCATCATGTAATCTCGAAAATGAGTGCCATGATCAGTAAAAATGGCCTGAGGGACCCCGAAACATGCAATAATGTGGTTGAAAATAAACTGGGCAGCTGTCTTACCGTCGGCGGCTAGTGTAGGCATCGCTTCGGCCCACTTAGTAAAGTATTCTACAGTGACGATTATATATGCATGCCCCCCGGCCAAATGAGGGTTACATGTCATGAAATATACGCCCCATTTTTCAAAAGGTCCTACAGTAATGAAAGGGTGCAGAGGGAGGGGTGGTGTGCGCATTTTTCATTGAAAAACTTGACATGAATGAAATTTTTGGACTGCAACAATACAATCTTTGAATATCGACGGCCAGAAGTAGCCCGCATGCAGAATCTTCTGGGTGGTGGCATATCCAGACATGTGACTGCCACAGGTGCCACTATGATATTCATTCAATACTCTCTCAGCCTCTTCCAGGGTCAAGCACCGGCGGAGCACTGAATCTACTCCAACCCGGTATAAGGTATCTCCTACAATGCGGTAGGGTTGAGACTGATGTCGAATCTGACGTCGGGCATCTTTGGTCAACTCAGACTAGAACGTTGAAGTTTGAAGATACACAATGATGTCGTCATACCATGGATCGCGAGTGCTGATAAGGAAGAGTGTTTCGTCTGGGATATGATCCTCGGAGTGAGATGGAGTGGAGTCTGTTGGGAGAGAGCAAATGAGATCCGCAAAAACTATTTGGTTGACTTAGCAGTGGTAAACTCTAAATCAAACTCCTGAAGGATGATGATCCATTTGGAGTACTTTCCCCCTAGAAATTGTCGAGATAGAATGTACATCATGGGGTTGCAATCTGAAACCATGATTACTATACGCAACATGATGTAGTGGAGGAATCGCTGCACAGCTTGCACTGTGGCTAATTCCAGTTTCTCGACATGAGCGTAACGCGTTTTTGTGTCGAGAAGATTCCGTGATAGATAATAAATGATGTGTTCATTTCCATCATCGTCATCCTGCACCAGAACCATAGCTATGGTGCTAAACATGGCGGCCAAGTATAGAGTGAAATCACGGTGATAGTTTGGAGGACGAATCAACGGAGCATTAACGAGTAACGTCTTGAGCTTCTTGAAGGATCGTTGAGCAATCTCGTCCCAATGAAAGGGAATGTCCTGCTTTAAAAGACGCGTGAATGCTTTGGCCACTTCCATGTAGTTCAGGATGAAACGTCATAAGAAGTTAGTTTTTCCTTGCAGAATCTGCAGTTGGTGTAACGAGGAGGGTGATGGGAGATTAACAATAGCCTCGACCTTTAGGGGGTCAAGGTGAATTCCATCCTTGGAGACAATGAACCCCAAAAGACGACCAAAATCAACGCAAAAGACGCATTTATGAGGGTTAAGCCAGATATTATAACGTCTACAATGAAGGAAAATCTGGCGGAGGTGTTCGGGATGGTCCTCTCGCCGAGCTGAATGAGCTGGCAAATCGTCCAGATAAGGCTGAACAATATGGCGTATGTTGTGGAATAAGTAAGACATAGCATGCTGGAAAGTAGCTCTAGCGTTCTTTAAGCCAAATGGGAGTTTTTTAAGCAAAGGTACCCCACGGACAGATGAATGCAGTCTTGTGTTGATTGGCAGGTAAAATATTTATCTGATTCTACCCGGAAAAGCTGTCCATCAGGGAATAAATCTCACTCCTAGCGCATTCATCAATGATTTGATCTATGAAGGGAGTGGGGTATTTATTCTTAGGGTAGGCTCGGTTAATATCATGGTAATCAACGTAGTCTCTTATAGTACCCTGCTTCTTATCTACAGGGACAATGTTTGAGATCCATTCCGTGAGAGGAATTGGGTAAATGAAGCCCGCGTTCAGAAGTTTTTCAACTTCTGCTTTAATGGCAGCGGCTTTGCGAGGATGCACTGGGCATAGGCACTGGCACACAGGTTTCGCACTGGGATAGGTAGGAATCTCATGCACTACTATGCTGGGATCAATCCCAAGAATCTCCTCATAGGACCAAGCGAGCACATCTCTGAATTCACGGAAAAGATGGGTATAAACTTGTATCTCGTCAAGAGAACAAGTCACTCCCACATATATGTTCTCGACTATCCCCAGTTTGACAAAGATGTCGATTGGAATGGTTTGGGTAATGTTGCTCAGGTTTCCCTCCGAAAGGACCTCATGAGTCAATATGGGTGTCTAGAGAGGTGGAGTAGGAACCTGAGATGCAAAACGCTCTAAACAATTGGACATTGCCCCCAGGCTGGGCATAAAGGAGGAACGATGATGTCCATCGCTCCAAGGCAGCTCGTCAAGAGACATTGTTTCAAAAATGGCTTCGTTAGAAGGGAAAATCTCTTTTATAGGATCAAACGAGTCGGTCTTTCCGAGCCAGGGAGATTGAGAATAGATATCTAAAGGCATGCTCGAAGGAGTATGTTGAGGAGGAGGAGGATCGGATGTGGCGACAATTTCACAATAATTAATCTCTACTGGAGTTAAGGGCATCGATTCTCCAAAATCAGTCACCTGTTCAGGCGAAGGGATGATCCATGGGTCATCAAACCTAGAGATCATATTAACTTGAACGGTGTGCGGTGGTGGCGCGGGAAAAATACCCATGAGGACGGGGTCCTTGAAGAGACTGAGTCCTACACTGTCAGGGGGATTTGGGATCTGATCCACGTAAGGAACGTTGTTCTCAGAGGATGAGGTGAAGAAAGACAACTGATCCACAGTAATGATTTTTCCCTCATGAGGGAACTTGAGAAGTCGGAAGAGGGTGGACGACACGCATAGCATGGCGTGAGTCCAACTGCGGCCAAGAAGAAGATTGTAGTTAAGCTTGGCGTCAACCACTTCTACTTCCATGTTGACTGTCTTCCCTTGTAACGTAATCAGCAAACTCTCGAGAACACCCAGGGATTTTGATTCCTGACCATCGAATGCCTTTAGGGCATTGGGAGATGATGAAAGAGCCGGAGAGCCAATGGCCTTCCAGCAGGCATATGACATAACATGGGTGGAAGCACCTTCATCCACAACGGCTCTATGGATGTTGAGGCCGTTGATCCCGACTTGTATAACAAGAGAAATTTGATGTGGAAGTCGGGGGGAAAAATTTTCTAGGTCGAAGGTGAGAATATTAGAATCAGTGGGGTAGATTCCACCAATCACAGACAATAGAGCTTTCCGTTGCGAAGGGCAACTTTGAAGGACTTCCAATGTAGACATAGCCGAAGGTGCCAGTGCCAAATCCTCAACGATACTATAGTTCTGAGCAGCACGGGCATTTGGATTGTAGGAATTTCTTCGTAGAACACCTTTAGAAGGTGGCCTCACAACAGGTTCAACACTAGGCTTCTCAATTTCCAAAGGACCAGAGACAGGTGGGGGAGGTGGGCCATCCATGACTTCCTTCCCAGCTACCTGGCGTGATCTGGCATAATCCTTTGAACCCGTAGCAATTGAGACAGGTGTAGCACCATTCATCATAAAGACCTGGGACCCAAATGGTGCAGATGGTGAAGGCTGCTCAACCATCCTGGGTCTGCTGAGATGGGAACGGTTCTTTGAGAACTGCTAGAGTCCCTTTGTAGCCTTAAAGAAGTTGACTAATTTCAGATCGTCGGGGACAATCTTTGGTATAATGGTCTCCTTCACAGATAAGGCAGGGGTACTTCGGTTTACGTTGGGAATTGTCATCAGTACGAGATTTAGAAGACTCTAGTTTTGGGGTGTCGGGTTTGGATTTTCCTTTGCCCTTCTTCTTTCCTTTGGATGCCTTTTCTGTAGGATTAGCCTGAACGACGTTGACCTCCACAGTTTTTCCAAAATTTGGAGGGGCGGGAAGAGCAGAATTATTGGAAGAATTGGACTTTTGCTTCCCATTCGAGGATTTCTAAGAATTTTGAGAAACAAAACCAATAACACCATCCACCGCTGGGGTAGGTGGTCATTTAGAGGTTCCCAGCCGTGGAGCATCAGTCAAAATATCATAAAGCATGCCAGACTGCGAGTACACCAGATCTAGGTACTGGGCACGTGTGATGGCTTGTTCTTCAGTCACACATTCCCCCATAGCAATATCTTGAGCGATTTTGTTAACGAAGGAGGTGGTGAACCAATGAGTCAATAGCTGATCAGGTATATCAAACTTGATCAGTCTACGACGACGTCGCCACTCATGAATATGATCGGATATTTGGGTGGCTTTATCCTACTTCAAAGAAGTTAGGAGATGCATCCCGGCTTCATAGCGAACTGGTAACTGGAAGTGAGTCAGAAAATCCATAGCTAATGTATTGAAGTCTTGAAAGATGCCACGGGGTAACTCTATATACCACTTAGCGGCAGCACTGGTAAGAGTGCGTTGGAAGAGACGTAGATGAATTGAATCATCCACCCAAGAATTAGACGAACACCACAGATGGTAGGTCATTACATGAGCTTGGGGGTCCTCTCCAGCTTTACCTTCAAACTTAGGACAGTTGCCGAGTACCTTGGTCAAAACCGGAGGCCAATAAGGATTGTGAAGAATCGGATCATTGGTTAATTTAGAAACGTCTGGTAATTCCAAGGTGGCCAAGAATGGAAATTACGGATTAAAATGCATTCTAGGCCCTTGATAAGGACCTGTACCTATACTCCATGCTGGTTGAGCATAACCTTGCCCCCATGGGTTCTGTCTCGGAGGATTCTGACCATAGGGAGTATAGGCCATATAACCAGTCTGATACGGCTGCTGGTAACCAGTGTACGGGGGTTGATAACTAGAGTATGGACCTTGATTATATGTCAGCCTTGTTTGAGCAGTCTGTAGATTTGGCTGGTGAGTATAGGTGTAGCTGGGTTGTTGAGGATAATAATGGGAACCTTGGGGCAGGTTATAAGTTAGTCAAGATTGACCTTGACGATAGTAACCGCCTTGGGGTTGAGTGGGCTGTTGATAGGTGGGACCTTGATGAGCCTGATAATTAGGGCACACCAGTTGATTCGGTTACAGCATCAAGTAAATTGGCTGTTGAGTAGGGTTGACAGGATGTGCAGGCTAGCCTGGTTGGACAGGTTGACCTGGCTGAATGGGCTGCCCTGGTTGAAAAGGTTGACCCGGGTAAACAGGTTGCGCAGGTTGTACAGGTTGACCTGGCTGATGTGGGACACCAGGTTGTGCCAGATGGGTCGGTTGGCCTGGTGGTGAAATGGGGCCAGGTTGTGCCTTATAACCGGTTTGACCTAGAACATGACCATAAGAGGGTCCTGGTTGTGCAACATTCAGACCAATAGGATATTTAGGTTGCTGAGGTTGCACCATAGGTTGAGAAGCTTGGAATTTCCCCCCAGGACCATACAACAACCTCGGTTGGTACCCCGGTTGACCTGTGGGTCCTTGAGGTTGCCCTGGTTGGACCACAGGGTGAGGCTGGATAGGTTGACCTGAAGGGTTGTAGGACTGTCCTTGTGGACCGTATAACAACCCCTGCGGGCCCGAAGGTTGGCCTTGTAAAGGTTGACCTTGTGGGTCATAAAGATAACTAGGCTGTCCGAAAGGTTGGCCCTGGAAGGGTTGCCCTTCCGGGTTGTAGGGTTTCCCAGCCTGGTTAGATGGAAAACCTTGAACATGAAGATAGGCCTCTGGAGCGGGTAAACGTAAAGGGTTTCCCTGCTCATCATATTGGTATGGAAAAATGTAAACAGGGGTACCATCTTGTGCATAATGTGAAAAATACAGACAGTTGGGATCTTGGGAGGATTGACCGACCTTGGGGTTCGATTGTTGTAGGGACAATCGATACTCCTCAAGAGAAATTTTCTCCGGCATAGAAGATGCTATATAGATGTATTCAGGAAGTGACGTGGTCCTTACAGACTGAGTGGTAACAGTGGGTGTAGACGCAGCCACACAGATAGTGGGCCTGAAAGGTATTGAAGTGACCTAAGGCGATGACGTGATGGGTGTCCGTGGAGACATCCCCAATGAAGGAATAACCAGCCTCGTAGAAGGAGTTGATATCCCCATAGAGGCAACGACAGTCATAATCTGACTCAAAGATCTATATCCCACTGGAAGTGAGGGACCAGGCGAAGACATGACAGATAACTCGGGGTTGTCTTCTAGGAACAACTAGTAATCTTCACTAGACGTGGGGATTTCCTCACTAGGAGAATGGTTGGATGAGCCCATATCTGAACCTACCACTAGATCTGCTAGAAGATGGCGAGGACTAGGAGGAATAACAGCAGCTATAAAGGTCGAACCCGATGTAAGAGGAGGGAAATGTTCCCCTACTCCAAATCCAGACCAAGTCTCAGATAAGGGCCAATTGAACTAAACTAGTCCTCCAAAGGGAAGCTCAGATAGAACTAGTCCCCCGTTGGGAAACTCGGAAATGATAGGCTGCTGAGGTTCATCAGAGGATTGTGAGACCTCTGATGAATCATCCATATACGGACTACCAGTAGACGAAACTGAGGGTTTCGCCACTGTGACAATAACGACAAGAGGAAAAGATCAAACAAACACACGGGCTGAAAAATCAAGGCACGCAATCAAATGGCCAACAAGCAAATTCTAACAGGGTGTGTGATCGCAGGTGATTTATTTTACCACATTGAAACTTAGAAACTTCACTGTTTCATGTTTTAAGAATCGAGAAACGGATGAAAGGTGACTCTATCTCTTTCAGTTTTGAAGCAAGCGTGAAAGGACAAGCGCTTGGTGATCTTTTCAAATTTAAGGAGTCAGATAAGATCAAAATTACTGCTCAGGAATTCTAGGCAAAAGGTGTACCAGATAACCATGAACTGCAATATACACCTTGGTTTCAAAATGAAAGAGAAATCAACCAAGGACTTAACGTACGTGTAGGCAATATCCCCGAATGTTGTGTCCAGTGTATCACAGGTATAGGGCGGCAGACTCAGCTTCCTATGGATAAAGGATAGAAACCTAGTGGGGTCTCCCTTTATATACGTGATGGTACGGGGAGCGCAAGTCCATACTAGTGCTGTCTAAAGCCAAGAGGCGAACGACAGCTACTAGATTTAACGACGCCAGAACACGTCTCTAACCTAGACCTCTAAATGTTTCGTTAATGTTTCAATGCTTCCTTAGTGTAAATTGAATAAATTTTAATGGTAATCTTCAATTGTGTTTAAATTTTCAGGCCCTAGCGAGTGTAATGTCTCAAAATCTCCTAAATGCACACTACATGCCACAGTATATCATTTCATTCAATGAAAGCTAATTACGAGAGAGTTAAGAGCTTTTCATATAGTAACAAAATGACCAGAAAACAATCACTAATGTCTCTAATGCAAGCTAATGAAAACTAAAAAGCTTTTCTTTCAGAGTTACAAATCATTAATAACACAGAAAATATTTGATTTGCATTAACTAATCAAGATCAAAAGAGATTTTTTTTTTATTTTCAGTATTTAAGAGAAAAGTGCACTAAACAAAATGAAAACTAATGAAATGAACAATTTGAGAAGCGATAGCAAAGGAGTAAAAACAAGCAAGTTTCACTCAATGCAAGCACACAATCAAACCTCAAATTGACAAAACAATCCCTCAAAACCAAAAGAATCCCAAAGACTCAAATGAACCATGTAATCTAGGCCCAAAACGAGACAAGGCAGAATTTGAATGAGGAAGAAACCAATCACTCAAACAACGCAACAAAATGATAGACAACCACCAAACAAATGTAGAGAAGCAATCGCAAAGTTGACTGAACAGATACAAACCAAAAACTCCCACGGGAGGCTCAACACACTATAGCACCTAGATGCCCTAGGGCTAGAATGTAAAATCGATAGAAGAGGGAAAACAACCAAAGGATGAAGGCCACAATCAGTCAAATATGGCTCCAGAACACTCAGGCAGTTGTAAAAATGAAACCAAAATCACAGATCAAGCTCCGAAAGCTCAAGCCCAAGCAAACCCTAGCACCTTACAGAATTGGCGCTACTGTTAGGCTGCAACTAGCGCCAGAACAACATTGGCGTGGGTAATACACTGGTAACGTGCGCCAATTGGCGCGACTGTCAGGCTAATAATAGGGTCAGTTGATTTTACTATGTAAAAATAAAAAAAGAGCAATCCAAGAAACAGACCAGTGATGGTGGGGCTAAAAAAAATCCAAACACACGAAAAGAGCCAGCCAAAAGAGCTGATCAAACAAGCAAAATCAAGAATCGACGAAAAAGACAAGACAATACTCCAAATCAACATATCTCCAGTGGAGTCACCAATTTTTTGTAGAGGTAAATCCCCTCTGCGGACAGAGGCAATCCCTACTAGCCTAGATCGGGTCTAGCAAAAATCGTATCACGCTAAGACGCAAGTTCCTAATTGCAATAGACCAAATTGCGAGAAAGGCCTACCTCAAGTCCAATGTTGTTGTTTGGGGAGAAGATAGCGCTCTATTTCCCTTGCCCTGGCAGATCACAATTATCCCTCTTGGTGCAATCGAACACCTGTACATACAAGAAACACAACGAACACACAAGCGTAAAACCCAATATATGCAATTATGTATCAGTCAGAGAAGATACATCCCATAATCACAAAGTATGAACAATACGAGTGGAACCATAACCAAAGTCGCTTATCATTAATCAATACAAAGAAAGATACAACCTGCACTCTGCCACTGGATCTTCCTTTGGCGGGTCGACAATGGAGTACGTCTCGATAAAGCTCGTCAGGAATGGGACAAGCCTCTCTCTTCGATTGTCTTGACAATAATCTCCTTGCTAATGATTTGGCTCTATTAGGACTATCAAGGCTCTTTCAGCATTCTCTAGGCTATTGAGGGCTCTTGAAGGCTAGCTTGCAAAAGGAAAATGGCAAGCTTATATAGATGGTGGAAGGGGAGTTTGGATCCCTATAATCATGGGATTGGCCCTATCCTTAAGGAAGCTTCCATGAGAGGTGGAAAACCACCTCCTCTACATGGAGATCCGAAGCCAAACCTCCCAAATCAATTTAGAGACTAGTTCAGGAATTGGTTGGAGTCAATCTTCCACCATTTTTTTTTTAAACACTCCTTAACAAGCCTGGCACCGGTACAACACTGAGACAGTTCGCCAAACGGTGCGCCCTATTTGGAGGATTTCCCCCATTGGCGCGAGGGCTGAAATGGATAGTCGCACCAAGGAAAAAAAGGCTATTTTTAGGGTTTTTCACAAGGAATTGTCTTGAGGGGAATGATTGTCCTTGTCCAGGGGGATGCCATGAAAGTGGTTTCAGGCCATTTCACTGCTCATAGGTCACGGAATAAGCCCTCCAATGTGTAGGACGGGGGATTGCAGGGACGGTGACAAATTGCTGTGTAACAGAGGCACAGGAGAGGGAGATACTTTTTTACCTTCACAATATTACGACACCCACGCAGTTTCTCCTAAGGTAGGTAGGCCTCCTCAAGTTGTACGAGGAGGCTACATCCCTAAAGGGGCACAATGGGTTATTGGGACAACTGATCTATAGGTGAGATGCCAACTGACAGGATTTTTGGGTTGGTCCTAGCTAGTGGTATGAGCCCACTAAGGAGGACATCAATTTTATTACTGGCCTATCTAGGAGAGGGCAAGATTTTCCTCAGTTCCCAGATTTCCATGTCGGTTATGCAACAAGGAGTCAGTTGGCGTACTCCGAGAGATACATTATGGATGATATAATTTCTCCTATATATTTTTAGGTTACACATTTCTTTGTTTGGTCCAGAGGAGGTGAGGTGCCTCTCACTCATACTAGCAACCATTTCACACTAAAATAGTGACGGGCATCACATTAGTTGTCTGCTTTTATTTTGTGTTGATTATTTATTCCAAACGCCACGACTTGTGAGATGGTCTGCAATTTTTTGCAACAGTTTTGTATAGCATTAGATAGATGTCATTCTCAGGCACGTGGGAGGTTGTCCTTCCCTTTTGCTTTAGACTTATTTTGTTTATTTTTTTAGAGGTTTCTAGAGACGAGGCCTAATTTTTTTCGGTAGCCTCATTGGCTGATGTTGCATGTAATGATGTAGATGTGGGGCCCGATGATTCCCAAGAGGGGCCTGTCTGATCCAATTTGGATCCTGAAGTTTTGTGTCGAAATTACAAAATGACCAAGATGGTCTTTATAAGTAATTAGTCATCGATTTTCGTAATAAACAGGTTGTGTCAAAATTTCATCGATCAAGAAGGTCTTACGAGCAATGGTTCATCGACTCAAGTCATCAGTAGGATCATGTCAAAATTGGTAAGCAGCCAAGATGGTCACATGCAACATTCTTGTTATGTGCAGGAATTCAGTTCAACATGTCCGTTGTTAGCTTCGACATCAACGTCAATGATTTCAACAATATTCGCCAATGATTTTCTCTTCATGAATTGAAGCCCATCATGAATTGAAGCCCACAATGTCGTCATGTAGAAATTCGTCATATTGAGTTGTGTCGACCTGTGACAATGAAACATTAAAGAGCATAGTCATGATGAGAACTGTAAAGTGCTAAATCCATGTAAAAAACCTAAGGATAAAAATATCCTAAGTCCAAACATTATCACTAGAGATTCTAAGTTAAGTGTTAGGCAAAAATGTTAGTGATTAGTCTTAAAAACATTTGTTAAAGACTAAATCATAAAATAACTAAAGAATAGAAAAAAAAAGGTTATGCCTAGGTCTAAGTCCTAGTTCTAAACCTAAGGTTAAATCCTAAGGTGAAATGATGTAAAAATACTAATCCTAAAACCTAAGACCTAGCACTAAAGTCCTAAAACCTATCCATGGTGATGAAATTCTAAACATTACAATTAAGTCACGAAAACCCACTTTCGAACTTATATTATTGTAAATGTTTTGACAGACCAAAACTGTGCAAGATAACCATTGGAGGTCACTAGTCGTGTGAGAAAAGGTAAACATTTAGATTTTAGTCGAAACTTTCGGGTTCAAACAGTAACCACAACCATCTGCAGTCCATGTGAATGCTGCGAGAGTTAAGGGATAAGTCATGGGAATAGACCGCAATCGTCTAAATAGACTGTAGAGAATGCCGCCTTCTGAAGCTGATCACTTACCAATGTTATCTGATAGCGCAAGACTATGACCACCGGATTGACCATCGATGTAGCTGTCATCTGCAATGTTGTCACATGTCGACAGCTTATACCTTAGTCTGGTTTGGGTGACGGCCGAGGTTGTATTTATCCCAAAGTTTGTTTTTGTGTTTCTCCATAAGAAATGGCACTAAGGATATTAATACCTTATCCCTAAGGACTAAGGTGTCATCTAGCCCGAGGACAACAAAACCTAAAATTGCTCAACTTAAATCTACATTTGGCCTCGATGATCTCATTAAAACCATTCTGATGTGAGTTAAATCTGAAATAGGTTTTGAAATGATTTTTATTCATTAATTCATTATCTAAAAGTGGAATTCACATTAAACCTAATGAACCATTATCTTCGATGTATGAATATAGAAATGTGGGAATGGATAGGTTAATGCCATTTTTCCTCATCCTATTTAAAAATACAAAGATTTTTTAAAGAGTATAGAGGAGGTCTCGAGAGAAGAATTAAAGAGAGTGCCTACTCAAGTAAAGAGACAGTATTTGAAAAGCCTGTTCAGGAGAATTTCCTTCCACATTTTCAGTAGTGTTGTTTGGCGTTTCTCAGCTGACAAGTCAATGTAACCTTTTCTCTTGGCTTTCTTAATACAACAGTTGCACACCTTTGAAGTGGACTCGGAGACGTAGTCCAGGAGGGACAAAATCCGCCATTAATTCTTGCAGTCATTATATTTTGATGTTATGCATGATGCTTAAGTTTTGAAATTTAACATTAAAACTAACGGCTTATATCTAAAACACTCTACGTTTAGCAGTTTGAATAACATACAAACAACTATTTCAGTTATTCTTCTTGACATTCTCATTTTTTTCAAGAATTAGAAATATCTTGTCTATCCACTTTCAGATCATATTTTGGTATCAAAGCGTACTAGCTCTTTTTCAGGTACAAAGATGGGCAAGAACACAAGACAACAACTTCGGTTGAAAGAACTCGAGGATTTCAATCAACAATTTCAGCAGAAAAATAATGCTCTACGAAGGATGGTGCAAGCTCTAGAAAGTGACAAGCAGATACTGCATTCAGAAATAGAAGTCTTTAGAAAGAACAAAAGAGGAAACAGACCTCTAGTAGAAGGTGCAGCTACTAACGGAAAGAATCCAACCCTATCTCTTCATCAAGAGGATGAAGATAGTTCTTCTCTCTCATCAACTCCAAAATCAACAGGAGAGACCATCGGAACCTTTTCCTCACCTATTGAGGAAACTCCTAGCATATTGGTATCACTAAAGAGTGATTTAGACTCAGAGGAAGTTTCTAAATAGAAGAAAAGTGAAATTCCCAAAAGAAAAGTTCTGCCATGATGAAGGCCATGGGATATCAGGAAGGAGAAGGCCTTGGAAAGAATGGTCAAGGAAGACTTCTACCAATAACTATACAAGAAAGGCCTAAGTATCAAAGCCTATGTTATGGTTTAATGAAGTGCGACTACTATGAAATGATGGGCCACATTTCGATCTAATGTTGGTCTCTTCATCCTGAGCTTGTGCCAAAGAAGCTACAGGACAAGCAAGGTAAATAAAAACAATCTTCTAGTAGTGATTTCTTTTATAAAAATTGGGTTGTAGAAATTGTTAAAATAATATATCCATGCACATTTTGTAGAATTTCATGGCATTTTGTAGAACATTGCTGGAAGCATAGAGCCTAGAGTAAGAAAGTTGGAGCTACTAGAAGCCAACCACAAGAAGATGATGAAACACTACAAGTGAAGAAGTGTTTAGGTAAAACCTTGCTTCGATCTATCAATGAATCCACTGAAGATGAAAATAATTCAGGAAACTCAAAGGCAACAAGTACAAATTCCAAAGAAAGAATTTTTCAGCATTGCAAATTTCCAGGGCATGCTAAGAGCAACTGTCCAATCCTACCACAAGAAACAACATTGACATCAGCAGAACAAGATTCATCCAATTCACCTGCTGGGGAACATTTGACTGCCAAATGGAACTGGGCAGGCTATATGCCATATGTCTAAAATGAATTTGTAAAATTTTTCTAGATCTAGATGAGTCTATATCTAGGATCTACAGTTATTTTTTTTTGTTTTTCAATGCATTGTAGTAAAACCTTGTGGAGAACCAAAAGTTCTACTTGTGTGAAGGTGTGATCCAATTTGGATCTTGAAGTTTTCTGTCGAAATTATATAATGACCAAGATGGTATTTATAAGTAATTAGTCATCTATTTTTGTAATAAACAGGTTGTATCGAAATTGCATCGACCAAGAAGGTCTTATGTGCAATGGTTCATCGACTCAAGTCATCAGCAGGATCATGTCAAAATTGGTAAGCGACCAATATGGTCACATGCAACATTCTTGTTATGTGCAAGAATTCAGTTCAACATGTTTTTTTTTAGCTTTGACATCAATGCCAGTGACTTCGACAATATTCACCAATGATTTTCTCTTCATGAATTGAAGCCCAAAATTTCTTCATGTAGAAAGTCATCATATTGAGTTGTGTCAACCTGTGACAATGAAAAATTAAAGAGCATATCCATGAAGAGAATTGTAAATTTCTAGATCCATGTAAAATACCTAAGGATAAAAAACATACTAAGTCGAAACATTAGCACTAGAGAGTCTAAGTTAAGTGTTAGGCGAAAATGATAGTGATTAGTCTTAAAAACATTTGTTAAAGACTAAATCCTAAAATACCTAAAGAATATAACAAAAAGGTTATGCCTAGGTCTAAGTCCTACTTCTAAACCTAAGTTTAAATCCTAAGGTGAAATGATGTAATAGACTAATCCTAAAACCTAACACCTAGTGCTAAAGTCCTAAAACCTATCCATGGTGATGAAATTCTAAACATTACAATTAAGTCACGAAAACCCACTTTCGGAATTATATTATTGTAAATGTTTTGACAGACCAAAATCGCACATGATAATCATCGGAGGTCTCTATCCGTGTGAGCAAAGGTAAACAATTGGAGTTTAGTCGGAATTTTCAAGTTTAAACAGTAACCGCAATCTTCCATAGTCCATGTGAACGCTACGAAGGTTAAGGGATAAGCTGTGGGGATAGACTACAGCTGTCGAAATAGACCATAGAGAATGTCGCCTTCTAAAGATGATCACATGCCAATGTTATCTGACAGTGCAAGACCATGACCGTCGGATTGACCTTCGATGTAGCCGCTGTCCGCAGAGCTGTCACATGTTGACAACTTATACCTCCTCCCGATTTGGATGACGGTCGAGGTTATCTTTATCCCAAAGTTTTTTTTCCAGTTTTTTGCATAAGAAATGGCGCTAAGGTTATTAATAGCTTATCCCTAAGGAATAATATGGCATCTAGCCCGAGTACAACAAAACCTAAAATTTCTCAACATAAATCTACATTTGGCCTCGATGATCTCGAAAAAACCATTTTGATGTGAGCTAAATCTGAAATAGGTTTTGAAATGATTTTTATTCATTAATTGATTATCTAAAATTGGAATTCACATTAAATCTAATGAACCATTATCTTTGATGTATGAAGATATAAATGATGGAATGGATAGGTTTAATGCCATTTTTCCTCATCCTATTTAAAAAGACAAATATGTTTTGAAGAGGATAGAGGAGGTCTCGAGAGAAGAACTAAAGAGAGTACTTTTAAGGAGCACTAGAGTACATTGTAGAGAGTTTTGTTTTTGCAGGAAATTATGGAAGAAAGCTCCAATTCTTGCATAAATTTAGATTTGAAGTTTGTTTTAGAGCACCGAGTTCCACTTCAAACATCAAACTCAGTCCATCTACTTGTGTGCAAAGGTCCAAACTCTTCAGTTCACCAGATAGAGTTTGATGACCATCAATATCTTTTCTTGGCCAACTGAAGGCCTACTCAAGTAAAGAGACAGTATTTGAAAAGCTTTTTCAAGAGAATTTCCTTCCACATTGTCAGTAGTGTTGTTTGGTGCTTATCAGCTGACAATTCAATGTAACCATTTCTCTCAGATTTCTTAATACAACGGTCGCACACCTTTGAAGCGGACCTGGAGATGTAGTCCAGGAGGGATGAACTCCGTCATTAATTCTTGCAGTAATTATATTTTTATGTTATGCATGATTCTTAATTTTTGAACTTTAGCATTAAAATTAACGGCTTATATCTAAAACACTATGTGTTAAGTAGTTTGAATAACATACAAACAATTGTTTCAGTTATTCTTCTTGCCATTCTTATTTTTTTCAAGTGTTAGAAAGATCTTGTATATCCACTTTTAGATCATATTTTGGTATCGGATCGTACTATCTCTTTTTCAGGTACAAAAATGGGAAAGAACTCAACACAACAGCTTCGGTTGAAAGAAATTGAGGAGTTCAATCAACAATTTCAGCAGGAAAATGATGCTCTACAAAGGATGGTGCAAGCTCTCGAAAGTGTAATGTTCCAAAATTTTCCGACAATAATTTGGAACATTAATTTTTGCTAATTTCACTTAGGAGGAGAATAAATGGGTAAGGAGGCCCATGCATAATGATATTATCAATAAAATCCCTCATAGTATGAAAGGGGATCATCTTTGGAGCTGGTTTGCACACCCTCATGTGTGAACATGGTTATTTGCAAAGAGGCTTGGTTAAGTTTGACCAAGTCAACAGCGTTGCGCTAAGAGGTGGAGCACACTTAGAGAAGCAGCGCAGTATGAATGAGGAGAGGGTGATTTGGTGGAGGAAACCCTAATAAGAGTGGGACCCATGGAGAGGGTCTTTCACTTGTGTAAAAGGAGGACAAGGCAACCATTGTTTCGCATGCTTGTATTATTCATCTCATTGTCTAGTTAGACAATTTGAGCATTCTTTGCTGCTTAGCAAGAATTTCCGGAGGAATTCCTGTTTAGGAATCCTTCTCCTTATTGAGAGGTCTCTTGAGGGATTTTTCTTCATTTTCCTCACATCCAGGCTTGAGGCCAAGCATCCTCCATCAAGACAGCATTATTTCTACAGTAGATTAACATTGTGTTGCTGGGTGTTACAGTGAGGGTTCACTACACCATCTCCTTCAGCTTTTTTTCAGAGGAGGAGACTCTCTTCTCTTTGGGAGATCAGTTTGGAGGCATCCCAGAGCTTATTGAATACTTTGGCATCAATTCCAAATCATTCCATAGCCCTACAATGCAGTTCCATCTAGTGACTGCATTATTTTGAGAGGAGCATTTGCAGTGGGGCTCTTGTAGAGTATTGGAGGGAGAGATCTTTGGTGAAGGGTTCAGCCTTTCACTTGAAAGATCCATTGGAGGAGGCTCATTCAGTTTGAGCATCAGATTCAGCCATCTCCATCCAGTTCTATTTTTGAGTTGCTGCTGCTACCTAGCAACTCCGGTATTTTGCAGATTTTGTATTTTAGAGTCAATCCTTCCAAGATTGATAGGAGGTAGTCTTTTGGAGTTGAGATCATCTCTCCCAATGTTTTATTGGGCCATACATTGATATATACATTTATTTGACATATGTAGTAAGCATTTTCTCCATAAAACTACATTTTCATAGCTTGAGCATACTTGTGTAGCAGTGGGTTTATGTACTTGTCTCTTGGGGTTGAGTATTGCTTATCTTGAGTAGCATTTTTGTCAAGATCTTGTATCTATTTGTTGCTGCTATTTCTTAATAATATAGCTATGGAATTCTCTCATGTTTTTATGAGTTGAGTGTTGTTTCTGCTCCATTATTATGTTTTCATATTGCTGGGTCTCCAACATTAGAATATCTTGAGATATTCTCATTGTTGTAGCATTTTCTTGAATAGGAATATTACAGTGGTATCAGAGCATGATCTCCGGCCCAGCCAGTGGATCTCAGCCATCATACTATCAAAGAGAGAGAATATGAAGACTCCATCATATGGAGAAAAGAGGGAAGAAGAGCTTACAAATCTTCTTCCAAAATCTGTACAAATCATTCATGAAGAATTTGAGAAGCTAATGAGGGAGATTGGTACAAGATCTCCAAGAGGGTTTGAAACTGAGTCAAACTCTAGATTTTCTTGTAGGGGATGTGAGCATGCAGCTAAACCCTATGATATACAGTGCAGTCACATGGCCAGTCTTGCCATGAGAGAATAATAAGAAGAAGAAATGCCAAAGAGAGGAACTCTTAGAGGTTTCTTGCATGAGTATGAGTCTCAAACCTAGAGGTTTAGAGATCATATTACTTTTTCATATTTTTGCAAGATCATGGTTAGGAGAAGCAAGCAACATGATGAAGATAGATTTATTCTATCTATCTTTGATGGTTCCCCTACTTGTTCAGCCAGGGCTTGGATAGAAGAGCTAGACACCTTTTTGCAGCAGCATCAGATTACCGAAGAAGAAGCCATTAGAGTAGCAACGCTGCACTTGGGAGGTAAGGTCTATGCATGGTGGTTATTTGAGTTTTTTACTTTGAAAAATGAAAATACATTTTCCTATGTAATGTTCATTAGAACTTTGATGAGGAGATTTGGTAGAAGAAATTCTGAAGCACATGTGGAGGAAGCAAACACATTCAAACAAACAAAACCATTGCATGTATCAAAGAAAACCATAGACTCAGAATCACTACAGAAAGCTATGAAGGAGGCTAATATCTTGCATGATGATTATTTGGAGGCAAGATATTCATTTTTGGCCCAAAGAGGCAAAGAGATCTCTTTTTCAAAAGAGGATATAATCATTGGAGGGTTGCCCACTCATATTGAGGAGGCTGAGGGCAACAGCGCTGTCATTTCTAGAGTTGATCTAGCACCTCATGTAGAGGAAGGAGGAGCTCTTGCTCCAACTAGAGGGATTCTTTCATATTTGCAAGGAGGTCCCCAGGATCTTATTCATGGAGATCCCAGCACAATCAATGAGCACCATGATTGTGCAGCACCACAGCTAGAAGGAGGGAGGAAGGGAGAGCAGCATCATATGATGAGGAGTCCACACCCTTCTCTGTTTCAGAGAGCTAGTGAAAAGAGGAGGCAGACTATATTGCACTGTGAAAGCAAGGGAAAGATTGACCAACTATATGTGCAGTCCACTCTTGACATAGATGTCTCACTGCATAGAGGCATTCCACCAGGGAGGCCACCTGATCTATCACTGATGAGAGACATTTTGTCTTTGGATTCACCACTCTTGTATTTTGGAGAGGTGAAGATTTTGGAGGAGAAATTTGGCATGAAGGATGTCAAAGTAGCAGACAACAGCTTGAGGAGAGCTACACATGCCAGATCACCAGCACTGTCCCTGAGGAGGATTGATCCTTACTGGGGATCTCAGCACTTAGTTGAGTACTCCGTGGATCTTGGTGCATGCATGATTCTAGATGGCATGGAGAGAGATGACAGATACATGGTAGATGATATGGTCATCCATTCATATGACAGAGACTTCTTGACTAGAGATTCTAGTCTCAAGAAGAAGCTATTGCATGCAGCACAGGAGGACTTCTTTTCCATGCATTTTGATGCATATCTTTCCTTGGCAGAGGAGTTCATTTGGGAGGGAATCTAGCAGGACATACATCAACATATGGAGAGATTCAGAGCCTAGATGATGATGGAGAGGATGTCACAACCACCTTCCTACTCATTGGGATTAAGGGAGCATTTTCAATTGAGCCATTTCAGCTCAAGTCTTCAAGTACATGATGGAGAATGTACAATTTCACCTTATGCTTTGTACTTCTTGTCTTTTTATGAGCACCATAATGTACCAAGGAGGATTATTTCTTCTTTCATATTATATAGTGATATACTTGAAGCCATTTGTAGCATTGATATTGGCTATCTCATTGGTGGTTTGTGGGGAGAGCCACATGATTTTTGGTGTGCACCATTGACACCCTTTTGTACTTTCATGTTCACATCTTGTAGGATTATTGTGGCAGCAAACGAGTGGCTAGAGAAGCACTTGTTTTTGTTTGATTTGATGCAAGCAGGGCATGCACTGTGTTGGTTCCTTGTATGGGGCCTTAATCCACTTTCCGATTGTCATGTGACAACTTGTTTCTATTGGGTTTTGCTTCCATGTATTGCTGATATGTATGTGTTCATGGGGAGCTTTGATTGGAGAGTGGGCTTGAGATTGAGGATGCCCATTGGGAGCATGATTCTCCTTACTATAAATGTTGTACATTTTAGGAGAAACTATGGGCCAAACATGAGGGCCACATTGCATTTCTTTCCTTCTTGTGGGAAAAACCACTTGAAGACTTTGAGGAGGCACTCCATGGATCATGAGGAGATGGAGGAGTTAGCACAACCAACTCTTTTCCCTTTGAGGATGAGGGGAAATTCAGTTATGAGCCACTCCATTTATATGAGAAAAACACATGGTGAGAGTATTGTTGATTTGCATGATGATTTGTCTATATATATGCATCTCTTAACCTTATATGTGCAAGGATTTTCTCAAAGAAGGATTATTCTTCCTTCTAGATTTGATGGTCTACATGAGGCCATTATGGATGATCACTCCCTAAGTGAATATGGGGAGGATATTTCTTGTGGAGAACATACTCACATTGCACATGAAATCATTCACTTTCGCCAGGAGATTAGGGAAGAAAACAAATGCTGGGGAGGCCACCCATCATTTTATTTTCTATGGCAGTGGAGAGTCAAACTGCATTGGCTTCATTTGAGGGACCATTGTCGTTCTCCTTTACTACACATGGCAGCTAGCATGATTCTCCTTATGGTTCCCTTGGTTGATATTGCTGGAGCTTTCCTTGGGAGCATGATTGGAGGAGAGACACATTGGGTGGATGTGTCCTTGGAGGGAGAAAACTCCCGCACACTTTGCACTACATGTTCTAAAGGGAGCATGGGAGATAGTATGGCCACTATAGCAGCTCATTTTTTTCAGTATGAGGTGAGACATATGAGGAATGATATGCCATATGATGATTACTTCCAACTCATCATATATGCAGAGACTTGGGCCAGCATGATTTGCAGCGTTGGAGGAGAGGTCCTTAGGGATATAGTCTTCATCTTGCCACTTGAGGGCAAGTATTTTGCAGCCCAGGATTAGCAATTTCTCTACACTTATCATGAGTGGAGAGAAGGATAGCATGGGGTAGGCTACATTTTCTACCATGAGCATATTTTCATCCCACCTAATTTTCCGGAGCCAAAGGTGGAGGACAGTTTCTAGGAGTTGCCCAGTTGGAAGGTAACTCATTTTGCATGGATTATTGCTTTGGGGATGGAGGATCCACATGAGGAATATGTTCCTCAAAAAATTCATAGACTCCATGCCTGAGAGGAGGCTTTCCAGTTCTATCCTTGTAGTTGCTTGAGGACAAGCAACATTTGGGAGGGGAGGACTATAATGTTCCAAAATTTTCTGACAATAATTTGGAACATTAATTTTTGCTAATTTCACTTAAGAGGAGAATAAATGGGTAAGGAGGCCCATGCATAATGATAGTCTCAATAAAACCCTTCATAGTATGAAATGGGATCATCTTTGGAGCTGGTTTGCACACCCTCATGTGTGAACAGGGTTATTTGCAAAGAGGCTTGGTTAAGTTTGACCAAGTCAACAACGTTGGGCCAAGAGGTGGAGCACACTTAGAGAAGCAGCGCAGTATGAATGAGGAGAGGGTTATTTGGTGGAGTAAACCCTAATAAGAGTGGGACCCATGGAGAGGGGCTTTCACTTGTTTAAAAAGAGGACAAGGTAACCATTGTTTCTCATGCTTTTATTATACATCTCATTGTCTAGTTAGACAATTTGAGCATTCTTTGCTGCTTAGTAAGAATTGCCGGAGGAATTCCTATTTAGGATTCCTTCTCCTTATTGAGAGGTCTCTTGAGGGATTTTTCTTAATTTTCCTCACATCCAGGCTTCAGGCCAAGCATCCTCCATCAAGACAGCATTATTTCTACAGCAGATTAACACTGTGTTGTTGGGTGTTGCAGTGAGGGTTCACTACACCATCTCCTTCAGCTATTTTTCAGAGGAGGAGTCTCTCTTCTCTTTGGGAGATCAGTTTGGAGGAATCCCGGAGCTTATTTCATACTTTGGAATCAAGGCCAAATCATTCCATATCCCTGCAGCGCAGTTCCATCCAATGACTGCATTATTTTGAGAGGAGAATTTGCAGTGGGGCTCTTGTAGAGTATTGGAGGGAGAGATCTTTGGTGAAGGGATCAGCCTTTCACTTGAAAGATTGATTGGAGGAGGCTCATTTAGTTTGAGCATCAGATTCAGCCATCTCCATCCAGTTCTATTTTTGAGTTGCTGCTACTACCCAACAACTCCGACATTTTGCAAATTTGTATTTTAGAGTCAATCCTTCCAGGATTGATAGGAGGTAGTCTTTGGGAGTTGAGATCATATCTCCCAATGTTGTATTGGGCCATACATTGATATATACATGTATTTGACATATGTAGCATGTAGTTTCTCCATAAAACTACACTGTCATAGCTTGAGCATACATGTGTAGAAGTGGGTTTATGTACTTGTCTCTTGGGGTTGATTATTGCTTATCTTGAGTAGCATTTTCCTCAAGATATTGTATCTATTTGTTGCTACTAATTCTTAATAATATAGCTATGGATTTCTCTCATGTTTTTATGAGTTGAGTGTTGTTGCTGCTCCATTATTATGTTTACATATTGCTGGGTCTCCAACATTAGAATATCTTGAGATATTCTCATTGTTGTAGAATTTTCCTGAAAAGGAATGTTACAGAAAGTGAAAAGAAAATATTGCAGTCGGAAATAGAAGTCTTGAGAAAGAAAAAAAGAGGAAATAGTCCTCTAGTAGAAGGTGCAACTACTAACGAAAAGAATCCAACCCTATCTCTTCATGAGGAGGATGAAGATAGTTCTTCTCTCTCATCAACTCCAAAATCAATAGAAGAGGCCATCGAAACCTTTTCCTCGCCTACTTAGGAAACTCCCTACATATTGGTATCACCAAAAAATGATTTGGACTGAGAGGAAGTTTCTAGCTAGAAGCAAAGTGAAATTCCCAAAACAAAATGTATGTCCATGATGAAGGCCATGGGATATCAGGAAGGAGAAGGCCCTTGAAATAATGGTCAAGGAAGACTTCTACCAATAATTGTACAAGAAAGGCATAAGTATCAAGGCCTAGGTTATGGTTTAATGAAGCGCGACTATTGTGAAAAGATGGGCCACATTTCGAGCCAATATTGGTCTCTTCATCCTGAGCTTATGCCAAAGAAGCTACAGGACAAGAAAGGTAATAAAAACAATATTCTAGTAGTGATTCTAGAAGTGATTTCTTTTATCAAAATTGGGTTGTAGAAAATGTTAAAAGAATATATCCATGCACATTTTTTGGAAGCTCATGGCATTGTGTGGAACATTTTTGGAAGCATAGAGCCTATAGTAAGAAAGTTGGAGCTACCAGAAGCCAACCACAATAAGATGATGAAACACTACAAGTGAAGAAATGTTCAGGTAAAACCTTGATTTAATTTATCAATGAATCCACTAAAGATGAAAATAATTTAGGAAATTCAAAGGCAAAAAGTACAAATTCCAAAGAAATAATTTGTCAGCATTGCAAATTTTCGGGGCATGCTAAGAGCAACTGTCCAATCCTACCACAAGAAACAACATTGACATGAGCAGAACAGGAGTCATCCAATTCACCTGTTGGGGAAAATTTGACTTCCAAATGGAATTGGGCAGACTATATGCCATATGTCTAAAATGAGTTTGTAAAATTTTTCTAGATCTAGATGAGTCTGTAACTAAGATCTAGAGTTTTTTTTTTTTTTCAATGCATTGTAATAAAAAATTTTGGAGAACCAAAAGACATTTTTGTGGGAAGGTGTGATCCAATTTGGATCCTGAATTTTTGTGTCGAAATTAAAAAATGACCAAGATGGTCTTTATAAGTAATTAGTCATCGATTTTTGTAATAAAAAGGTTGTGTAAAAATTGCATCGACCAAGAAGGTCTTATGAGCAATGGTTCATCGACTAAAGTCATCAGTAGGATCATGTCAAATTGGTAAGCGACCAAGATGGTCACATGAAACATTCTTGTTATGTGCAGGAATTTAGTTCAACATGTTCGTCCTCAGCTTCAACATCAACGTCAATGACTTCGACAATATTCGCCAATGATTTTCTCTTCATGAATTGAAGCCCAAAATGTCATCATGTAGAAATTCGTCATATTGAGTTGTGTTGACCTGTGACAATGAAACATTAAAGAGCATAGTCATGATGAGAATTGTAAAGTGTTAAATCCATGTAAAAGACCTAAGGTTAAAAAACATCCTAAGTCTAAACATTATCACTAGAGAGTCCGAGTTAAGTGTTAGGCGAAACTGTTAGTGATTAGTCTTAAAAACATTTGTTAATGAATAAATCCTAAATGCCTAAAGAATACCACAAAAAGGTTATGCGTAGGTCTAAGTGCTAGTTCTAAACCTAAGGTTAAATCCAAAGGTGAAATGATGTAAAAAGACATCCTAAAACCTAAGACCTAGCGCTAAAGTCCTAAAACCTATCCATGGTGATGAAATTCTAAACATTACAATTAAGTCACAAAAACCCAATTTCGGACTTATATTATTGTAAATGTTTTGAAATAAAAAAATCGTGCATGATAACCGTCAGAGGTCTCTAGCCATGTGAGCAAAGGTAAACAGTTGGATTTTAGTCAGAACTATCGAGTTTAAACAATAACCGCAATCGTTCATAGTTCATGTGAATGTTGCGAGAGTTAAGGGATAAGCCGTGGGGATAGACCACAAGGGTTGAAACAGACCACAGAGAACGTTTCCTTCTTAAGATGATCACATGCCAATGTTATCAAATAGCGCAAGACCATCACCACCGGATGGACCGTCGATGTAGCCGTCATCCGCAAAGTTGTCACATGTCGACAGCTTATACCTCCACCCAGTTTGGATGACTGTCGAGGTTATCTTTATCCCAAAGTTTGCTTTTGGGTTTTTTGCATAAGAAATGGTGCTAAGGTTATTAATACCTTATCCCTAAGGACTAAGGTGTGATCTAGCCTGAGGAAAACAAAACCTAAAATTGCTCAACTTAAATCTACATTTGGCCTCGATGATACCGAGAAAACCATTCTGATGTGAGCTAAATCTAAAATATGTTTTGACTGATTTTTATACATTAATTCATTATCTAAAAGTGGAATTCACATCAAACCTAATGAACCATTATCTTCGATGTATGAAGATAGAAATGTGGGAATGGATAAGTTTAATTCCATTTTTCCTTATCCTATTTAAAAAGACAAAGATGTTTTGGAGAGGATAGAGGAGGTCTCGAGAGAAGAATTAAAGAGAGTGCTTTTAAGGAGCATTAGAGTACATTGTAGAGAGTTTTGTTTTGTAGGAAATTGTGGAGAAGGAGAGATCCAATTCTTTCATACATTCAGATTTGAAGTTCACTGCAGAGCACCGAGTTCCACTTCAAACATCAAACTCAATCCATCTACTTTTGTGTAGAGATCCAAACACGTCAATTCACCAGAAAAAGTGTGTTGATCATCACTAGCTTTTCTTGGCCAACTGAAGGCCTACTCAAGTAAAGAGACAATATTTGAAAAGCTCGTTCATGATCATTTCCTTCCACATTGTAAGTAGTGTTTTTTGGTGCTTATCAGCTGACAAGTCAATGTAACCTTTTCTCTTGGCTTTCTTAATTCAACGGTCGCACACCTTTGAAGCGGACCCAGAGACATAGTCTAGGAGGGACGAACTCAGTCATTAATTATTGCAGTGATTATATTTTGATGTTATGCATGATGCTTAAGTTTTGAACTTTAACATTAAAATTAACGTCTTATATCTAAAACATTCTATGTTAAGCAGTTTGAATAACATATAAACAACTGTTTCAATTATTCTTCTTTCCATTATCATTTTTGTTAAGATTTAGAAATATCTTGTCTATACACTTTCAGATAACTGTCTGATTGTCCAGCTAGGATATCTACTAATGCACTAGAGTTTCTAGCCAGTGTTAATGATCACTCATTCGTGATGGTGCCATGTCCATACACTGGTTTGGATTGGCGAGGAAGCCCCAACATCCTCTTCACACATGATGAGCCATCAGATGCTAGAGCTAATGTTAGTGTTTTATTTAAATTAATATATTTTCATTTTATTGTCTTAATTAATTAATTAGAATAAAATTTATTCTAACACGTTTTTTAACTTGTTTTATTAAATTGTTTAATGAAATTTTCTAATTATTGTTGTGTACCATATATTCTTTAGATATTGGCACACTCATTGGGGACATGATTCCACCCCCATTGGATGATCCAAGTGTAGATCATGATGAGGAGATGGCGGAGGAAGCGTATCAGGATGAAAAACTTGATCCTCAAGTGCAGATACCCGCAGGGATGCAACATAGGGAGGACACCCGATTCAAGATATAGGTGGGCGACTAACTGTGTCGACTCCTAGTTGATGAGGGAGTCCACCCTACTATGATCAGAGAGATCCGGGTTGATCGTATGCTCATAGAGATTTGGAGATACATGCCCCGCGATATGATGACCCTTATGCATCATATCATTGGAGCTTCTAGAGTACTAGCGGCTAGGAGGGATAGGAATCGTGGAGATGTGCAACAGAGAAGCTCATCTAATGATCATGATCATGAGCGGAGTGATCATCATTCTAGTATCCCGTCCCTTCCTCCTTCACCTCACACCAGATGAGCAACCAACATCAAGTCTTGATCAGCATGCATCTTCTGAGCAGTCTGCACCATCTCAGTAGGCACCTAGTCTTGAGCAGACATGAACGTCGACTAAGAAGTCACCTGATCCTGAGTAGGCAGGTCAATATGAGTTGGCACCATCCACTATGCAGGCTGCACCATCGAGGACTCATCAACATGCACCTCCTGAGCTTACTGCACCATCTGATCAGTAGGCACCTCTTAAGCAGACTATACCATCTAATCAGCATGCAGCTCTTGATCAGACTGCACCATCTGATCAGTAGGCATCTCCATAGTAGGAACATCATCCATCTAAGCATGAGGCTGCACCATCGACTGAGCATGCCTCAACTAGTGCTAGTTATAGTATTGATGTAGTACCACCAAATATTTGACACTTATATGCAGTTATATTACAGTTGTATATTTTTGACATTATATATATATATATATATATGGTGCATGTATTTTATGTTCATGTTGTGGTACTTAATTTACATATTGGTGTTCATCATGATGAGTATATTATTAGGTCATGTTAGATATGTTCATTTAATGTGCTTGCAGATAGATGTGTATCTGATATCAGTTATTTAACATGATATGTGTATTTGATGTTTGTGTTTTGATGATTTTATACAATTCTTGTGTTTTGTTAGATGTTCATGATCACAATGATTAGACGATGTTAGCAAATTTGAATGTGTATTTTAGAATATGATGTTTGTAAGATGGTTATCATGATTGTGATGTTTATTTTTAATATTAAATCATGATATTTATTAATATTATGTATTGGTAATTGCAAAATTGTGTAACTGTAATTGTAATTGTAATTGTATGTAAAATATTTGTAAAGTTGTAATTGTAATTGTATGTATTGTCATGATTCAATTTTATTAAAATTGTAAAATTTGTAAATTTGTAATTGTAATTGTATGCTTCATGATTGTAATTGTATGTAAAATTGTAAAATTGTAATTGTAATTGTATGTAAAATATTTGTAAAATTGTAATTGTAATTGTAATTATATTGTGAAATGATTAAAAATTGTAATTGCAATTGTAATTGTATGTAAAATTGTAAAATTGTAATTGTAATTGTATGTAAAATATTTGTAAAATTGTAATTGTAATTGTAATTATATTGTGAAATGATTGTAATTGTAATTGTAATTGTAATTTTATATAAAATTGTAAAAATTGAAAATTTGTAAATTTGTAAAATTGTAAATTAATTGTCAATTTTGAACCATAACTACCATAAATAAAATGTATACCGTACATATTATTAAATTACCATAATTGTATAATTGTAAATTTGTATGTATATAAATAATTGTAAAATAATAAATCTACAATAATATGAATTTTTGTAACATAATTAAGTTTAGAAAATAATGCAAATAAATTCATGTTTATAATTATCATTATTTTACTATGATCTTACATACCAAAAATAACAATATACATTAATAAAATTTTTAAAATTTTTAAGATATCATTTTCACACATTTAAAGCAATCAAGTAGTTGTATTATTTTAGGAATCGACATATAAAAAAGAACTTGATACAGTGCATTGTTTTCGAGATCAACATAATTGCAAATTATCAAGTAAAATTATTTTAACATTAACACAATGAAAACCAATTAATTCAAAATACATATTATAATGTTTCGAAAAAAATAGTATTACTTATAAGGTTAAGTCCTATTCTTTATAAAAAACCATATTAAATAGTATAAATGATGAAATAACACATGTACCATATCACTCTTTGTTCTCATTATCACCCTCATTATCTTCCATCTCGCTTGGCATGACTATTGTTCTCAAAAATATGTTTGATATAGGGTCATGTCTCAATAAGAACCACGGTGGCTAGCTCGACTAGATTGATCGAACTCGACTTCCACTCCGAATTCTTGTGTCATGTGTCCATCATCGAAATTTTTTGTGCGAAAATGGTGTCCATATGCCGACATAGATGGGAATAAATGCACCTATAAAAAAAGGTTAAAAATCATAGTGTCATCTATCTTATAATAACCCAACTATTAAAATATGAAATATATATGTTACATTTCAAAGATGCATTATTAAGTTTAAAATGTACATAAATATATTATTACCAAGTTTTTGTACCCAACCCCTATGTTTAGCGCATCCTAATCAGCACGCAAGTAACGACCAGTTACACCGTATTTCTCTCTGACTTGGTCAACAACCCAACTGTTGGGGTGTATAATTGGCATATCTTCTTTTAAATGAAAGTGATAATGCACACTTCTACCATTCAGCCGTTTGAAATCTTTCCTGTCACTAACCCATTTCATCCTCTTTTGTTTGTACAATGCGACCCACTATTGTGTCACTTCGGAATTGTAAAGAACGAATTTATTGATTGCTTCAATTTTCGCATTCGTTGATGAAATCAAACTGACATATAGTACATATGAGATCAAATTATAATATATATCAAAGTTCAGCGTGAATATTTACTATGTGTAAATTTGAAAAATTATAATCCACTTACTCTTTATCAAGCACCTTTTTCCATTCATTTTGACAAGCTCCCCTTCTATTTTGCCTTCATCCCTTTGATCGTCTCAAATCATCGCACTTGGTATGTTGTCGATCTGCTTGATGTATTGGCATAATTGGAAAATTCATACGATATGTACCCCTCTGTCGTATACCCCTCGGGTTTTTCCCTTTGTAGAAAAACACCTTTCAATTTATTCATGTACCTCTCTAAGAAGAACATCCAACGATAAGAAACCACCCTAACTAATTCAACCTCATCTACTAGGTGGATTATAAGATGAACCTGCAAGTCCATGAAACTTTTCGACAGTTCCTTATCAAACATACAAACAATATTAACTATCTCTTGATGCCACCGTGGAATTCTAGCCACATGAATCTCCTTTGATGCGATCCAACATACAAATGCAAATAATTTAGATATGGCATGTCCTATGTCTTGGGGGAAGTCATGTTTCACACACCCATGCATGAACAAAGGATAATGACACTGAAAAGTTATAAACACATGCAGTAATATACAAAAATAGTTATGTTTTATGATCCTTACATGGGATAAAATTTATTAATATAAGCAATAATAAAATCATGCTTTTTAAATTTTACGTACTCTTAGAAGATTCAAATGGTCATGTGATTTAAATCGTGAAAAATGGTCTTCCATGGTGAAGCAACGCCGTACTAAAGACTGGTATGAAGATGGCACCCTGACAGCCATTATAACTTCCTTTGCCAAAGAAAGATCATCTCTTTTTAAAATCCATGGGATATCACCTTCTTTGAAATACTAATTAGAGGAACCAATTGCCTCTAATCCTGTACCTTCTAATCATCTTGACTAATGTTTATTTTTAGTTTTTGAAGTAATAAAATCTTTCCTAACATCCAAGGTGTCACTTTGTTTTGATGATATGTGCCTCCATAAAGAAGATGAAACTTTTTTAAATATATACATGTGATCTAATAAGTGGGTAATCTTAAGATGCTCCCAATATGGGAGGTTATAAAAGATAGATTTCCTTTTCATCCCAATGGTAAATTTCTCAACATAGATGCGAATAATTATGGATCATTGAACATAGGCTCCACATTTGAATCAAAAATTTCTATGAACTCCTTCTCCTGCTCTCTCTCATATGCTCTAATCCATTCAACTGGTGTCGTTATTGCAGGCCTTTGGGTTCTCTCTCATTTACCATTGAAAGAGGTTGTTGCTCTTATGTAAGGGTGTTCTTCTGGGAGGAATACCCTGGAGCAGTCATACAATGGTTTTCATAGATCGTTGGACCATCTAGCTTTCAGAGAAGGTCCACAACATTTAAATCCATAATACCCTTTTGTTACAAGACCTGCGAAATTATTGTATACAATATGCATGTAACGTTAAAGAATATCATAAAGATCAGAACAATTAAAACCAATTAAATAACTAATATGCGAAAGAATATTGTTACGTATATAAAAAAAGATCAATAAAAATGTAATTTACCAGAGAAAACTCCTAAGCCTGGATAATCATGTGTCATGTAAGCACATATGCCATACAATGTAAAACTCCTCTCTGCTACGATGGGTCTTGATACATCGTATAAATTTATCCCATCCCGTAATTCCTTCATTTCATCTACCAGTGGTTGTAAGTAGACATCCATATTCTTCACTTGTATTCTACCAGGGACTATGAGAGCCAACATAAGATGTTCATTCTTCATGGAAAACCATGGGGGGATATTGTTATTGGTCATTATTACAGGCAAAATAGAATAGTTGGTGTCCTGGAGGGAATATGGGTTGACGCCATCCATGGCTACGTTGAGTCGTAGACTTCATACTTCATCCTTGAAATTTTCAGGCCATGTATCCTCTATATGCTTCATGGCCATTGAATCTGTTGGGATTCACATAACTCTCAACTCACTTTTGTGTGATGCATGCCATCCCTGCAACATAGCTAATTCTTTGCAATGAAAGAGCCTTTGAATCCTTGGGATTATAGGCATGTGCCTCAATATATTAAAAGGAGGACCACATGATTTACCCTTCTTTTTTTATTTATCATACCTATCATGCCCACATTTTAGACATATCTCTTTGTCTGCATATTCTCCTCTTTCTAGAATACAATCATTTGGACATGCATGATATTATATGTAATCAACACCAAACATTTTCAACAATTTCTTTTCCTCTTCGCAACTATCGGGCAAGACAATATCACTCGGAAGAACCTTATCTTTGAATAACCTATAGTTGGTCATGGAAAATATTAAATTTACATTAATGGCTATAATTATTAACATTCATAAAATTGACCATTTTTTATGGTGATTGTGTGATTATATTTCTCAAAATATAAGGGAATTGATGGTCAATTACCTCAAAATTTCCGAGCAACATGCATTCGACAAGCCAAACTTTACTTTCAAGTTGTATTGTAACATCTTGTACTGGTGCGATTTTATTAACAGATGCACTGGTGTTGTTAGTTAACAAACGCACTGAATATCAGGAAAAAAAAAAAAACACAACTTTATTTTTTTGAAGTAAAAAAAAAAAGCGGTAGATTGAAAAATGGGTGACAATTTATTTTCAGAAATCTATTTTCATAAAAAATTCTTTAAATAGTAAAATCTATTCATTATTTCATTATTTTTGCAAAATTTTTCAGGGAGGGATTTGCACGAGAGACATACCTGGAGCAAGAGATCACAAGAGAACTGTGGAGAAGAAAAATACTTTCGAACAACATCACTATTCAAAGAATCATAATTTGAAATATCTAGTGATTCACACAAAAACCCTATCATAATTTGAAATATAGGGTTAAATTTTACTGTAATAAATGTTCCTTTTTACAGTTTCTGTTAGATTTAATACATGCATAGTAAAAATTTGAAATTTTATTGTGCATTTTACTAATAAAATCATTTACAATCTCTATTCCTATTTACATTTAACTAAAATTCAGAAGAAAAAAAACAAAAAAATCCATTCTTATGTTAAACCCTTGCTTCTTCTTGCTTATGTGACTTCACAATTTGGGTTTTTCATTTTATATTTATATATATATATATATATATATATATATATATATATATATATATATATATATATATATATATATATATATATATATATGGGGTGTATGACATCTAACCTGCGGGGACCACTTTTCAGTGCTCTGGACAGGCCACGGTAGGGTCTTCAAGACGATTTCTTAAAAAAAAACATATATTTTAATCATTGTGCACTATTTAAAATAGCACAATGTCCACGTATTGTAGTATAGTACTGCACGCATCAATCAAAAAAAAAAATAAAAATAAAAAAAATAAAAATAAAAAATAAAAATAAAAAATAAAAAATAAAAAACATGTTTGATAAAATTTTATTAATTTATGTTTATGTTAATCGGCACACCAGTTTTAATACAACGTACTCGAATGCCTAGTTGACAAAGAGCACCGTATGGTTTTTCTACCATATTGATGGTGTGTTTATAAGAACCTATCGCACCACGTTCGGTGCGTACGTTGCGAAAGGCGCACCATTTTCTTCATTTATTTATTTTTTTACCTGAAAAGCATGTGATTTATTTATAAAATATATTAATGAATGGTACAGGTTTCATATTGATAAAGAAATGGCTGACTAGAGTTCAAGTAACTAAAATACTGATAGCACATCCAGAAAAGAAAAAAAGGCAAGTTCTTTGTAAATTATTTACAAAAATTATTATTTTTTAACTATATGTAAGTTTAACTAATATGTATTGTTTAGTGTGTATCATGCAGAGCCACAAAATGACGAAGCTCGATAAGATTATTTCTGATCTAATACCAGAAGAGCATAAAACCTTGATGGAAAATTTGGAGAAGGATGAATTAGGTGAATGAAAAAATACTATCGATCCAATATGAGTTTATTTTTTGAATTTTCATTAATAGTATACTTAAAAATATTAGATAACATGTTTTAAACAATCTATTAATTCAGATATGTTTAATTTTTTACAGGGACCAACAATGAAGAAAAGGAAAGTTTTTCTAAGAAAAGAAAAAAAATAGAACATGCAAATGAGAATGAATTTCTCCTTAGCTCATTTGGAGTGATGTTGGAGGTTAACGAAAGGGGGAAAAACTTTCACAAAACTTTGAGGGATCTAGTGGAACAAATGTATAGACGTTCTTTCCACTTACAATACAAAAATCAATCCAACGATTCCAATAACCAAATTTTATTTAAACTACAAGATGAGTTTCTAGAGAATTGATCAATGAGACATGTCAGACTTTTAATAGTAAAAACGTACAAAAAAAAGGATTGAAAAAGTAATATTCTTTTAAATGTTTTTCTATAATTATATGAATATATTATTACAAAGAAATCATTTATAAATATCACTTTTTGTAATGGCAAGTTCCTGGAAGCCTGTAACATTTGCAAATTTCATTTGTTTAAAACAACCAGGCTTCGACATCCATCTATTAATGAGAAGCTAGAGGAGACAGAAACTTTCCCGCTACTCAAAACCGTCAAGCCTAGAACAATTTTAATTCAGAGCCGAGCATAAGTGGTGTTGATAGGTGGATTATATGTGGCATAGTGGAAGACATGGAACAAAGGGGACATACCCAAAAGTTTGAAACTTGCAACTTCCATTTAATATTAATAGGAAAAAGGCGTCGAGCATACGGAAGACTAGGCTCATGTGGAAAGGTGACATTGATATAAGAATGCAATAGTGGAAGTAGTGACATGGAGAGAAAAGTGGATCAAGCTATAATCCTACGATCCCATAAGGTTTCAAGAGTGTTATTAAAAGGAGATTCGGGGGAGCGGAGGTGTTTTGGTCACAGTTTGTAAGAAAGGATCGCATACACAATTGGGCCACATTTTTGTATGTTATGGTTGCGAAGGAATTTCATAAGAAGTAAGGGCTACACCCTATGCCATGTATTGGAAACATCTTGGCTCTAAGGGTTATTCACAAGAAACGAGAGTGTTTAGATGAGCGAAATTTATGTTATATAAAAGGGATTTGTAAGTGTACCCTTTCATCTCCTCCCACTGATTAATTAAAGCCTCCAACGATATTTTTTATTAAAGTGATTCATGTCCTTATAGATATTATTAGTATGAAGGAAGTGCCTTTATGGAAAGAGCCTTGTGAACTATGGGAATTAAGCATGTCTGAATCGGCCATGCATTACTTTGTAAGGATTTGAGTATTACATTAGTTATTTATTTTTATTAATTGTTTGCAATTAATTAAGATGTGATCATGGGGGATCTCATAAGCCATCTTTCGTATAGAAATTATTAGCCTTTATATTATTGTTAAATATGAATGTTTCAATATTAATTATTTATTTATTTAATTTTTCTGGTAATAATTTATTTTCTTTAATAAAATATTTATTGATAACTTTTGAATAAAGAATTTCGGTTAAAATATTCTGAAAATTTAGTATTATTTTTCTTTTTCATTTAAAGAGATAATTTTGTTTATCAAAAGTTATTGGAATCAACTTTTATTCAAATATGAAACATGGGGAATCCTCTTTCTCCCCCTTGTCTGATATATATAATGCATGGGCTATTTGGTATACTCTCTTCTAGACGAGGAACAATAAAACTTAGGTACTCATTTATGATTCTTTAATTTTTAAGTGATTTCATCTTGTATGATTGGAGTAAAAAAACACATATTCTCCTACTTAAAACTCAATATTAGTTCCCTTCCAATCGACTTTTCATTTGAATCAACTTAGTGTTCCTTCCATTGAATAGTAATGCAAAAATAGGATTAATATCCATTCATAAACATGTGGGTTCTTGACTCGAAGAAATTTTTATTGTTTTTCATTTTCATAAACTATTAAGAATTAGATTCTATGACCAACCATTGGGTTCTTATTCCAATGTTGACTTCCCCAATGACCACGGTATGCATTAGAGTCCTTGATTATAATCATTAATAGTCAATTCTACTTTATGGCATTTCCTATCACTTGAAGTTGTTTTGTCCTTAACCATTGTGGCTATAAAGTGGGAGATAGGGTTGAGATAGGGATATTAGTTTCTTAATGTAACCAAAACCTTTAACATTATAGAGTTCAAAATCGTTATCATTGTAGCAATGGAGAGTGCTCATATTTTGGTTGCTAGATTATTCATGAATTTTAGATATTCACATGAATTACTAGTTTCCATGTGAAATGTAGATGTTTTCCTTACTTCTTTTTAATGGTGCTATCTATTTTGCATAGGTAGAAAATAGTCTTCCTACATTTATGCCATGGGCCCTAATTAGGCGCATTACACCTAAAACCAAGATTTATATTATTTACTTCATATGGTAAAATGGTTTTTTTAGAAGGGATGTGTTAGAAACCAAGAAAATATTGAAAGGGTGGTGAATCAGTATTTTATAAATTTTAACAATTTCTCACTCAATCAAACACATTTAGCAATACAACATTGCACCAATGACATAAATCTTGAACATAAGATGTTTACACGGAAACTTGTATGGGATAAAATCACTAATATTATTTTAATTATAATGTAAATGCAAGAACCAACTTCAATTTACATTAAATTATGTAGGGATTAACCTACAAGAGGCATAAAACCTCGTTTATTTTATAAGAAGCCCCTTGCTAGAAGTACCAACTCCCATTGTTCTTTATGTAGAAATTATACAACATGCATGCATATCTTGGATTCACCTGATCTAACAATGTACTAAATTTAAATACTAAATTGCTTCTAAAAATATTTTTCGGAATTAAAAACACAATCGCTAATCACATGAACATGAAGAAGAATCAAATCAACCACAACACAGATAACTTCCCAGGGAAAGCTTACAGCTCAAAACCCCCACTATATTCTATTGTATATTAAGCATGGATCACGAAACAATTACATACAAAACTCTTCTCACAAGATCCCTCCAGTACTTAGCTAATTGTCTCACACTATCATGAACAAAACTGACCAACATATAGCCAATTCTCAGCCTCTAGATAGCCTACATTTCTTGCGCAATCCTTGATGAATGCAATCCCTAAAAGATAGGAATTTTGGACTTATTTAACTATGAAAGTATCATGGGAATCCAATGGGTATTTGGTTTCATGTGTGCAAGCCAATAATCCTACAACTGATAGTCAACTTCCCTTTCACCTAGAACTCAACTCGGTCACCACTGGATCTAACATGCGTGCAGCTAATAATAGTAAATCCTCAGTTGCATGTGATATCACTGATTTTGAATTAATTAATATTTAATTCATTTGATATTTCACTAGCGTATCTTCAGTTACAAATAGCACAACTAAATTTAACTCACTTAACTGAGTTAAACAGATGCACCATTGCAGTTCGAACTCTGTTACGTCTAGAATTACTCTCCATGCCTCACCAACTACCTCTAACTCGAAATCCACTATACAACTCATTTTATCACTCTCATTTAACTATTTCAAGTCATCATTGAGAATATATTATAGTTTATTGTCCATATTAATTAAGGGATAACTAAAATAGACATGCACCCAAAAATAGCACTGTGGGCCCCACCCTAGTTTTGGTGCTTAATGCAACTAGGCGTGGGTGCTGAATTTTTCTTGTTTAATCTCAACACTCCCTCTCAACAAGTAAGGGATTATCCTTCACCCCGATCCTGTCTCTATGGTATTTGAATTTTCTCCTGGTGAGTGCCTTCATCAGAATATCTACATCTTGATCTTTCGTTGGAATGTACTAAAGCAACCTTATTCTTCTCTACACACAATCTCTGAGATGATGGTACCAGATGTCTATATGCTTGGACCTATCATGAAACACATGATTAATTGAGAGTTTAATGCAACTCTAATTATCACAATGAATCACTATCATATCCATCTGAGAACCAAACAAACCAACCAATATCTTTCTCATCCAGATAGCCTCACATGTAGCTTGACTTGTTGCCATGTATTCCATTTCCGCTGAACTGAGTTCCACAGATCATTGTTTCCTACTGTACCAGGAAAATTTTGACAATCCTATGCTAAATATCCCTCTTGATGTGCTCTTTCTGTCTGATGGACTACCTTCCTAATCTGCAATTGTGAAGCCTTGAAGCTTCACTCCCTTTATCGGTTTGTACCATATACCATACTCTTATGTGTCCCTCAGGTATCTCAGTACATGCTACCCTACCTTCCAAAGAGCTTGGTAGGCTTAAAAATAGATTGACTCAGTTGGTTAACATCGTAGAAAATGTCCAATCTCATGTTCACCAAATACATTAGTGAATCCACTAACTACCTGTAGATAGTAGAATCCACTACCTCTCCAGAAGTAGCATCCTCTTTCCCCCAATTTCTTGGAAGAGGAGAATCCATGGGTTTGCAACTCTCCATGTTAAACTTACCCAGTATCTCCTTTGCATACTTTCCTTGAGACACAAAAATTTCACCATCCCGTTGCCATATTTCCAATCCAATGAAATAATGAAGGAGTCCCATGTCCTTCATTTCAAACTCGCTTGCAAGATCCTCCTTGCATGAGTGTATCAGCTGCTCATCACTAGTCAAAATTAGATCATCAACATAAAGAAAAATAATCAATAGCTTACCCTCAACCACAATCTGGTACATGTTTGCATCTGCTTCACTTTTGGTGAAGCCCAGTCCGGTGAAATAGATGTTTATCTGAGTGTACCAAGCACGAGGTGCTTGCTTCAACCCATACAATTCTTGTTTGAGTTAGCACACATAAGGCTCACTATTGAAGATTTCGAAACCTTCAGGATGCTCTATGTACACCACTTCCTCAATGATAACATTGAGAAACACATTTTTCACATCCATCTGATGAATGCGCCAGCCCATCTATGTTGAGAGTGCAAGAATGGATCTTATAGAAGAGTACCTTGCAACAGGTGGAAAAGTCTCATCATAATCTATCCCTCAGATCTATGAAAATCCCCAGGCCACAAATATAGCCTTGTATTTCTCCACTCCCATCAACAGCTTGCTTTACCTTGTAGATCCATCTCGATCCAACCACGGATTTTTCGACCGGTCTTGGGACTATCTCCCATGCACTATTCTTGAAAATGGAGTCATACTCCTCCACCATTGCATCAACCCAAGTTGGTTGTTGTACTACTTCCTGAAAGGAAGATGCTTCAGTCACAATACATTTGCTCATAAGAGCCATGTATCCAGTAAACCGATCAAGATATTATCTCTGTCTGTGCTGTGAAGTAGGGACTCCTACATTCTCTACAACATCAAGTTTCAATATATCAGCTTCCGTGGTGCGCCTTCTTCCATTTCTGATGGATGGCTCTGCATGAGTGTTTTCCTCCACTCCATGAACCTCCTCATGTGGCTGATCCACATCTTGAGACTCATCCTTGGGAACCAATAGTTCCTGCTTTGCATGCAAGTCCAACTCCCTCTCAAGGTACAACCGCATGGATTTATCCTCATCAAATATTATATCCCATCACGCAACAGTCATTCTATTGTTTGGAAAATACACACGATAATTATGGGGTGTTTCAGTGTACCCCACAAAAATCCCATCCTTGGTTGTTGCTTCCAGCTTCTTCCTAGCATCCTTGGTTACATGCACATAAACAGAAGAGCCAAAAATCTTAAAGTGTGAAACTTCAAGTTTCTTACCAGTGAAAGCCTCTTTAGGTGTACTAATTCCAAGTACTCTATGAGGAAAATGGTTTTGAACATGTACCACTGTGTTGCATGCTTCCACCGACATATTCACTGATAGGTCTTGATCATGCAACATCGCCCATGTTGCACCCACAATAGTTTTTTTCTTCCTCTTTGCGACCCCATTCTACTGTGGTTTATGAGGAGCTATGAGTTCTCTTCGAATTCATTCTTTGCTGTAGAAGTTCTTGAATTCTTTAGAGATGTATTCTCCACCATTATCACTCCTAAGAGCCTTCATTTGCTTCCCTGGCTCTTTCTCCACTAGTTCCTTAAACTCACAGAACTTAGAGAATGTCTGATATTTCTTCTACATGAAGAATATCCAACACTTACAAGAAAATTCATCAACAAATATTACATAGTACTTATGTTTTTTTGTCGAAGCAACAGATAAAGGACCATGCACATCTGTGTGAACTCTCTCAAGGATCCCCGAAGCTTGGTTTTCCTTCTCATGAAAGGTGTCCTTTACATATTTTCCCATAGTACATCCCTTTCATGTGTCTGATTTCACAAGTGTACTGCTGGGAAGACCAGTAGAAATTTTCCTCATGAATTTCAAGGATCCATGGTGAATATTGCCCAATATCCTGGGCCATTAATCACCCTCATCTTGGCTCACCACTTGATCTACCTTACCCATCATTGACATGCAACCATCTACCTCCAGCTTGTAGAGATTCTTAACTCGAATACCTATCCTCTTGGCTTGTCCTATTTTTTTATGTCATAGGAAAGATTTTCCTTCACTAAAAGCAACATCATAGCCTCTATCTTCCAACATTGTGACTGAGACCAAATTTTTCTTCAGACCTGTTACTTGCATTACATCTTTTAATTGAAAGGGTTTACCTGAATTCCTCTGGAAGGTAATGGTACCAATCCCGGTAGCACTATACCGCCCATCATTGCCCATTTCAATACGCATCTGGAGTTCCTTCTCCTCCAAGTCACTGAAAAGTTCCTTATCTCCCGTCATGTGAAAAGAAGCACCACTATCCAAATACCACATAGATCCCAATGCACTGGACACCATGCATGTGATCAATAAGAAGTAAATATCAAATTACGAGGCAAGGGCCTCTCCAGCTGTAGATCCTCCAGCCTTCTTGTTCTTCTTCTTTTATGGACAGTTAGTAGCCAAATGCCCATGCTCGTGACAGTGAAAACACTTCACCTTGGATATGTCCTACTTCTTTCCATTCTTGGACTTATATTTAGAATGGAATTTCTTCCCCTTCCCCTTCCTTTCCTTTGAAACCAAAGAAAAATCCTCTTCATCCTCATTCTTAGATGAAGATCCATCTCTGGTGTTCTGTTTGAACTCCTCCTACACCAAATCCGACCACAGTCGTTCCCAATCTGGAAATTTTTCCCTTCCATTGACATAGTCTTGATAACTGTGCCAACTCTTGGGAAGTCCTAGGAGAGCCAAGCTCACCAAATCATTATCAGTGAATGTTATTCCAATGCTCCCCAGTTCATCTCGACATTGGACAAAATTTGTTAGATATTTTTTAATGGTGTCGCCCTTTTCCATCTTGATCTTCCTCAGTTTATCTTTGAGCGCCAATTTCCTATGGTCACTACTACTTTGGAATAGATCCGTCAAAGTCTTCCACATTGCATATGGTGTGTCTTTCCCATGGAGGCTTGAGACAATGTGGTCTCATACTCCCTCCAATAGGATCCTTCTCACCTTTTCCACTTTATTATTCCATGCATCAATATTTTCAACATATGTCACAACGAATTTAGGAACATCATTGTCAATGAATTCCTTCAAGCCATTATCTTCGAGCACTCCCTCCATCTTGTCTTTCCAAGAAATATAGTTTGATCTGCCCTCGAGTGCATACTCCAACCTCAATCCATTGAAATCCATTTCGATCTTGAATTAGGTGTAGCACCAATAAAGTCTTTCTACAAATTCGAATTCTATCCAATCACAAACTCAACTCCTGCTACACTTCTGCAATTTCCTGTTCTCTGATACCATTTAGAAATTATACAAAATGCATGTTTATCTTAGATTTACCCGATCTAACAATGTACTAAAGTTAAATACTGAATCGCTTCTACAAATATTTCATGGAATTAAAAACACAATCGATAATCACATGAACATGAAGAAGAATCAAATCAACCACACCAAGATAATTTCCCGGGGAAAGATTACAGCTAAAAACCCCACTATCCTCTATTGTATATTAAGCATGGATCATGAAACAATTACATACAAAACTCTTCTCACAAGAGCCCTCCAGTACTCAGCTATTTGTCTCACACTGTTATGAACAAAACTGACCAACAAATAGCCAATTCTCAGCCTCTAGACAGTTTGCCTTGCTTGCGCAATCCATGATGAATGAAATCCCTAAAAGATAGGAATTTTGGCCTTCCTTGACTGCGCAAGTATCATGGGAACTCCAATGGGTTTTTGGTTGCATGTGTGCAAGCAAATAATCCTACAACTGATAGTCAACTTCCCTTTCACCTAGAACTCAACTGGGTCTCCATTGGATCTAACATGCATGCAGCTAATAATAGTAAATTCTTGGTTCCATGTGAGATCACTAATTGTGAATTAATTAATATTTAATTCACTTGATCTCTCACTAGTGTATCTTTAGTTACAACTAGCACAACTGATCTTAACTCACTTAACTAACTTAAATTTATTACAACTTGCATTAAATAATGCACCACTACACTTCGAACTCTGTTACAACTAGAATTACTCTACATGCCTCACCAACTACCTCTAACTCGAAATCCACTATCTAACTGAGTTTATCACTCTCAGTTAACTATTTCAAGTCATCATTTAGAATAGATTACAGTTTATTGTCCATATTAATTAATGGATAACTAAAATAGACATGCACCCAAAAATAGCACTATGAGCCCCACCCTAGTTTGGGTGCTTAATGCAACTAGGCATGGGTGCTGAATTTTTCTTGTTGAATCTCAACACTTTATAGGAACCAACTTGAAGGAGGCAGTGATGCCATAATATTTAAAGGTAACAACCTGAAGGAGACATTCATTCACTGATCTTTACAGACACCAACCTAAAGGAGACCTCGATCCCCTAATATTCATGAGAACCAACCTGAAAGACACATTGATCCCATGATTTGCAAGAACCCACTTACTTTAGCCATTTAGATCCCTCTTTCATACATTTTTAGACTTGTATTTATCGGTACATTCTTTTATCTTTACACATTCATACTTATTTGATCTCTAATATTTTATTCGCCATTTTTTATTTTTCACTACTCATGCCCTCTTTATCTCTCAACTTAGTTAGATACCCAACTATAAATCGTATCTACAAATTGATATATTTTATTCTCTGTATATGCATACTTAGCACTATCAACAAACTTCACTCAATAGTTCCTTACTCAGATCAGATCTCAACATTTATATATGGTATTTTTCATCTTAACATCTCTTCTCATTTGGCCCAAAATTTATCTCATTATTTAGATCTGTTCTGCATATATTATTTTGACTAGCCTCATTAGTCACTATACTTAGGCTCCTTTCTCATATACACAACTCAATATCATCCTTGAATTTTTTTTCCTTTACTTATATAGTTTTTGACCTTTTCTTTACCTGGGCATTGGTTCCATGGTTTTCACCCATGCCATTTCAAATTGACTTGATCACACATGACATAAGCATGCACTCTTACAATGAATTTTTTCCATTCGTCTACATGTAAACAAACTGAACAAGCCACCTTCAACTTGATTGCACAAAAACATACCATGTCCAATATCTTCCTCAGTTAATCAGTTCATGCCCTCATCATTGTCTCAACACCACACCTTAACATTCAACAAAAATTCCCTACTTCATTTCATTTGTGTTTCTATTTTATACCTACAAATCCAACAAATTTCTCCCAATAAGACTTATTTTAATATTCAACCTTTAACTTTTTGCGTGCCCAAAAACACCAAATTTTCAACCCCCAACAACTACCTTGAGCACTTGCACCTGGATCCTCATGACTAATAACATGAACATCTATTTCAATGGCTTTATGAGATCTTGTGTATTGGTGATCCCACTTCTCTCCATGCATTGTGATGACCTAATGGACCTAGTTCACCGACGCTTAACCCTCAAAACCCTGTAACATCGCTTCTAACCATACACGTAGCATGATGGATATCAAGTTCCACTAGACCACCCTTGCACTAGACTACCCTTACACTCATTATATTTAAAGATATAGAGACATCATAACTCTCGTGTCCGGTGGTCAAATTCATTCCTATGTTACTGTGGCCCAATGGATGACACGCCCCATAATGCACAAAATTCTGGGCTTTTCACTTTCATTATTTTATCAATATGAGACCTTACAAAACATCCCCCTGATGCAAATCTCAACACATCCATAATTTCCACATCATGCCAATGTGAACCAATCACAACTTTCCACGTGTGTCATTTTTCCATGTTAGCTTCCACTCAGTGCCACCTGTGATGCCTTCTAAACTTTCCACATCATATCGACTCTATAATAACTTTTGGACTAAAAATACACCTAACAATGATTTTTCCTTCTATTATCCCATTACTCGTAAGAAAAACTCCTTTGTTGTTCACAAAACCCTTCCAACCAAGTGGTCTGATAGATGCATATGTCACTTGAAATTTTGTAATTTACTAGAGATATTATGTCATTTACTATTCTATTTCCGATGGGACAAGTTCCAATGGTCTAGTGCCTCGGTAGGTTGGTGAGTGAACCACGTGCCACATATTTTCCATCAATTCTAACACATAATTTGCTGCAACTAATGATAATTTTCCATATTTCCTCCTACACACATGTTCCTGTCGCATTACACTCATGATCTGGTCATTTGGCCATCCAAAAATGTTGAATTCACTAGCCATGTGTCTCACTCCAAAGTTGCCACATCAACACCTGAGCCACATCATTGCCACTCTACAATTTATGTGGAGGTGCCACATCTCTTGCCATGTGTGCTAGGTTCTCTTTTTTTGCAGATGTCAGAAGATTAGGACATTTTTTAAATGAAGCCAATAAGCTTATAGGCCCAATAATATCTTAGCCTGTGAGAGGTAACAAATTGGCCCCTATACGACCATGTAGATGACTATGGACATAACCTCCACAATAATTGGCATTCTCGTCTTCTTTCACTTTCAATCTTTTCCTCCTAAACTTTTTTTCTGCATTTCTAGGATCATATATCGAATCTCAGGGTTTGTAGATGGTGTTTCCATCCTAATATTTTCTTTTTTGATCCAATGGTCATGGTCAAATATCAAATCTTAGATCTTAGGGTTTTTAGATGGTGCTTCCTTCCTAAGCTTTTCTTTGACAGTCCAATGGTCATGGTCAAATCTCAGACCTTGGATCTAAGGGTTTCTAGATGATGCTTCCTTCCTAACCTTTGATTGCACAGTCTAATGGCCAATGGGCTCTTAGTAATGTTTTCACTAAACCGTGACCAAGGTTATAAATTTTCATGTACTATTCTACTTCAAATCATGTTTTCTTCTCATTCCTTGGGAGTTAGGAATAGGCATATATCGTTGGAAATTTATTTGAGCAGGATAGACAACTATACACTTTTCATTCTCATTTAGACCAAGGAACTGAAAAATAAATGCCTTCAAATATGGACTACTCAAATGTGCAACTTCAACTATGATATCAGGCTAGTCAACAAGACATGAAAACATACATTCAACATTGCAGTAATGATATTAACGACAACATATTTAAAAGGACCCCCCTAATATTGAAGTTAATGAAAACACATCCTTATAAATATTCCAACACACTTAACAATCTCCCCCTTTGGAATTGATGGAAGCAACAAGAGACATTGTTAGTCATTGGTGGATTTGAATTGGACTACCCATATTAGGTTGCAGAATCTAATGTTTTATCTAATGCCTCATTACTCTCCCCCTTTTACATCAATGGAAAAGGGTTCTTTCTACTCAAACTACAATATATACTCACTCTCCCCCATTGTGTGTGTTCTCTTAATAGTGATACCAAATATTTCGTTGTTGTACCAATATGCTACCACATCAATGATTATTCCAAACACAAAAAAGTTCCCCTATGATACCAATTAACTAAGTTGTATTTCTACTATTATACAACTAAACCAATGCACACTAATGGTTGTTCCAAGAGTCAAATTCTCCCCCTACTTTAATATGATAGGTTGTTCATGCTAATGATGATGAAAATAATTGTTTCAACCACTTATATGAAATGAGTCATGTGGTATAAGGCAAGAAACCTTTAAATGATACCAATTTTAGAAAATTATATATTACAAAGAAATGCAAGACATAGAACATGCGAAAACATAAACACAGAAAACATATAAAAACAGAGGGACACAAATATACCCGGTTCACCCAATTTGGGCTACGTCCCCCCTGAACAACCATTCCTTCCTTTCTATTATCCAGCAAAATGAAGAGACGCAACCTACAAAAGATCTGTTGTAATATCCTATGTTCTCTATCACAGTCTCCCTATCTATTTCTCACTCTAAGAAATACACATACAATACACAGCCGCAATAGAATACCCTCATACAAAACGAGGGGTTGCCTTATAGGGAAAAAAACCATAAATTAAACATAACTTCTACCTTCATATCATCTGCCTAATGAACGGCCCCTGGACCCCCCAAGCAACGTTTAATTACGGGCAGCGTTGTCGCCCCGTTAAGAATAAGCGTCCAATGTTGTGATACAAAATAAAGAAGATAATCAGGCTCCACATCCAACAACCAATGTATGTGAGATAACCATATTCGGTAATGAAATTTTCCATTTTATCCTCTTTAATGGACAAATAACTCCCTCTGAATAGATGTACTATTGATCTTGCAGCTCCCCCTTAAGCCGAATCTATTTTGTTCTCTTTGAACTCCTAACATATAACTATTCCTGAAAAAATTGATCAATTTTATTCTTTTATTTTTCCTATTTGATATTTCTATGTACCTCTATTTACTTCATTTCACTTGGGCCCTATGTTGATTTCATTATTCATGTGACATGTTCATATTGCAATATTTGGTTCATATCTATCATTCTTTCATTTCCATTTCCTTGATTTATCCCTCCATTTCTTTGTTCATATGAGGTTGTACCTTCATCTAAGCTCCCCTACCAAACCAATTTCCAATTGGTGGTCATGTAACGTTACATTTGTAATCTAAACTATCCAAATCTCTACTCTTGTACTTTTGCTCACAAATATTCTAGTTGTTATGATTTCTCCATCAAGACATTCTTGTTTTTCATTGTCCTTCTTGATATCAGTTGTTCTTACTCTTTTCAAATAATGGGTTATATGCTATCACAACCACTATTACTCCTCAACAAAATGTGTTGAACCATTTAGCATTGATTCTATTTGCATACATAGTCACACTTGTTGTCCTCTGTTGGAAATATCACTAATGTGGACAAGGCTTCTATCTTCTACAATGCACCATGTGAATACTACATGGTGTGATGGATTGTAGTTGTGTATTGCTCCTTTCAATGAGAATGTGAAGGAGAGATTTCTTTAAATATCTCATGGCCATTTTTACTTCCTTTCAGTATACATTGTCTAGAGTCCTAATTTCTCTTGCTACTAATTTCCAGGGGTCTTCCTTCCTTATTTTACATATGTTAGAATTAAACGTGACTTTGTGTCCTCTATCAACCATTTGGATTACACTTAGAATATTGTGGTTTATGCCTTCAACAAATAGGACATATTTAGCTTTTCCTTTTTCATTATCAAGTCTAACTAATCCTTTGCCCATTATTCTAGTTGATTTATTATCTCCAAGAATGACATTGCGACCTTTGATTTCCTTTAGAGATAAAACTCTACCCTTATTTCATGTTATATGATGACATAATCCATTGTCTATATACCATTGATTATCTCTATCTTTAGCACACCAAGCTAAACTGCACTTCTTTTGCTACTCTTTCTTCCTTCCCATTATCTTCTTACTTTGATTTTTGTTGATGATATTTGCTTCTATTTTCTTCTCCCTGATCTGAGTAGATTCCTTCTGATTGATTTGCATTAGATAATCTATCAAGTTACTTCAACAAAAAATTTACTTGTGCCCAAAATTGTTACATATGTAACACTTAACATGATCTAAGAATGGGGGAAATATTTGTGATTTCTCATAGCATTATTATCATACCTTCTGGAGTTGTTGCTCACATACTCATTCATTGAGATCTTAGATGATTTCTTACTTGTATTCATAGTATTGTGATTTCTTCAATAACGTTTACAATATATAACCTTATGGAAAAATATATTACAAGAAAAACAATTCCCATAGAAAATATTTAGATACCTGGGAGAAAATAACCTTTGAGGAAATTATTTTGATTCTTTGTTGACTATATTTTTGAGGGGGGCATGGTTTTTATTGATTTTTCACTTCATTGTTGTAGTTATTAGAATTGTTGTTATTAACCATCCTTTATTTTTGTTGTTTCCTTGCTCGATCTCTACTAGTAGTACTTCTTTAACTTTTCTATAGTTAATCATTAACTTGTTTCATGTTGTTAGTGTGGTTGCTTTGGACATTAATTTTTTGATTTGTGGTTTTGTTTCTCACTCAATTTGACTCATTTTTTATTCCTTCAAGCATGTTGAGATAACTCTTAGACTCTTTTTTATTTTGTTTTCTTGCACATGATTCTTCCTTGAAAACTTCATTATAATCTATGCCCATTTTAATGCATGGGGATCTTTTGCTACTAAGAATATTATCCAACATTTGAGAACTCCTTCCAAACATCGATCGATCATTTTCCTTCTTAAGATAATTTCTCAAGAAAATCATAGTTTCTAGTTTCTCACGATGATCTTCTCTTACTATATATTCATATTTCATCACTTCTTCCACTCTTTTAGCTTTTTTTAACTAGGTCTTCACGATAAAAATTATTTTCCTTAATTCATCAAAGTCATGTCCCTTGATCTCATAGTCCTGCAACAATTACTTTTTTATTTGGTTTGGCACTATAAGCCTCTTAATCTATTATAAAGCAAAGATCATTTTTCTTCTTAAATGTATCTTCTCATAAATATCTTCTCAATCAAAATTTGATCCTTTTGATTCAGTGTATTGAGCCTCCATTTTCATAAGTGGAGATTCCTTTGCAATTTTCACTATGATATACATTGATGACATTATCATTTGTTTGGGAGCTGATGAAGAATGCCTTCTTCACCTAAACATTTTCTTTCACAGAAACAAGGTTTGGAAGCAAAACTCAAAGAAGAGATATAACGAAGAACTTGGCCTGTTTGAAACTTTTTGGTAGAAATATTGTACCATGCCCTCAAAAATAGATAGTCATGATCCTTATCTACAAGAGCTGAATGAAAAAAGGTTGGTGGATGATCCTGTGGATGACAGGGTGATCAAATACCATGTCCATTTAGAGTCTTAGTTAGAATTTGTCATTAATTGTACATGCCACTATTTGATGAAAAGATATAAAGAGAAAAAACACAAAAACATTAAAAAAAAAATGTAGAAAAGAGGGTATATTTGAAAAGAGGTAAAGCCCCATACATAAAAAATAGAACTACTGAAAGTGTGTAAGCCTAAATACCACTACTAGTGCATAAATAAGTCTTGTTTCAGTCATCTAGCCTAATCATGGCTTAAACATGTTTTAAATTTGTTGTTCATAAGTTATTGAAAGATAGTTGGTCAAATTATTCAAGCTTGACTTATCAAAAGATAGATTAGGGAAGAAATATAATGGTTCCACATGCTTAAAATAGAACCAAGGAGAAAAATAGGGATGAATAGCAAATAATGTATCCTAACCCTTATTTTAATAGTCTTATTTTGTACAAAAATAACATTTGTGTGCATCTTGTTCTTATACCACAATGCTCATGGTAAGTGAGATTGTCTAATCCTAATTTAACCATGTTTTCAATTTCATGTTTATAGCTTAGTGAATGAATCCTGTCAAACAATTTACCCTTTACAGTTGAATATTCTAGGTAGAGAATCAAAGGAGTTCATTAGCATAATCTGAACTCTGGAAGAAATAATATAGAATTAGATAGTTTTTTTTGCTTTCAAAACAAAAAATGTCAAGGGTTGGCTAGTCCAAATGCACCCAAAGAAGAAAAAATGTTATGCAAGTAGGTTGGGTAGGTAGAGATGAAGTTGAGCTAATCATATTTTTCAGATTATTGAGATCATAGCTTCAAGCAAGCATCAGCAAGAGAAAAGAGGTAAAAATATGCCCAATGGATGAGGCACTGGTCTCCATAAAGCCAGAAATCTGAAGTTCTGGACACCTCCTGAAAAGGACCTGCCCTCCCCAAGTGGAGCCATTGTTATTCATTAGTAATTTTTTCCTTCATAGATGACTAAATGATTTCCCTAGATTTCTAGAAACAAAGTTCATGAACATTGTGAGTTCTAGAAATCTCACTACCTTCATCATCCTTAAGATAATATTTCACTATTTCATCATTTCATCAGGTCAAGCTCTGCTTAATAGTCCCAGAAAACCCATTAGGGTCTCATGTCACTCCTTTGTCCATATTTTGTCACCTTTGGCCCAAAACCTCTGTTTTGTTTTGCTTAAACACCCCACTACTACCTAAGACCACTAATCAAATAGCTCTTTTGTGTCTCCCAAAAATATCCCAAGCATTGATAGTCTCAAAACTATCTCTGTAGGAGCTTTAGATAAATCAAGTACGTTGGATTTTGGATCTTCAATACATCAGTTTATCATAAACTCTGTTTTAAACTTAATGACCCCAAAATCTAAGTTTTTTGTCCAAAGCTAAGTCCAAGGAACCTTCCACTATGTCACCTAGGGTTTCATAAGTCATAGGGTGGATTTGGTATCCTAACATCTATGTTTTTCCTATGAAAAGAGACTGCGTTCAAAGAAGAAAAGGGACAAGTGACTTTGTCCAAAATTGATCAAAGGGTCATTCAAAGAAAGGCCTCCTTGGCCTAGTGCACAAATTATGCAAGGGACAACTGCCCGTTCTCACATTACTGCAAAAAGATCAAGATGGCCATCAGCCTAGAAAGAGATAAGGTAATAAGGTGAAAACCATCACAAGAAGACCATCCACAGCAAATAAGAAGACAAAAATGCCTATGTTTGAAGATAATCAGGGTTTGTGACTTATTTGGCCAAACAAGTAAATCAGTACAAGGGCTACAAGGACAAAGGTCACCTCCACACCATCAAGTGCACATTAAATATTCCTTAGAAATGATTAATGATTTTTGATAAGTTTCAAAGAGCTTAGAAGACAACACTGTTTACTTTTTTCTAAATAGCCCTAAAACCTAGGAGTTTGGAAAGAATGACAAACTCATCAAAAAATGATGATAAAGCCTCCTTCATAATTGCAGATGGCATTCAAAGGGTTTCAAGCTGCTCTCTAAGGGTTTGAAAAATAAGCACTGATTCCACCTCACCAAAAAGACAGATGACAAAGAGTATTAGTGCAAAGGCTTGACTTTTCAAAAGTACAGTTGAAGGCCTCTTAAAAAGGATCAAAAGGAAGGTAAGCATGAGGTGAAAGGATAGTGACAAAGGCAACGGTTTTGTAGGCACCTGCAAAAACAGAAGTGGCCAAGCGGAAGACACAAAAATGGTTTAAATTGCTCACCTCTCCCACCAGAGATATATCATTGTCAAAGTGGTCAAAGGAACAAACACGTAATTGGTCTAAAAGTAGAGAAGCCTCCAAAAATGGTTTCCTTATCAAAAGTATATTCTGCAAAAGATAGCTAGCCATGAATGACACTTCTGTAGGACTATCAAAATGGTTACCTACAGGAAAATTTATAAGGTCAAACAAGCCGAAATATATCTCACAATGGTGGCACATATGAAAACTAAAGAAGTTGTTGATGCCAACTGATAGGGTTTTTACACCAAAAGGTCTCCACTGATTCACAGTAAAAACCATGACATAATGACAGTTAGAGGAAGGGAAAATTCTTCTTTTTAGTCTATCCACCAAGCAATCAAAGGCATAAAATATGGAGGGCTGGAGACTCCAAGGTGAAAGTGCCAAAATGGTCACAAGCTTACTATTTTACAGGTTTTTGAAAGGGACATAGTGAAGAAAACCTTCAAAACAGAGCACTAATGTCACCATCTACTCTTTTTCCTCAAAACTTTGTTAAAATGACCTTTGCTTTTCAAGAAAAGGTTCATGTTTACAAATATGGGTCAAGGGCATAGTTTGAGCTTGTTTGAAGAGTTTGTCAAATTAAAGGGAGCATCAAGATGATCCAGCAAAGAAAAAAATATTTTTCTTCAAGAACCTGCCACCTACAAGACAAAAAGAACAAAAAGACAGTGAAAAAGTGAGAAGGGAAACAAACATTAGAAAGTGGGTTTTAATCATGAAATATTTTTCAAAAAGGAGTATAAGAGTCTTCTTTACCTCCTCCCCCAACTCATTTGTGTCTTTGAAGAAGAAGAAGAGCCATTGAAAGAAATTTTTAAAGGTTTTCTGCGAAAATTTGTGGAATTTTTCAGGAGCTACGCACTGAAGGAGGCTCTACCCATAGATTCGTCGGCGCTACACATAGGAGAGGCACAGAAAATTTTAAAACACACTGTGCTACGCACAGAGGAGGAGGCACTATGCACCGGCAGAGACTCTGCACACATGCCCAGGTTCGGCCCAACTCACCCACAAACCCTCCGGCACTACGCACAGGTCTCCCAACCGCCCAACCTAACCCGGCGCTATGCATAGAGAGGACTCGATAAGATCGGCCTATCGGGTGGTGCTACTTACAGAGGGAAATTTGGCTAGATTTTCCAAAAAGTGGCCAAAATCAAATTTTTTTTTCCTCCAGGCCCCTGCACAAAGTTTGAAAAGGTTGGTGGTCCCTCTACTTTTCCCTCCAAGTGATCTTTTTCATAATCAAAGAGATTATTAAAAAACTAAATTGGCTAACCATAATCTTCATGCCAACCATCATTTAACCCTCTAGGGCAAGGATTTACCAGCTGGAAAGTTGTCATTAGCCTAAATACACTCAATACAAGCTAAGACTCCTCCTAATCTCTAAAAGCATTCCTATACTACTTCATTTTTCCCTCATTTTCTAAAATCTACCCTCACCATCACTCTTTTTCATAAGGGTAAATAGTTTTGAGCCTTTAGACACCATTCAAATCACCTCTTCTCCCATGATCCTTGCATGTTTTCAAGATGTTGGATGCTATCAGTTTTTTGAGAAGGTTAAACAGGTCCAAAGCCACTCAGATTTGACTAGGTTGTTCATTCTCAGCCAACAAAACCACCAATTCAACCTAGCAGGAGTAAAGTTTGAACTATTATCTGAATCCATTGCTAAAGCCACAGGAATACCAAATATTGGTGAAATATGGTTCAAGAAGAAGAAATTGGCATTAAGCTACTCTGATCCCTTACTCAAACCTAGTTATCAACAGGGTTGCAAGGTTGTTTTCCCCTTCTCCCACCTACTAAAGAGATATGCCCCACTGATGAGGCAGATCATCAAGTACTTCACTTGTGAGGGGAGGTACTCCAGGATTTATTCATATCACATAAGGCTGCTAATGCACTTCACCAGGGTTAAATTGCTAAACCTACCATACTATCTCTACCGAAGCATTGTAAAAATGGCTTCAGTGGTCAAGAAAAGAAGTTATGCCCACCAAATGCAAAGCCTTTTTCACCACTCCTTGGTTAAGATGATTGTTTTGCACCAGCTAGAGCAGCAAGGAATTCCTTAGGAAGTTTTCATCTCACATGATATATTTGCAAATACCCAAGCCTTCATTCAACAAAACTTGTCTTCCACTTCACACTCACTTACCTCCACTCCTCCATCACCTCCACCTAGGCCTTCTCCATAAGAAAACTTACCTATTTCTTCTTCCCCTGATGCATCAAATGAAGACGATGACAGTGGTAATGATGGACAAGGAGGTGGCAATAGAAATGAGGAACAACCAGATGAAAGTGGAGATGAATAAAACAATGAGTCAGATACAAAGTTAAATGAGGAACAAGGAGGTGACAGCAACAATGAGAAACAAGAAGATGGTGATGGAAATAATGAAGAAAGTGGGGCAGACACAAAGGATAATGAAAAAAATAATGAGGATAACATTCAGCAAGAAAGATATGAACATGATCGTCATAAAAGTAAAGACAGTGATAGTGATGATACAAATGAATCACTCCCAAGTACAGAAAAAGGTATTTTTGATGAGCAAGATGAAGACACAAAATATAATGAAGAAAATAATGAGGATGACAGTCAAAAAGAAGATGAACAGGACATCCAAGAGAAAAATGTGCATGAGCATGACAGTGAGCATAGTCATAGTGAAAACATTGACCATATGAGTGAAGATGATGAACTTGAAGAAGCAGAGGGAGATGATGAGGAAATAAAAGATCAAAAATAGGGAAATGATGAAGTTGAAACAAAGTTTGAAGGGGCAGGTAGTGATCAAGGAAATGACACTGATAGAACAGTCATCGATGAGAAAGATAGCCAAAGAAATATTCATGATAGTCATGACAGCTGTCATGACTGTCATGACACAAATTAGCCTCCTAAGGGGGATGGAAGTGAAGATAGCCCAGAAGATGATGAATAAAATGACCTTCATGAGAAATAAGGTCCAAGTGAGGAAAGTGAGGAAGGTGATGATCAATTTGAAGGCCAATATGGAAGTATGGAAGGTAGTGAGAAGGATAATGATGATGATGATGCTAAAGATCAAAAAATTAGTGACCCAATGAGGCATGAGGTGACTCATGGAAGCCATGGAAAAAATGAAAAATCTGGTGACAGTAACAAGGGTCTAAGAAATGATGAAAACAAATTCAAAGCTACCATTGTCACTGCTCTCACATGTACATATCACAGAGGGAAGAGAGATGTGTTTGCTGCCTCAAAAAGGAAAAGGGCCATCTCTTCTCAAGCTAGCAAGCCATTGGACAAGAGCAAGGAAAATATGGAAAGGATTTTGCAGCAGGTAAAGGTGAGGAGAAGTAAGAGAATCAAGAAAACTCCTCAAGAACCTCAATTCATTGATCTAGACAGTGATAATGAGGACAAAGAGATGGCCACCAGATTGCTACTCTTAACCAAATATGCACAGCTTAGGGAGTGGGAAAGAGATTTTGAGATGGCACAAGGTGTCATTCAATATTACAAAGATGAGCACAAGTATTTCAAGAAGGTGAAAGGGACCTTGCTTTTCAGAAGAAAATGACCAAGTACTATGAAAAGAAAAACATGCTTGCTTGTGCCAAATTGAAGGAGGCCCTCATAGAGCTAAAAAACCTAAAAATGGAAAAAGAGCATGATAGCCTTGGATTTTTGGCTGAGGCTTCTCAACAGGTGTCCAAGACCTCTTAAGGGACCTCTCCACAAATTTTGGGCCAAATTGATTTTTTTTTTTTTTTTGAAATTTTGAGGCCTCTGTGCGCAACACCCTAGGCGCTACGCACAAATTTGGTGCATACTCAGCTTTAAAACTTTATATTTTTGGATTACACTCATCACCAACAATCTTCTCACAAAATTTTAGATTATTTGGAGCATTTTTGACCCCCCAAAAGGTCAAAAAACATCAAAATTTTGACCTTTCTGCCTCATTTTCAGGCAAGGTGTTGCACACAGAGCAGTGTTGGGAGAAATGGTTTTTGGATAGGAAAATGGAACTCATTTAGGAAAAGTCAAGAATTTCTGGAAAGTAGACTCATTAGGCTTTCCAACGAGCCATCACGCAGCCAAATCTGGCATCAGGAAGGGGTCCAAAACTCAGCCATAAAGACCTTACTTTCTACTAAAGTGGAGCTGCACACAGAGATTGTCTAGTGTGTTTTGGACCAAAAATCAACAAAACACACTCATTTATTGTAAATAGATATTTTTTGAGTTTTTTTTGAGGCAAAACACTCTAGAATTAGGTGCAAATATTTATTTTGGCATTTATTTCTTAGGATATTATGTGCATTGGGCCTTGCATGGTCTCATGGCCATAAATGACATTTATGGTTAAATTTGACATTTTTCTACCATATTTAGGGTTTTAGTCATCCTTTGCTCCATAAATAGAGCATGAGGAACCTATGTATTTTTTTGGAATTTGATGAGCTTGAAGAGCAATATACATGGTTTTATGAGCTTGGAGAAGAAATTGGTTTTGTGAAGTTGATGAATGGCTTGTTTGGCTTGATGATGGAGAATATTTTTTCCATGATTCCTTAGCTTGGTGAATGGTGATGTCTTCTTAACTTGCTTATTTTTTCTTCTTCTCATTTTGTTTCCTCCTTCTTGGTTGCTATAAATCAGAAAAGTATAGGTTGAGACATGCTCTTTGAGGAACCTCAATCCTCCTGTTTGTTATAGCTTTGATATTTTCCTCTGTTTGGTCATATTAAGGAATTCTTGATTACTCCTTAGGTCCACCAAAACTTGTTTTTGTTTCATGTATGGTTATTATACTAGTTTACAAGTATGATTCACGATATGCCCTACTTATTTGAAGCTTTCAAAACTCTATCTTGAAACCTTTCTTTGGAATATTGTTTACTAGGTTAAGTCAAAGAGGTCTCATTCGATCTTGTCCTTTGTCCATGCCTACCAACTTGTTTCAGAGTTATCAATAGCTTGATATATGATGTTTAGGATTTCCCTCTTCATAGATTGAGTTATTTGTGTTATCTTATATGTTTTTCCAAATTCTGAAGGTGAATTCACTAAAGTTATATGCTCTTATGCTTTCTGTGTTTCACTGGAATGTTTATCTTTGATATTTATTAGTTTAAGTATTGTTCATTGAGCTTAATAGTTTTCCCTACCTCATGAGTTGTAGCTTTTAACTATGTGTATTTAAGACCTCCTAGTCTTTCCCAAATTTGATTTTCACTCCACCTCATACATCACCTTAAGGATCCATTAACCTTGCTAAATTGGCCCTGCAGCACACTCTGTTTCATCATTTAGACACCCATGAATTTCATTGACTCCATAGCCCAATGGCTTTGATAGACTCTCACTCCACCTATTCCACTTGACCATCTTACCCAACCAAAACAATCAACAAACCCTACACTTAATAACTAGCCTAAAATCAAAACCCTAGAGAAAAAATAACACATACTTTGCACCTAATAGAGAGATCCCTCTCTGAGTCTAGGAAGGCTAGGTCCTAGGACTCCAAAGATTGGTTCCATGTTACCACGTAATTTGGTCTACCATTCTACCAAATCATGGGACCCTAACATTTTGGCGATCATGGTGGGACCTTCTGAGTAAGTTCATGCTTAAACATTCCTTAAAATATTTATAAACCCTTGACTGATAGTATCTGGTGGTTTATCTGCCACCTCATCGCCACACTAATATTCTAGCGGTCACGGTGGGACCTTCTGAGTATATAGTTTCCTGAATACCTCTTAAGACTCTTTATACCCTCAGTTTGACTTAGAAAATCTAATGAATCTAACACCTCATCGCCATACTAACATTCTAGCGATCACGGTGGGACCTTCTGAGTCAGTAACAATCTAAGTATCCCTTAGGACTTCAAAAACCTTTGTTAAATCATACAGAACTCAACTGATAGCCAAGATTAGACTCTGTTTGTTTCAACATCTTAGCAAAATGATGATTCAGCCATAGGACACTCTTACAAACCTTAAAACTACAAAAAGAAAACTCAGAAAACCCCAAAACATCCCTATATTGGTTTATTGTCAGTTATTGGTGGTGGACCATAAACATACATTCTTAGAACAACAATAAATATCCACTTGGTGACTCCACTAGCCTCCATTAGGCCTATTAATTCATTAACACTCATTTGACTTCCTATATTTGTTTCACACCAACCCTAAGAAGCTTATGAACCCACTTATATACTGTAATAATTTACCAAGGTTTAAGAGAGGTCAGCCTTCTAAAAACAGTACTGAAACTTTCAGCCTCTCTGAATTTTGAAATTTGAAATCTGGCTTCACATAGGATCAGTACCAGATCTCATCTGGACCCAAACCCTCCCAACATAGTTGATGACCCAGATAAGATTTTGTGGAAAAAATCTAGATCTAGAAACTTAACCATTGTTAGGACCATCCATAGAGCAAGCTCTATACCTGAACATCTTACAGCTTTGCAAGATCCCCATTTTGACTTGCACCATACAAGGAACCTCTTCAAAAATAGGTCTTAAACTGATATTGACCAAACTGACCTTGAACCCTTAGATTTGCAGTAGAGTTCTAGTAGAGAAGACTCTCCTTCCACACCACCTGACCTTCAGCTTCTCCATCACTTCAACCCTTTCCATACCAAATCTACTCAAAATCAGTTTGTTGGTCCAAGTACTTCCACCACACCCATCCATACCACCACTGTGCAAACCACTCCGCTTCATCATACATCTCATTTCACCAACCCTCCGCTTATAAACCCCCCATTAGTTCCCATCATGGAAGCTTGGTATGCTCCCTTGACCTTACCTCAACCCCTAGTGCCTCTGCCAAATGACTATCGGTCTAAGATCCCTCATTTCACAGGGGTTGAATCCATCACTGCCCAATAGCATGTAGATAGGATCAATGATGCTTTTGATTACATGGAGATAGAAGAAGAAACCATTAAGATGAGAATCTTTTCACAGAGCTTAGGATGAGAGGACAAAAAATGGTTTAAAACATTAACTCCTAATTCAATACATGATCTCCCTTCCCTTTACCAAACTTTCATAAAAAAATGGGAAATCAAGAAAAATCCCCTCCAAATCCTGTATGAATACAACAATCTTAAAGGGAATGTAGGAGAAAGTGTGCAAGACTATTGCACCAGGTTTAACAGTTTGTACAATGCCCTCCCACCTCACATGAAACCTCCACAAGGCCTAGCACTAGTAAATTTTCTTGAAGTTTTTGACCCTGATATAAATTTCCAATTGAGAGAAAGAGACCTTGAAACCTTAGAAGAAATGCAAAAAGAAACTATTAGTATAGAAGTAAACTTGATTGAAAAGAGAGCCAGGTTGAAATAAAAAAAGAGAGTAACCTACAAGGATGAAACCATGCCTTCAACCTCCTCTTCTGATACCAAAATAGACAGCCTAATGAGAACTGTGGAGAGAATGATAGAAAGGATAAATTTGAATGAAATAACACCTCCTAGGGAAAACCAAACTAATTCCCAAAACAGAAATAGAGCTCGGAACTTCAGAAGAACACTCCTCAAATCAAACCAAGGGAAAGTGACCAACAAATCAAACCTCCCTTTCAAAAAAACTATGTAGATGAAGAAGAAGGAGAAATTATAGAACCTGAAGAAAGCCATATTAACCTAATAGATTCTGATAATGAAGATGATGTTTTTCTCACCGAAGAAGAACAAGGTTTCTTTTCCTCAGATCAAACTAACTCAAACTATGAGGATTCTGAAGACTACCGCTTGGGGTTTGAAAATTCCATCATGTAAATCCATGAGAAATATGATCTTAGGAGAAAAAAATACCTAGATTCAGCCAAGAAAGACCAAATAGATACTGCTGTTAGGAAAGTACCTAAAAACACCCCTAAGAAAATAGTAGACAATATCAACACTATGGTTAAGAAAGATGAAACAAAAAAAGGAAAAATCAGCCAACCAAACAAAGACCTTAGTTGTCCTAGTACCTCCACCAATTACCCTAAGAAAACCATTTTGTCTAAAGCTCCAAATTAGTATCATCAAATTAAAAAAGTGTAAAGGTTCATGACTGATAAAGCTGATGTAAATATATCCAAAACACTAGTAACTTTCAGTTTTGAGGGAGAGATTTCCAAAATCAAGATAAATATGCCCCTCACTAAAATATTTACGCAACCAATGTATAGGTCCCAGATGTTGAAGGTACTAAACATAGGAAATCATGTTGAAAATTTGCACTTGGCTAATGACACACCTGAGTTGTTGTTTGGACCCAAAATAGAGGGAAAGTATCAGGAAGGAGCCATTCCCCCTTTCTATATCACCTTAAACATACATGACAAAACCTTACACAATTCCATGTTGGATTCCGGTGCCTCTCAAAATCTCATACCCAAATTTGTGATGGAGAGGTTAGGCCTAGAAATAACTAAACCTTACAAAGACCTGTACTCCTTCGATTTGAGTAGGGTCAAATGTTTGGGCATGATCAAGGACCTTTGTGTCAACCTGGCACAAGTGCCTGCTAAGAATCTAGTCATGGACATAGTAGTGGCAGATATTCCTCCCAAGTATGGCATGCTTTTATCCAGATCTTGGGGAGCCAAGCTTTAGGGGAATCTTCAACTAGATATGTCCTATGCTACCATCCTTGTTTTCAATCAGACAAGGAGATTATACCGAGAGTCACATATGAAGTATATGGTTAGCAGTCAGGACAGTCCAGACAATACTCCTCTTTATTCTATTCACTCATATCTTGATTCTTTCATATTATATAATGAGGAATATATTCATGAGTAGGTCTATGAAATTGAAACATATCAAGACACGCTACAACAGCCAAACCATTCTTCTCACGAAGAACTGGGTATTCAGAACTATAGCAGCCTTGAACAAGCACATGATGACAACATCAAACTTGAATTTCTACATACTAAAAATGAAGCCTCAAAACCAATGGTCAGTTTGAAATATGAATCAAGTTTCTCAAAGGGAGGACAAATCTCAGAAACACAACCCTTCCCTTTTGCCTATCCCAAAATTCTAAGATGCCCTCACAGAACAAAAATATTTGAATTTTTGAATCAAAGGAGTCTTATGTTTTCACCTTATTTAGACACCTCATTATCAGAAATTTCTCTCCCTCCAAAAAAGTTATTGACTCTCACTGATGTTTCCATGAATCCTAAAAGTGTGTCTGTTGAAACTGATATAGAGGAAACAATGTAGGCAGCCTAAGAAGACCCAAGGTAATTAAGTTGTCCAAAGCCTTGTCATTACTCACAAAACTCTAATACTTAAGGTTATGCAAGAAGTTTCAAGATGCTCTTGTATATAGAAGTAAAAGCTCAAAACCTGATGACATAGATATTGTTCAAAAGAGGCCTTTTTCAAAGAACAACTATGAAACCTTTGGGAAAATTCTATCACTAATAAAGAAAACCAAAGGATGCAGACTATGTATGGACTTTAGAAACTTAGGCAAAGCCTCCATGGAGTCCAAATACCATTTTCCCAACATAAATCATCCTATGCCAAGAATAGAAATTTCTAACAAGGTGACATTTATTGGTAGTGTTTCAGGTTTTCATGAGATGATACCACTTCAAATCAATCAACACAAAGACATTTTCAAAGTTCCTTGGAATGACTACATGCTTGACCAAATTTTTCCTAGAATAAGGAATGCTGAAGACACCTTCCAAGAATCCATGGCACCTATTACCAACTTTTTCACTATGATATACATTGATGACATTGTCATTTGTTTGGGAGTTGATGAAGAATGCCTTCTTCACCTAAACAATTTCTTTCACAGAAACAAGGTTTGGAAGCAAAACTCAAAGAAGAGATATAAAGGAGAACTTGGCCTGTTTGAAACTTTTTGGCAGAAATATTGTACCATGCCCTCAAAAATAGATAGTCATGTTCCTTATCTAGAAGAGCTGAATGAAAAAAGGTTGTTGGATGACAGGGTGATCAAATATCATGGCCATTTAGAGTCTTATTTAGAATTTCTCATTCATTGTACATACCACTGTTTGATGAAAATATATAAAGAGAAAAAACACAAAAACGTAAAAAAATAAATATAAAAGAGGGCATATTTGAAAAGAGGTAAAGCCCCATACCCAAAAAATATAACTACTGAAAGTGTGTAAGCCTAAATACCACTACTACTGCATAAAGAAGTCTTGTTTCAGTCATCTAGCCTAATCATGGCTGAAACATGTTTTAAATTTATTGTTTATAAGTTATTGAAATATAGTTGGTAAAATTATTCAAGTTTGACTTGTCAAAAGCTAGATTAGGGAAGAAAGATACTGGTTCCACATGCTTAAAACAGAACCAAGGAGAAAAATAGGGATGAATAGCAAATAATGTATCCTAGACCTTATTTTTCTAGTCTTATTTTGTACAAAAATAACATTTGTGTGTAGCTTGTTCTTATGCCACAATGCTCGTGGTAATTCAGATTGTCTAGTCCTTATTTAACCATGTTTTCAATTTCATGTTTATAGCTTAGTGAATGAATCCTGTCAAACAGTTTAACCTTGACAGTTGAATAGTCTAGGTAGAGAATCAAAGGATTTCATTAGCATAATATGAACTCCGGGAAGAAACAAGATAGAAGTAGATAGTTTGTTTTTCTTTCAAAACAAAAAATGTCAAGGGTTGGCTAGTCCAAATGCACCCAAAGAAGAAAAAATGTTATGCAAGTAGGTTGGGTAGGTAGAGATGAAGTTTATCTAATCATATTTTTCAGATTATTGAGATCATAGCTTCAAGCAAGCATCAGCAAGAGAAAAGAGGTAAAAATCTGCCCAATGGATGAGGCAATAGTCTCCATAAAGCCAGAAATTTGAAGTTCTGGGCACCTCCTGAAAAGGAGCTTCCCTCCCCAAGTGGAGCCACTATTATTCATCAGTGATTTTTTCCTTCATAGATGACTAAATGATTTCCCTAGATTTCTAGAAACAAAGTTCATGAAAATTGTGAGTTCTAGAAATCTCACTACCTTCATCATCCTTAAGATAATTTTTCACTATTTCATCAGGTTAATCTCTGCTTACCAGTCCTATAAAACCCATTAGGGGCTCATGTCACTCCTTTGTCCATATTTTGTAACCTTTGGCCCAAAACCTCTATTTTGTTTTGCTTAAACCCCCCACTACTACCTAAGACCACCAATCAAACAACTCTTTTCTGTCTCCTAAAAATACCCCAAGCATTGATAGTCTCCAAACTGTCTTTGTAGGATCTTTAGATAAATCAAGTACATTGGATTTTGGATCTTCGATACATCAGTTTATCATAAACTCTGTTTTACACTTGATGACCCCAAAATCTAAGTTTTTAGTCTAAAGCTAATTCCAAGGAACTTCCACTAGGTCACCTAGGGTTTCATAAGTCATAGGGTGGATTTGGTATCCTAACATCTCTATTTTTCCTATGAAAAGAGACTGCATTCAAAGAAGAAAGGGGACAAGTGACTTTGTCCAAAACTGATCAAAGGGTCATTTAAAGAAAGGCCTCCTTGGCCTAGTGCACAAATTATGCAAGGGACAATTGCCCTTTCTCACATTACTGCAAAAAGATCAAGATGGCCATCAGCCTAGCAAGAGATAAGGTAATAAGGTGAAAACCATCACAAGAAGACCATCCACAGCAAATAAGAAGGCAAAAAGGCCTATGTTTGAAGAGAATCAGGGTTTGTGACTTATTTGGCCAAACAAGTAAATCAGTACAAGGGCTACAAGGACAAAGGTCACCTCCACACCATCAAGTGCACATTAAAGATTCCTTAGAAATGATTAATGATTTGTGATAAGTGTCAGAGAGCTTAGAAGACAACACTATTTACTTTTTTCTAAACAGCCCTAAAACCTCATCAAAAAATGATGATAAAGCCTCCTTCATAATTGTAGATGGCATTCAAAGGGTTTCAAGCTGCTCTCTAAGGGTTTGAAAAAGAAGCACTGATTCCACCTCACCAAAAAGACAGATGACAAAGAGTATCAATGCAAAGGCTTGTCTTTTCAAAAGTACAGTTAAAGGCCTCTTAAAAAGGATCAAAAGGAAGGTAAGCACGAGGTGAAAGGATAGTGACAAAGGCAAAGGTTGTGTAGGCACCTGTAAATATAGAAGTGGCCAAGGGGAAGACACAAAAATGGTTTAAATTGCTCACCTCTCCCACCAGAGATATATCATTGTCAAAGTAGTCAAAGGAACAAACACATAATTGGTCTAAAAAGAAGAGAAGCCTCCAAAAATGGTTTCCTTATCAAAAGTATATTCTACAAAAGATAGCTAGCCATGAATGACACTTTTGCAGGACTTTCAAAATGCTTACCTACAAGAAAATTGATAAGGTCAAAAAAGCCTAAATATATATCACAATGGTGGCACATATGAAAACTAAAGACGTTGTTGATGCCAAATGATAGGGTTTTTACACCAAAAGGTCTCCATTGATTCACAGTAAAAAAACATGACAGAATGAAAGTTAGAGGAAGGGAAAAATTATTCTTTTTAGTCTATCCACCAAGAAATCAAAGGCATAAAAGATGCAGGGCTAAAGACCCCAATGTGAAAGTGCCAAAATGGTCACAAGCTTACTATTTACAGGTTTTTGAAAGGGACATAGTGAAGAAAACCTTCAAAACAGAGCACTAATGTCACCATCTACCCTTTTTCCTCAAAACTTTGTTAAAATGACCTTTTATTTTCAAGAAAAGGTTCATGTTTACAAATATGGGTCAAGGGCACAGTTTGAGCTTGTTTGAAGATTTTTTCAAATTAAAGGGAGCATCAAGATGATCCAACAAAAAAAAAATCATTTTTCCTCAAGGTCCTGCCACCTACAGGACAAAAAGAACAAAAAGACAGTGAAAAAGTGAGAAGGGAAAAAAAATATTAGAAAGTGGGTTTTAATCATGAAATATTTTTCAAAAAGGAGTATAAGAGTTTTCTTTACCTCCTCCCCCAACTCATTTGTGTCTTTGAAGAAGAAGCAGAGCCATTGAAATAAATTTTTAAAGGTTTTCTGTGAAAAATTGTGGAAGTTTTCAGACGATATGCGCCAATGGAGGCGCTACGCATAGAGCCATCGGCGCTGCGCACAGGAGAGGTAGAGATAGTGTTAAAACACACTGTGCTATGCACAGAGGAGGAGGTGATACACACCGAAAAAGGCGTTTCACATAGGTGCAGGTTCGACCCGACTCACCCTCAAACCCTACGGCGTTGCGCAAAGGTATGCCAACCGCCTGACCTAACCTGGTGCTACGCACAGAGAGGACCCAATAGGAACGGCCTGTCGGGTGGCGCTACTCACAGAGGGGTTTTTGGCCAGATTTTCCCAAAAGTGGCCAGAATCAAATTTTTTTTGCCTCCAGGCCCCTGCACAAAGTTTGAAAAGTTTGGTGGTCCCTCTACTTTTCCCTCCAAGTGATCTTTTTCATAATCAAAGAGAGTATTAAAAACCTAAATTTGTTAAACCCTAATCTTCATGCCAACCATCATTTAACCCTCTAGGGAAAGGATTTACCAACTAAAAATTTGTCATTAGCCTAAATACACTCAATACAAGCTAAGGCTCCTCCTAAACTCTGAAAGCATTCCTATACTACTTCATTTCGTCCTCATTTGCTAAAATCCTCCCTCACCATCACTCTTTTTCCTCCCTAGACCTAAAGCTCTCTTCAAGCAAAAAAATCATTTTGTTCTAGATCAGCCACTAGGTCTGGAGAAGAGATTAGTACCAGTAGTGATGAAGGCCAAAGGCCTATCAAGCCAAAACACAAGGGAGGAAGGGTTAATAGGTTTGAGCCTCTAGACACAATTCACCTCTTTTCCCATGATCCTTGCATTTTTTCAAGATGTTGGATGCTATCAGTTCTGTGAGAAGGTTGAACAGGTCCAAAGCGACTCAGATTTGACTAGGTTTTTCATTCTCAGCCTACAAAACCACCAGGTCAACCTAGCAAGAGTAAAGTTTGAACTATCATCTGAATCCATTGCTAAAGCCACAGGAATACCAAATATTGGTGAAAGATGGTTCAAGCAGAAAAAAATTTCCTTAAGCTACTATGAGCCCTTCCTCAAACCTAGTTATCAATAGGGCTGCAAGGTTGTTTTCCCCTTCTCCCACCTATTAGAGAGATATTCCCTACTAATGAGGCAAATCATTAAGTACTTCACTTGTGAGGGGAGCTACTCCAGGATTTACTCATATCACATAAGGCTACTAATGCACTTCACCAGGGTTAAATTGCTAAACCTACCATACTATCTCTACCGGAGCATTGACAAAATGGCTTCAGTGGTCAAGAAAAGAAGTTATTCCCAACAAATGGAAAGCCTTTTTCACCACTCCTTAGTTAAGATGATTGTTTTGCCGTGAATTCCTTAGGAAGTTTTCATCCCACATGATATATTTGCAAATCCTGAAGCCTTCATTCAGCAAAACTTTCCTTCCACTCCTCCATCACCTCCACCTAGGCCTTCTCCACAAGAAAAATTACCTATTTCTTCTTCCCCTGATGCATCAAGTGAATATGATGACAGTGGTAATGATGGACAAGGAGGTGGCAGTAGAAATGAGGAACAAGTAGATGAAAGTGGAGATGAAGAAAAGAGTGAGGAAGATACAGATTTAAATGAGGAACAAGGAGGTGACAGCAACAATGAGAAACAAGAAGATTGTGGTGGAAATAATGAAGAAAGTGGGGCAGACACAGAGGATAATGAAGAAAATAATGAGAATGACAGTCAGCAAGAAAGAGACGAAAATGATAGTCATAAAAGTAAATACAATGATAGTGATGATACAAATGAATCACTCCCAAGTACATAAAAAGGTATTGTTGATGAGCAAGATGAAGACACAAAGGATAATGAAGAAAATAATGAAGATGATAGTCACCAAGAAGATGAACAAGACAGCCAAGAGAAAAATGTGCATGAGCATGAAAATGAGCATAGTCATATTACAAACAGTGACCATATGAGTGAAGAGGATGAACTTGAAGAAACAGAGGGAGATTATGAGGAAATAGAAGATCAAAAATAGGGAAATGATGAAGCTGAAACAGATTTTGAAGGGGTAGGCAGTGATCAAGGAAATGACACTTACAGAATAGTCAGTGATGAGCAAGATAGCCAAAGAGATAGTCATGACATTCATGATAGTTGTCATGACTGTCATGACACAAATCAACCTGCTAAGGATGATGGAAGTGAAGGTAGCCTGAAAGATGATGAAGAAAAAGACCTTCATGAGGAACAAGGTCAAAGTGAGGCAAGTGAGGAAGGTGATGATCAATTTGAAGGCCAATATGGCAGTATGGAAGGAAGTGAGGAGGATAATGATGATGATGATGATGATGTTAAAGATCAAAAAAGCAGTGACAAAATGAGGCATGAGGTGACTTATGGAAGCCATGGAAAAAATGAAAAATCCGGTGACAATAACAAGGGTCAAAGCAATGATGAAAACACATTCAAAGCTACCATTGAAACTCCTCTCACATGCACATATCCCAGAGGGAAGAGAGATGTGTTTGCTGCCTCAAAAAGGCAAAGGGCCATCTCTTCTCAAGCTAGCAAGCCATTAGACAAGACAAGGAAAATATGGAAAGGAGTGAGCAACAGGTAAAGGTGAGGAGAAGTAAGGGAATCAAGAAAACTTCTCAAGAACCTCAATTCATTTATCTAGATAGTGACAATGAGGACAAAGAGATGGCCACCAGATTGCTACTCTTAACCAAAGATGCATAGCTTAGGGAGTGGGAAAGATATTTTGAGATGGCACAAGGTGTCCTTCAATATCACAAATATGAGTACAAGCATTTCAAGAAGGTGAAAAGGGACCTTGCTCTTCAGAAGAAAATGACCAAGTACTATGCAAAGAAAAACATGCTTGCTTGTGCCAAATTGAAGGAGGCCCTCATAGAGCTAGAAAACCTAAAAAGTGAAAAATAGCATGATAGCCTTGGAGTTTTGGTTGAGGATTCTCAACAGGTGTCCAAGACCTCTTAAGGGACCTTTCCACAAATTTTGGGCCAAATTGAACAAAATTTTGAGGCCTCTGTGCACAACACCCTAGGAACTACGCACATATTGGTGCATCCTCGGCTTGAAAAATTTATATTTTTGGATTCCCCTCATCACCAGCAATCCGCTCACAAAATTTAAAATCATTTGGAGCATTTTTTACCCCCCAAAATGTCAAAAAAAATCAAAATTTTGACCTTTCTGCCTCATTTTCAGGCAAGGTGCTACGCACAGAGAAGTGTTGGGAGAAATGGATTTTGGATAGGAAAATGGCACTCATTCAGGAAACCTCAAGAATTTCTGGAAATTATACTCATCAGGCTTTCCAACGAGTCATCACAGAGCCAAATCCGGCATCGGGAACTGGTCCAAAACTCAGCCACAAAAGACCCTATTTTCTGTTGAAGTGGCACTGCGCACAGAGACTGTCTAGTGTGTTTTGGACCAAAATTCAAAAAAACACACTCATTTATTGCAAATAGATATTTTTGAGTTTTTTGAGGAAAAACACTCTAGAATTAGGTGCAAATAGTTATTTTTGCATTTATTTCTTAGGATATTATGTGCCTTGGGCCTTGCATGGTCTCTTGGCCATAAATGACATTTTTGGTTAAATATGAAATTTTCCTACCATATTTAGGCTTTTAGTCCTCCTTTTCTCCATAAATAGAGCATGAGGCCCCTATGTATTTTGTTGGAATTTGATGAGCTTGAATAGAAATATACATGGTTTTATGAGCTTGGAGAAGAAATTGGTTTTGTGAAGTTAATGAATGGCTTGTTTGGCTTGATGATGGAGAAGCTTGTTTGCAAGATTCCTTAGCTTGGTGAATGGTGATGTCTTCTTAACTTTTTTATGTTTTCTTGTTCTCATTATGTTTCCTCCTTCTTGGTTGCTATAAATCAGAAAAGTATAGGTTGAGACATGCTCTTTGAGGCACCTCAATCCTCTTATTTGTTATAGCTTTGATGTTTTCTTCTGTTTGGTCATCTTAAGGAATTCCTTGATTGCTCCTTAGGTCCACCAAAACTTGTTTTTGTTTCATGTATGGTTAGTATGCTAGTTTAAAAGTATCATTCACGGTATGCCCTGCTTATTTCAATCTTTCAAAACTCTATCTTGAAACATTTCTTTGGAATATTGTTTACTAGGTTAAGTCAAAAAGGTCTCGTTTGATCTTGCCCTTTGTCCATGCCTGCCAACTTGTTTTAGAGTTCTCAATATCTTGATATATGATGTTTAGGAGTTCCCTCTTCATAAATTGAGTTATTTTTGTTATCTTATATGTTTTCCCAAATGCAGAAGGTTAATTTACTAAAGTTAGAAGCTCTTATGCTTTCTATGTTTCACTGGAATTTTTATCTTTGATATTTATCAGTTTAAGTATTGTTCATTGAGCTTAATGGTTTTCCCTAACTCATGATTTGTAGCTTTTAACTATGTGTATTTAAGACCTCCTAGTCTTTCCCAAATTTGATGTTCATTCCACCTCATACATCACCTTAAGGATCCATCAACCTTGCTAAATTGGCCATGCAACACACTCTTTTTCATCGTTTAGACACCCATGACTTTTATTGACTCCATAGCCCAATGGCTTTGACAGACTCTCACGCCACCTATTCCACTTGACCATCTTACCCAACCAAAAAAATCAACAAACCCTACACTTAATAACTAGCCTAAAATCAAAACCCTAGAGAAAAAAGAACACATTCTTTGCACCCAATAGAGAGATCCCTCTCTGAGTCCAAGAAGGCTAGGTCCTAGGACTGGTTCCATGTTCCCTATCATTTGGCCTACCAATCTGCCAAATCACGAGACCCTAACAAGCTCGATGTGTATTATATTATCGGCTCCATAAAACTATAAATTATGGGATTTTCACTTCACCCATTTAACTCTTATCATTGCAAGACCTTTAAAAATATCCTCCTAGTACAAATCCCAAGACATCTATACCTTCCACATCATGGCAGTGTGAAATGATTACAACCTACCATGTTTTCCCTTTTTATAGATCAGCTACCACCTTGTGCCACCTACCATGCCATTTGTATTTTCCACATCATACCAATATGGTTTTAAATTTCATACTAGAATTACACCTGATGATGATTTTTCCATCTTCCAGTCCACTACTCATTAGCAAAAAAATTTTGTTGTTCACAATTCCCTTCTAGTTGAGTGGTAAATTTAACAGATACATCACTTGGCGGTCCATCATTTTCTAGATATATTTTTCCCTCTATCATCTTACTAACTATTAGCCAAGTTCAAATGCCTAGGTTCCCTATTAGGCTAGTGAGGGACCCATGTGTCATGTCACCTTCCATCAAGTTTGGCATGTCATCTATTGTATCCAATGAAATTTTCCCATGTGTCCTCCTACACACATGTGGCTGCCATGTGTCACTCACCATTTTTCCATTTGGCCATTCAAAAACGTGAAATCCACTTTCCATATGTCCCACTCATGAAATTTTAATCAAAATCACAAGACACAAATCTACTCTACCGTTCTTCAGAATTCAATTCATAATTATAAAAATAATCAGAAACATGCAATAAGAAATAACACACATGCACATAGTATTTGTCCAAGGGACAACAACTATTAAAAACCCCTTATGCCTGCTTGCATTAATATGATGAATATAGATGTATTACAATTGCTAGCTCAATCTGAGCTCAACCTGCAAGTGAATAACCTCTCTCTCTGCTCACTAAGGAACTCTAACCAAGAATTAGTGAATTTCTACCTCTTCTTGAGCCCCTATTTCCTTGCAAAATTCCTTGAGAAATTAGGCCCCTATTATTTAGGAAATTCCTCAAATTGATTGCACAATTCCCAAGTTTTATCATCTGTCTACATGCAACACATGTACATTCAAGACTAGTCTACAACTAATGTTACACTTCCTTGGAATCTCCACCATGCATAGGGAACTCAAATTCTTTGAATACATTATCTATTTTGGGCTAATTGATTAGTTAACTAGATGATCACTAAGTTATATTGTTATCCCACTACACCCCTAAACTTCCACTAGTTCCTCCAATAGTTAGAACTTGTTTAATTGAAAACAACTTTAAATAATTGACCTGTATTATACAAATTATAAATAACACATGCTTAACTGAAATCCAAGCCCTATAACTCAAATTTACTTATCTAACTGAGTGACAAGATCCATTTCACCTCACTTAAATACCTTCAATTTTTTTTTTGATGTGGAAATTTGAATTTTCTCAATTTAGCCATGGTAAAATCAAATTGAGACTTTCTTGTTGCATTTTTCAACCCTCCCTCTCAGCAAGAAAGGGATTATCAACCACCCCTATCCTGCACCTATGGAATTTGAACTTACCTCTCGACAAAGCCTTTGTAAGGATGTCAACATCATGTTTCTCTGTCGGAATTTATTGTAGCAACATTATCTACCTCTACACATAATACTGTAAATGGTGATACCAAATATCTATATGCTTTGTAAGATCGTGAAATATTGGATTCTTGGAGAGCTTAATGAAACTCTAATTATTACAATAGATCTCAGTTGTATCCATCATATGACCAAACAATCCCACAAATATCCTTCTCATCTAGATATCCACACATGTTTCTTAACTTGCAGTCATGCATTCTGCTTATGCCGAGTTGAGCACCATAGACGTTTGCTTCCTACTGTACTAGGAAACTACTGCGAACACAACACTAAAAATTCCACCTAGTATACTCTTTTGGTCAGATGGACTCCCTGTCCCATATACATATGTGAAGCTACATAGCTTCACTCCCTCTATCTATATGTACCATAATCCATACTAGGTAGTGCCTTTGAGGTATCGTAAAACATGTTTAGTTGCCTTCTAATATAATTTGGTTGGCCTAACCATAGCTTGTCTCATATGGTTGAATTCATAGCACATATATGATCATGTTTTCACAAGATACATCAGTGAACCCACTGATACCGATAAATGGTAGCATAAACTTCTTCACCTGAAGTGGCATCCTCCTTCCTCAAGTTGGTCGCCACACCATACTTCCAACGCGAGGAAGTAGTGCATGAGACCCATGTCCTTCATTTCAAATTCTCTTGCAAGGTCCTGCTTGCAAGATATGACCACCTGCTCATCAACAGTTAAAATAAAATCATCAACATATAAGAAAATAATAAGCAATTTACCTTCTATCAAGATATGATTGAGGTTTGCATCTGCTTCACATTTTCTGAAGCCCAAGCCACTGATAGTTGTTGATCTGGTGCACCAAGCACAAGGTGCTTGTTTGAGACCATACAATGCTCACATGAGTATGCACACATTATATTCTCAATCAAATGTCTCAAAACATTTTTTTTTCTCGATGTACACCTCATCCTCAATAACCCCATTGGGAAATGTTGTTTTTACATCCATCTTGTGTATCTTCCACCCCATTTGCAGAGTCAGTGCAAGAATTGATATAGTGGATGAGTACCTTTCTACAAAGAAAATCTCTCCTCATAGTCGATCATGTTAAGAATGGTAACAATGATAAAATTATAATTATGAGATTGATATCATAGATCCTTCATTAACCATGGGTATGTTTTGATATCAGATTAGGAACTATGGCATATGGTAAAAACAAATGCCCCAAATTGATAGATTGACTTGATATACTTGATATTATGTTCATGATCTTTGAAGTATGATGTCACACCTGTTAGTTTACCTTATCATATGATCCTAGCTCTTGATAGATTGAGTAATGTGAAATAGAAGCAATGCACATGATAATGACTCTTGAAGTTTTTTTCCATTATCTCTTTGACTCTAACCCTTGATAACATATTGATGTCATGATGTGATAATATAGTAGCTGATGTGAGCATGTTATGAAAATTATGGGTATATGTTTGAATTTATTATCTAATATATCTGACTGATGCATGACAATATTATAGACAGGTTGATGACATGAATGAAGATGAATGAAGTGGGTTCCCATGCAGAGGGAGAGTCTCTACATAAGATCACTTCTCCTACTATCATTTGCATATTATGTACATTTGGAATATGGTTTATGGGCATGAATATATAGGTATTTCACATTGATGATATGCAACAAATTTTTGGTCTAAGGAAATGGAATTTTTCCCTTGCTCGATGCATTTTTTGCACAGAACAAAGCCTACAGGTGCGACTCTAAACTCCTAGTCACACAGATGTAAGCTCATGGGTGAAACCAAGTCTCTGAGTCAGTTCTTGGCAATGGTTTGGCAGTTGGAAGCCTCAGTTGCTAGCATAACATCTTAGAGAGTGCAATTGCAGTATTCTAGCAACACTAAGGAAATACCAAGGGTGCCACTATGCCTACAAGACACAAAACTGAAGTTTTGTATATGAAATCAGATGTTCACTTGATGGATGCTAGTTCTATAGCTGTGGTGCAAATAACAAAAATATTTTTGAAAATTTTCTATAATATGAACATGAAGACTGAAATTGTGCTTGCATATGACCAGAACATACATATAGATATGTCATTATGTTTAAATATTGTGATATAAGAGTTTGGCATGATTTGGCTATTTGATATAGATGAGAATTTTTTGGAGTTTTGATATGATGCTTGACAATGGCTTAGAACTTTGCCTTGATGAATGGTACATGTTTTAGACTATATAGCTATCTATCATAAGAAAATTAGGATTTGACCTGATGACTACTTATTTGATTTGACGATTGATGAATTCCCTTGAAGATAATGATATATATGCATAGTGACCTTAAATATATTATATGGGTATTTGGAAAAATGGTTTTGAATTGGCCTCCTTGGTTGAAGTATCGATAATGAAGACTCGGTATGAAGATGGAACTTTCATGACCTATCCTTGGTGTATTCATTTGCATCTAATGGCAGAAATGACTTGTATTATGATCATGGGAATAACTTGATGAAGTTTTGGATTAATATTGTGTGGCTTTTAAAAACTTGTTGGCATGATAATAAATGATGTCATGAAAGCTCTACCTATCACCTAGTCTAAAGAATTGACACTAAGATATTGATGACTTTGATATTAGTGTGGATATGTATTCTAAACTTTGATGAGTTGATTTGATTGAACAATATTGATTTATGAAAGGTTGGGCATGTTGGTTTGGTAAGGTGTTATGGTTGTAGTAAGCATTTCATGACGCAAGATCCCCGATCTAGATATGTCTACACTAACAGTTATCTATTCAAGCCACGATGGTGTTTTGTTCCAAACCTCTACTTCAAAAGTTTTCCAAGGTATGGCTTTGATTTTGGTTTTGGTTTTATACTGATGATATACTCTTGAAAGGAAATGAGCCTCTGATGATCTAAGTAAGAGGCATATTTCCTGTGACAACTCAAAATGATGAATCATGGTATGATTATTCAGTTTCTGAAGTTGGGAAATGATAGTCTATATTGTGAATCTATTGAAGAATTATTGGAAACTGGAAATGCAAATCCTTGGACACTTTGATTTGAAGTTAAATATGTTGTTGAACGTGTCATTGCATATGACAATTGATTGAATCATTGATGGTCCTCTTTTAACATCCATCTGTATATATATATATATATATATATATATATATACAGTTGGGACCGACATACTCTCATATATTGAGACAATGCAGATATATGAGACAATATTAGGATTTTGATCGAAACCTCCTTAAGATGGAGGATAAATACGGTATCCTTTTGTGATTTATATCATTATTTATGTTCTCGTGTGATATTTGATTTAATTTCTAGTATGAACAATGGACACCTGCTACTGATTCGAGTACGATGATATGAGTATGATGAGAGAATCATTGATTGAGGACACTAGGCCATCTCTTCCTCCTGAGCTCCCAAGGTGTGGAATTTAGATAGAGAGCTCCTGGGGTTGAGAGATCACTGAAAAATAGAGGATTACCCCTATCTATTACCCACGGTTGATATGTTTCTCCCCTATCTTCATAGGGTCAGATCTATTTCTCCCCTATCTGGTATATGCAGAGTATACCCCAGTTGGCATCAGACCCATAAGAAGGGATTGTTGGGAATATCGCTCCCCATTTGGCCAATGGGTTGAGAGTGTATTTTGGGTGTAAAACCCAAGTCAATTATGATGCAGGTGTTCTACCACATGACTGCTTAAAGTCATTGACGGTAATATCAGTAGGAAATAGGATTGGGTTGAGATGACCCTATGCATTTTTGGGATTGAGAATGATCTCTCTAATGTGATACTAGGGTTGAGACATGCTCCCATGTTTGTTTGATAACCCATTTCTTGATATCTGGTCATAGTAGTAGCTCCCCCAAGAGATTATGAATTGAGTAGTAGTTCCATGATGTGGTTCCAGGTTGAGATGTTCTCCCTTATGATGTGATCTATGATGATGATGATTGACTCCCCATTGATATGATTTTAGGTAGTTTCCCACTGACAGAGATTCAAGATCGTAGCTAGATGAATAAAGGGTGATAACCTATGCTCCCATCCAATGGAAGATTATTCTTCTAGATTCTATAATATTCATCATATGAGCAAGGAAAATCAAGAGATAATCATAAATAATAAATAAATGGATCAATATGAACATTGATGATTTGAGATGATGAGATACTTGAGATGGTCATGAAATGACTACAACGTGACAGGATGGGATATTGATTTATGGACAGATGTTAACAAGTGGAATTGTCCCTAGTTGAGAGGGAGTGTTAAAATTATGCAATTGTGGTCAAATTCCACCTTGGAAAGCTTAGATGATAGAGATGATTATTGCCTTGAATTCCTATTTTCGAGAGGACCAAAATTGACGTAAATATCACCTCATTTAGATAAGTAGAAGTTGGAATTGAATTTATGAACCCACTCATGTACATTGGATTAGGTCGGCCCTATACACATGTGCATAATAGATCAGGTTAGCCCTAGATAAAGTGGAGCCATTGGAAGGATATAAATACAATTGTCCTCTACCTCTTTTGGACACAACGATGAGAAAATATTCTCTCTTGGTTTTTGGCTCGCACAATCTGAGGCTCATCTGCGGAAGAATAAGTTCGCCCTGTGGTGAAATTGCACGGTTCGAGGCTCACATTTCTGATTTAGAGTTTTGTTCCCCAGTCACAGGCACAAAAATAAAATATTTCAACCCTAGTCACTCCCTCCTCGGCTAATGAGTGTGAATGGATCCTTCCAGTCGCACAAACTCTCCTCTTTGCATGTGACCAAGAGTTAAGGGTTTTTGCAGTTAGATTGGATCCCAGTCACATGATTCCAGGGTCATCAGTGCGACCAGAGCATCCCAGTCACATGTATACCTCCTCCTCAGTGCTACCGGGGCATCCTAGTCACACGCACACCTTGTCCTGAGTGTGAACGACATCTAGGGTTTTTGCAGTCCAGTTTTGACCCCCAGTCACATGCTTTCCTAGCTCAAGGGAGTGACTGGGGACTTATAGTCACACGGATGACTCCTAATCCATGCAACTAATACTTCATGAATGGTGTAGAATTTTTATTGTTTAGCTGCATAGATGAAGATATGGATCATTGTACTCTCTTTTTTTGAATCATTTGATGAAAATATAAGAAGAATAATTTGCAAGGGTTTCCCCATAGTGGTTTTTTCCCTGGTCTCCTACCAATCTTGGTGTCTCTATCTTTGTATGCTTTTATTCCATTGTTCCTTATGTTCCGCTACATTGATGATGATGTTATTGTTCTTTCTACATAATTGCATGTGTTTCTGAATAATTATGTAAATATGAATAATTTTTATGATGTTATGGGGTGAAATTAATGTGTTAATGAGTAAATGCAATTATCCAATAAAAGAACAATATACCCCTATGAAAAATTAACATGGTATTAGAGATGGGCTGAAAAAGAATCATGGAAATCACCCCTACAAGGAAACCATTGGTGGAAGCAAGAAAAGGACGATGGAGACCTAAAATAATTCTAGGGCATGAAGGAAACCCTAGGAAATTTGTTCCTTAGGTTTTGATGGTTAGGGTTTGAGATAAACCCTCGTTTATGGCAAAGACTTGAGATCTGATATATGAATCTCTAGCATGGCCCATGTGAGGATGCTTAAGAACTTGGGACATATATGATGAAGCCCTACATGGGATAGTCTCTAGTGGACCTAGTTGTTGATAAATTTGATTGGAGGAAACATTGGCTCTTGAAGTTTGGTTCAATAGGGAGAAGATCACCTCTCATTAAACATAAGTATTCCTTGACTTATGACATTTCTTTATGTCTTTACTCTTGCTTAGAATTATGGATCTAATTATTATGATTATTGTTTTGATCATTTATTATACTTCCTGCATGTATTTAGGTGTTTCTAACCTCCTTGATAATATGTGATAAGTGGATACTTCTTTAGGATAACTTGAGATGTAGTAAAGAAAGGCTATATCTGGAAAAAGGTAAAGAGGCACCTGATGAAAATGTGGCAAGCACTAAAAGTTGCCTATGAGAAGGAGCACATGTATTTGAATACTACAAGGTATGAATGGTATACTATTTCAATGTTATGTTTCAGTTTTAATATTTAATTTAAAGGTTATCCCTAAGGTATGTTGAGAAAGTATCCTTCACAAATGGTCCATGCATGCATATGGAAGTCATTTGGATTCATGATTCTTATGGTGCACTTGGTATTGAAAATTTTTATCATGATGATATTCTTGATTCAATGAGGCAACTTGGTATTGATATTTGACATAGTGGTATACCTTTATGTTTTACTAACATTTATTGATATATTTATCACATAAAGAAGGGTAGCACCTTGACTCTAGTAAATAATACTCTTGACACTTGACATGCATAAGACATGATGGATCTCATATAGAAGGTTACCTCATTGATTTATATAATGGTATTGATAATGCTTATGATGAGCATGATGAGAATAAGAAGAAATGGTTGAGTCTCTTGTTGTTTTGATAGAATTTTATTGAATGGCCTCACTTGATCCTATTGATCATTTTAAGAATGGTAACCATGATAAAAGTGTAACTATGAGATGGATACTAGATCTTTCATTAACCATGGGTATGTTTTGATACGATTAGTAACTATGCATATGGTAAAACAAAATGCTCCAACTTGATGGATTGACTTGATAGACTTGATATTGTGTTCATGATATTTGAAGTATGATGTCACACCTGTTAGTTTCCTTTATCATATGATCCTAACTCTTGATAGATTGAGTTAAGTGACATAGAATTAATGCATGTGATCATGACTCTTGAAGTCTACTTCCATTGGATCTTTGACTCTAACCCTTGATAATAGATTGATGCCATGTGATAATATAGTAGTTGATGTGAGCATGTTATGACCATGATGGATATATGTTTGAATTTATTATCTAATAGATCTAACTGATGCATGACAGTATTATAGACAAGTCGATGCCATGAATGAAGATGAATAAATTGGATTCCCATACAGAGTTAGATCCTCTCCAGAATATCACTTCTCCTACTATCATTTTCATATTATGTAATTTTGGAATATGGTTTATGGGAATGAATAGACATGTATATGACATTGATGATCCACAACAAAGGTCTGGTATGAGGAAAGGTAAGTTTTCCCTTACTCTAAGCCTCAGTCACAAAGAAGAAATCCTACAAGTGCGACTGTAGCCTCCTAGTCACACGAATGCAAGCTCATGGGTGCCACCAATGCTCTGAGTTAGTTCTAGGCTAGGGTTTGGAAATTGGAAGCCTCAGTCACGAGCATAACATCTTGGAGAGTGTGACTCGAGTGTCACAACCGCACTGAGGAAGGCCCAAGGGTGTGACTATGCCTACATGACACAAAACAAAAGTTTTGTACATGAAATAAGGTGTTCACCTGAGGATGTCAATCTATAGGTGTGGTGCAGATAACATAAAGATATTTGAAACTTGGATATAATATGATCATGAAGACTGAACTTGTGCTTGCATATGACCATGACATACATATAGATATTTAATTATGTTTAAAGCTTACTCTATAGGATTTTGGCATGATTTGATAGATTGATATAAATGAGAAGTGTTTGGAGTTTTGACATGATGCTTGACAATGACTTAGAACGTTGACTTGATGACTGAGGCATGTTTTGGACTATAGATCTCTCTAAGATAGAAAATTTGGATTTGACCTGATGACTAATGATTTGATTTGAGGACAGATGAATTTATTTGAATATGATGATATATATGCATAGTGACCTTCAATATATTATATGGGTATTCGGAAAATTTGTTTTGTATTGGCCTCCTTGGTTGAAGTATTGATAGTTGTGATTCAGTATGAAGATGTTGTTGAGATTCAACAAGATGATGAGCTTAGTGAAAAGATTCGCCTTCACTAAGTGGGCCCGCATGCTATTTTTGGCGCAAGTCTATTTTTAGACTATGTCTATTTTTAGACATGATTATCATATTTCAAAAGTTGCAGGATGCTATTTGTGGATGGTTGATTAAGTTGGAAAAATAGATGAAATTCCATTTTTAGAATATTGGGCGAAGTCTATTTATAGATCGCTAATCTAAAAATAGATGCATGTCGATTATTATTAGCTCTTAATACACCCACACCAACGACAATCGTGTTCTTGAGCACTTTTATTTAGTACGTATGTACATCATGATCCAGGAATACATTAATTCCCAAGGGTTTACTGGAGTTCATGCATGGAGGATTCAGTTAGAACTCAAGTGGCAGAGTTATGACAGAGTTGGAAGAGTAGTTATGGATTTGTATTCAGTTTAACTCAGTTAGACTCAGTTGAGCTAGTTGTATCTAGTCTAACTAAATGATACACTAGTGAGAGTGGAGTGAATTAATTAGTTAATTAATTCACAAATAATAACTCATTAATCAACTGAACAATATAGCAGTCAACTACAATGCATGGCAGTTTCAGTGGAGACCCAGTTGAGAGATAGGTGAAAGGGCAAAATGGACTATCTATTGTGACTATAGTGATGCATTGATTGCATCACACACACATTGGAGTTGCCAATGAGGATTGCTCAGTCAAGGCAAGGGTAATTCGAATTCATTCAGAGCTATTCTTTAGCAGGAATTGCACAGTGGAGGCAGGCTAGCAAGAGGCAAATATCGGTGCATTGATTTGCAAGATTGTTCCTGATTAGTGTATGACGATGGTATTGTACTGAGAGCTTGATAAGCTTTGTATGAGGATTGTCATATGATTCCATGATACATAATATATAGTTTGGGTTTTCAGCTTCAGGCTTTCTCGGTTAAAAACAATTGTGTTATGTGCGATTATTTTTATTTATGCTTTACATGTGTGTGCAATTAATTTTTCCGCAAAAGATTAACAAGTGGAATGATTCAGTATTTTGCATAAAGTTAAATAGTGTGAGATCAGGTGAATCTAGGACATATGCATGCTTAGTGCATATAATTTCTACATGGTATCGGAGCATTGTTAATTTAATATTGCAATTGTAAAGTGAGTTTGTGCTGGTGGACAATTCGAATTTGCTATAGAAGATTCTTGGTGCAAAAGTTGAGTATACATTGAAATGGCTTTCAATGGGTTGTGATTGGAGTATGCCCTTGATGGGAGCTCGAATTACATATCCTGGAAGGACAGGATGGAGGTAGTGCTGGAGGATAATGGACTGGAGGAGTTCATCGATAGCGATGTTCCTAAGCCAGGATCTAGCGATGCTGCATTACTTGACGCATGGCAAAAGAAGACAGCAAAGACGAGGAGAATTCTGTTGGAAGGTGTGAAGGACCATATTGTGTCCAGCCTTCATGGGAAAGCCACTCCATTCTTAATGTGGAAGGCTTTGAAAGAATTGTTCCAAAGCAGAAGTGACCAAAGGAAGTTGGCGCTTAAAGACAAGCTCAGAAAAATAAAAATGGAGAAAGGCGACAGTATTCCAAAATACCTCACGAAGTTTGTCCACTGTAAGGATGAACTGAGAAGTGTGGGGATTAATATTGATGATGAAGACTTGGTGAGCTTGGCTCTCCTTGGGCTTCCGAAGAGTTAGCATAGCTACGAAGACTCTATCAATGGATGGGAGAAACTGCCAGGATGGGAGCAACTTTGGTCGGATCTTGTGCAGGAAGAGATAAGGCGGGGTACCAGGGATGGATCTTCATCGAAGAATGAAGATGAAGAGAATCACGCTTTGGTAGCCAAAGCAAGGAAATGGAAGGGGAAGAAAAATCCTTCAAAATCCGATGTTAAAGGCAAGAATAAGGATTTTTCCAAAGTGAAGTGTTTTCACTGTCACGAACATGGACATTTCACCACTAACTATCCACAGAAGAAGAAGAAAAAGAAGGTTGTTGGATCTGTAGCTAGAGAGGCCTTAGCCTCGTAATTTGAACTTGATTTCTCCTTGATCTCATGCTTGGTTTCAAGCTGTATGGGATCAGTGTGGTATCTTGATAATGGTGCGTCTTTCCATATGACGGGAGACAAGGAGTTGTTTAGTGACTTGGAGGAGAAGGACCTCCAGATGCATATAGAGATGGGTGAGGATGGTCGGTACAGTGCGATTGGCATTGGGACCATTACCTTTGAGAGGGAGTCCGGTAATCCATTCATGTTGAAGAATTTTATGCATGTTCTAGGTCTGAAGAAGAACTTGGTCTCAGTCGCAATGCTGGAAGACAAGGGTTATGATGTTGTTTTTAGTGAGGCAAAATCCTTCCTTCGACATAAAACAACGGGTCAAACCAAGAATATAGGGGTTCGAATTAAGAATCTCTACAAGCTGGAGGTAGATGGTTGCGCTGCAATGGTGGGCAAAGCAGAAGAAGTGGTGAGTCGGGATGAGGGCAAATTATGGCATAGGAGATTGGACCATCTTCACCATGGCGCTTTGAAGATTTTGCAGCAAATTTATACTGGACTTCCCAAGGGTACTCTTGCTTATTTAGATCAGTGCAAGGGATGTACTATGGGTAAGTTTGTGAAGACCACCTTTCATGAGAAGGAGAACCATGCTTCGGTGATCCTGGAGAGAATTCACACAGACGTGTGTGGACCTTTCTCGGTTGCTTCAACAAAAAAACACATGTATTATGTTATATTTTTTTATGACTATTCTCATAGATGTTGGATCTTCTTCCTGCAGAAGAAGAGCGAAACATACTCAAAGTTCTGTGAGTTTAAAGCACTGGTGGAGAAGGAGTCGGGGAAGCAAGTGAAATCTCTACGGAGCGATAATGGTGGTCAATACATCTCGGGTGAATTCAAAGACTTCTATAGCAAAGAAGGAATTCGAAGAGAACTCATAGCGCCTCATAACCCACAGCAGAATGGGTTTGTAGAAAGGAATAATAGAACGATCGTGGGTGTTGCACAAGCTATGCTGCATGACCAGGGCCTACCGATGCATTTGTGGGCGGAAGCATGCAACACTGCGGTTTATGTGCAAAACCGTTGTCCTCATAAAGTATTTGGCATGAGTACACCTAAAGAAGCTTTTACCGGTAAGAAGCTTGATATTTCTCATTTGAAGATTTTTGGCTCATCTGTTTACATTCATGTGACAAAGGATGTGCTAGGAAGAAGTCGGGAGCCGATTGGCAGACTTGGGATATTTTTGGGGTACATGTAAACAATTTATACCATCGTGTATTTTCCGTGATGTTTCGATGACTCGTTGTGCGACAGATATAAAATCTAATGAGGTAAAGCCATGAAGTTTTCTGTTCGCTGAGAGGGAGCCACACTGATGCAGAGGAGGAACTACTTGTTCCCAAAGATGAGCCTCTAGATGTGGATTAGCCACAGGAGGAGATTCATGGAGTGGAGGAGTCCACTCATGCAGAACCAAACATGAGACAAGGCAGAAAGTGTACCGCAGAAGCTGAGAGACTGAAGCTTAATGCGGCATATAATGTAGGAGTCCCTACATCACAACGCAGACAGAGACAGTCACCTAACCGATTTACTGGATACATGGCTCTTATGAGAAAGTGTGTCATGACAGAGCCATCTTCTTTCGAAGAAGAAGTGCAGGAGCCGTATTAGCTGGGTAGATGCCATGGTGGAGGAGTATGACTCCATTATCAGAAACAGTGCTTGGGAGATTGTTCCAAGGTCGGTGGGAAAATTAGTTGTAGGATCAAGATGGATCTACAAGGTAAAGAAAGCTGCTAATGGGAGTGTCGAGAAGTATAAGGCAAGATTTGTTGCCCGGGCTTCTCACAGATTGAGGGGATTGACTATGAAGAAACCTTTGCACCTATCGCACGATATTCTTCCATACGGACCATCCTTGCTCTCTCAGCGCAGATGGGTTGGCACATTCATCAGATGGATGTGAAAACTGTGTTCCTTAATGGGATCATTGAGGAAGAGGTGAAAGGTTAGCACCTCGAGGGATTTGACATTCTTCAAATAGCCGATTCGCATGTAAAAGTGTGCTCAAAAGACTCAAAAGAGCGTTTGTATGGGCTAAAGCGAGCACCTCGTGCTTGGTACACTCAGATCGACGTCTATTTCACTTGACTCTGGCTTCACCAAGAGTGAGGCAGATGCAAACTTGTACCAACTTGTGGTGGAGGGTAAGCTTTTAATCATTGTTCTTTATGTTGATGATTTAATACTAACGGATGATGAGCAGTTGATACGCTCATGCAAGGCAGATCTTGCAAATGATTTTGAGATGAAGGATTTGGGCCTCCTTCATTATTTCCTTGGATTGGAAATATGGCAGCGGGAAGGTGAATTGTTTGTGTCTCAAGGCAAGTATGCCTGGGAGATACTGGTGAAGTTTCACATGCAAGGCTGCAATCCTATTTATACTCCTCTTCTAGGAAATTGGATGAAAGAGGATGCTACATCGGCAAAGGTAGTGGATGCCACTGTTTATCAATAGTTGGTGGGTTCGCTCATGTATTAGTCAATACAAGACCAAATATATGCTTTATGGTGAACCACCTTTCATGCTTTATGGTTAAGCCTTACAAATCTATTTTGGAAGTCGTAAGCATGTCCCGAGATATCTCGTGGGCATATCCGGTATGGTTTATGTGGTGGCTGCATGTATTGCATGAGGTGAAGGTATGGCTTCATGGATGGGACAATGTGAAGCCCAACAGTTAGAAAGAGCACATCAGGGGGGATTTTCAGTATCAGATCTACGATGGTTTCTTGGTACAACAAGAAACAAAGATCCGTGGCACCAGTTCAGCGGAAGCAGAATACATGGCAGCAAGTCAAGCTGCATGTGAGGCTATCTAGATGAGGAAGATTCTGGTCGGTTTGTTCGGTTCACATTTAGATCCCACAGTGATACATTGTGATAATCATAGTTGCATTAAACTCTCGGTTAATCCTGTGTTTCATGATAGATCTAAACATATTGATATCCGGTATCATCATATCAGAGATAGTGTGTAGTGGAAGATCATGTTGCTTCAGTACATTCCTACGGAAGATCAGTATGTAGATATTATAACAAAGGCGCTCACTAGGAGCAAATTTCAATACCATAGAGGCAGGATCAGGGTGAAGGATAATCCCTATCTTGTTTAGAGGGAGTGATGAGATTCAACAAGATGATGAGCTTAGTGAAAATGAGTTGCCTTCACTAAGTGGGCCCGCAAGGTATTTTTGGCGCAAGTCTATTTTTAGACTATGTCTATTTTTAGATATGATGATCATATTTCAGAAGTTGCAGGACGCTATTTGTGGATGGTTGATCAAGTTGGAAAAATAGATGAAATTCTATTTTTAGAATATTGGGCGAAGTCTATTTATAGATCGTTTATCCAAATATAGATGCATGTTGGTTATTATTAGCTCTTAATAATAATCAGACACTAAACAACAACTTATTCTCTTGGAGCACTTTGCTTCAGTGCACAGATGTGGCACATCAGTAAACTGAGAGAATTACGCAATTCTCAAGGGTTTACTAGAGTTAATGCATGGAGGACTTAGTTAGAACTCAAGTGGCAGAGTTATGACATAGTTGGAAGAGTAGTTATGGAGTTGTATTCAGTTTAACTCAGTTAGACTCAGTTGAGCTAGTTGTATCTAGTCTAACTGAATGATACACTAGTGAGAGTGGAGTGAATTAATTAGTTAATTAATTCACAAATAATAACTCATTAATCAACTGAACAATACAATAGTTAACTACAATACATGGAAGTTTCAGTGGAGACCCAGTGGAGAGATAGATGAAAGGGAAAGATGGATTATCTGTTGTGACTATAGTGATGAATTGATTGCATCACACACACATTGGAGTTGCCAATGAGGATTGCACAGTCAAGGCAAGGGTAATTCGAATTCACTCAGAGCTATTCTTCAGCAGGGATTGCGCAGTGGAGGCAGGCTAGCAGGAGGCAAAGATCAGTGCATGGATTTGCAAGATTGTTCCTGATTAGTGTATGAAGATTGTATTGTACTGAGAGCTTGATAAGCTTTGTATGAGGATTGTCATATGATTCCATGATACATAATATATAGTTGGGGTTTTCAGCTTCAGCCTTTCCCGGTTAAAAACAACTGTGCTATGTACGATTATTTTTATTTATGCTTTACATGTGTGTGCAATTAATTTTTTCCGCAAAAGATTAACAAGTGGAATGATTTAGTATTTTGCATAAAGTTAAATAGTGTGAGATCAGGTGAATCTAGGACATATGCATGCTTAGTGCATATAATTTCTACAGGTGGAACCTGCATGACTTATCCTTGGTGTATGAATTTGCATCTAATGGCAGAAATTACTTGTATTATGATCATGGGAATAACTTGATGAAGTTTTGGATTAATATTGAGTGGTTGATAAAATATTTTGGGCACAATAATAGATGATGTCATGAAATATCTACTTGTCACCTGGTCTAGGGAATTGGCACTGAGATATTGATGACTTTGATATTAGTATTGATCCGGATTCTAAACTTTGATGAGTTGATTTATTTGATTTTATTGCACAATATTTATTTATGAAAGGTTGGGCGTGTTCATTTGGTAAAGTATTATGGTTGCAATAAGCATTGCATGAAGCAAGATATGTTTGGACTGAAATTTATCTGGAGAAGCCAAGATGATGTGTTGATCCAAACCTCTACTCTAGAAGTGTTCTAAGATATGACTTTGAATTTGGTTTTGGTTATATACTGATGATATACTCTTGATAGGAAATGAGCCTCTGATGATCTAAGTAAGAGGGATATGGCCTTTGTCAGCTCAAAATTATGAATCATCTCATGATGATTTGATTTCTGAATTTGGAAAAAGCTAGTATATATTGTGAAGTTATTGAAGAAGTATTGGAAAGTGGAAATGCAAATCCTTGGACACTTTGATTTGAAGTTCAATATGTTGTTGAATTTTCCATGGCATCTAACAGTCGATTGAAGCATTGATGTTCCACTTTGAACATTCATATATATATATATACTTGATGTGCATAGAACTTGAATGAGTTCATGATTGAGTTGTTTTGAGATATATGCATAAGATAATCAATTCTTGATATAAGATATTATTTATATGATATGTGACTGCAGGGATGTATTGTTGGTATTTGATATTATTATTTATCAACACATGTGGATGTTTCTTTAGTATGAGATATGTGATGATATATTGGATGAGAGGTCCATAGCACAATCGAGGTTGAGTACGATGTTGCTAGCATGGCTAGCTATGAGGTAGGATGAAGAAGGTCCTTAAATATCTCTCTAGGCATGATCAGGGTATGACATGGATACATTGTGATGAAAAAGAGTGGGATATGATTGGAATATATTCCCATATATATTTATATTTGGGACTAAGATACTCTCATATATTGAGATAGTGGAGCTAGACGAGACAAGCTTAGGCTTGTGATTGGCACCTCCTTGAGAGGGAGGATTAATATGGTATAATTTTGTGTTTTATATGATTATTTATGTTCTGACATGATATTTTATTTGATGTCCTGTATGAACAAGGGAAAACTATTATTGATTCATAATGATTCGAGTACGTTGATATGAGTATGATGGGAGCATCGTTTATCGAGGACATTTAGCCAACTCTTCCTCCCTGTATGAGCTCCTAGGGTGTGGAATTGAGATAGATGGCTCCTGGGGTTGAGGGATCTCTAACAATAGGGGATTACCCCTATGTTTTACCCAGGGTTGAGATGTTGCTCCCTTATCTTCATAGGGTTGTAGATGTTGCTCCCCAATATGATATATGCAAATTATACCCCATTTTCCATCATGCCCACAAGCAGGGCTTGTTGGAAATACCACTCCCCGTCTGGCCAACGGGTTAAGAGTGTACTTGGGGTGTAAAACCAAATTATATTATGATGTAAGATTTCTACCACATGACTGCTTAAAGTCATCGATGGGAAGATCTATAGGCAATAATATTGGGTTCAGATGACCCTGCACGTTTTCAGGATTGAGAATGATTTCATCGATGTGATACCATCGTTGAGACATACTCCCCTGTGTTTTTGATATCCTATTTCTCTATATGGGGTCGTAGTAGTATCTCCCCCACGAGATTTCGGGTTGATTAGTAGCTCCCTGATGTGGTTCCAAGTTGAGATGTGCTCCTTGATGATATGCTCTCTGATGATGATGATTGACTGTCCATTGATTTGATTCTGGGTAGTATCCCACTGATATAGATTCATGATCATAGTCTGATGAATTAAGGGTGGTAGCTTATGCTCCCCTCCGATGGAAAAGTATTCTTCTAGATTCGAGAATATTCAACATATGAATTTATGATCTAATAGATCTGAATGATGCATGACAGTATTATAGACAAGTCGATGACATGAATGAAGATGAATAAATTGGATTCCCATACAGAGGGAGATCCTCTCCATACTATCACTTCTCCTACTGTCAGTTTCATATTATGTAATTTTGGAATATGGTTTATGGGAATGAATAGACATGTATATGACATTTATGATCCAAAACAAAGGCCTAGTCTAAGAAAAGGGAAGTTTTCCCTTGCTCTAAGCCTCGGTCGCAAAGAAGAAAGCCTACAAGTGCGACTGTAGCCTCCTAGTCACACGAATGCAAGCTCATGGGTGTCACCAAGGCTCTAAATTAGTTCTAGGCTAGGGTTTGGAAATTGGAAGCCTCAGTCACGAGCATACCATCTTGGAGAGTGTGACTCGAGTGTCATACCCACACTGAGGAAAGCCCAAGGGTGTGACTATGCCTACATGACACAAAACAAAAGTTTTGTACATGAAATAAAGTGTTCATCTGATGGATGCCAGTCTATAGATGTGGTGCAGATAACATAAAGATATTTGAAATTTGGCTATAATATGAACATGAAGACTGAACTTGTGCTTGCAGATGACCATGACATACACATAGATATGTCATTATTTTTAAAGCTTGTTCTATAGGGTTTTGGCATGATTTGATAGATTGATATAAATGAGAAGTGTTTGGAGTTTTGACATGATGCTTAACAATGAATTATAACTTTGACTTGATCATTGAGGCATGTTTTGGACTATAGATCTCTCTACGATAAGAAAATTTGGATTTGACCTGATGACTAATGATTCGGTTTGACGACTGATGAGTTTATTTGAATATGATGATATATACGCATAGTGACCTTCAATATATTATACGAGTATTCGGAAATTTTGTTTTGTATTGGCCTCCTTGGTTGAAGTATCGATAGTTGTGATTCAGTATGAATATGGAACCTGCATGACTTATCTTTGGTGTATGAATTTGCATTTAATGGTAGAAATGACTTGTATTATGATCATGGGAATAACTTGATGATGTTTTGGATTAATATTGCGTGGTTGATAAAACATTTTGGGCGTGATAATAGATGATGTCATGAAATATCTACTTGTCACCTAGTCTAGGGAATTGACACTGAGATATTGATGACTTTGATATTAGTATTGGTCTGGATTCTAAACTTCGATGAGTTGATTTATTTGATTTTATTGCACAGTGTGTATTTATGAAAGGTTGGGCATGTTAGTTTGGAAAAGTATTATGGTCGCAGTAAGCATTGCATGAAGAAAGCTCTCCAATTCAACTATGTTTGCACTGAAATTTATCTATTGAAGCCAAGATGATGTGTTGATCCAAACCAAGATGATGATGGTTCCAAGTTGAGATGTGCTCCTTGATGATATGCTCTGTGATGATGATGATGATTGAATCTCCATTGATTTGATTCTGGGTAGTATCCCACTGATATAGATTCATGATCGTAGTCTGATGAATAAAGGGTGGTAGCTTATGCTCCCCTCCGATGGAAAAGTATTCTTCTAGATTCGATAATATTCAGCATATGAGCAGGGACAATCAAGAGATTATCATAAATAAGCAAGAGATAGATCGAGATGAACATTGATGATTTGAGATGATGAGATACTTGATATGGTCATGCCATGTTGACAATATGACATAATGAGGTATTGATCGATGGAAAAATGTTGACAGGTTTAATTCTCCCTAGTTGAGAGGGAGTGTTAAACTTATGCAACTACGGTAAAATTCCACCTTAGACATCTCAGATGTCATAGATCATGATTGCATTGAATTCCCCTTTTGAAGAGGACCAAAATCGACTTGAATATCACCCCATTTGAATAAGCAGAAGTTGGATTTTGAATTTATGAACCCACTGATGTACATTGGATTAAGTCAACCCTATACACATGTGCATATTAGATCAAGTCGGCCCTAAAGCAAGTCGACCCATTGGAAGGCTATAAATACAAGTGCCCTCTACCTCTTTTGGACACAATGGTGAGACAATATTCTCTCTTAGTTTTTAGATCACACAGGTCTGAGGCTTGTCTACAGAAGAATATGTTCGCTCTGTGGTGAAATTGCAAGGTCTGAAGCACTTATATCTGATTTAGGGTTTTGGGCCCCAGTTGCAGGCAAAAACTAGAATATTTTTACCCTGTTCACTCGCTCCTCAGCTTGTGAGTGCGACTGGAGACTTTGATTCACACAAACCCCCCTCTAAGAATGCGAACAAAAGGTTAGGGTTTCCGCATTCAGATCAGACCCCACTCAAACGCTTCCATGCTCATCAGTTCGACTAGAGCATCCTAGTCGCATGCATAGCTCCTCCTTAGTTGCATAGATGAAGATATGGATCATTGTACTCTCTTTTGTTGAATCATTTGATGACAATATAAGAAGAATAATTTGCAAGGGTTTTCCCCATAGTGGATTTTTCCCTGGTCTCTGACCAATCTCGGTGTCTCTATGTGTGCATGATTTTATTCCATTGTTCCTTTATGTTCCGCTGTAATGATGATGATGTTATTATTCTTTCTACAATATAATTGCACGTGCTGCTGAATATTGATGTAAATTTAAATATCTTTATGACGCTATGGGGTGAAGTTAATGTGTTAATGAAGAAATCCAATTATCCAAGCAAAGAACAATATAGCCCTATGAAAAATTAACAGAAATCATTTTCCTCCACTACAAAATTATGTGGAATGATACAAATGTAGCAAAATTAGGCATAAATCTTAGGATTGCAAAAGGAGTCTAGTCAAATCTCACAAATAGGGGGAGGAAGAATGTCTGCCTAGAAAAAAAATAGTATGGAAGAAAGAAGAAAAATACAAGTGTGGCATCATGTTGCATGCTCAAAAACAGGGAAATAAATGGTATGTTAACAGTGACTATTCAAGACATATGATAGGATATCAGAGTAAGTTCAACAAACTTAAAGATGTAGATGGAGGTAGAGTAATCTTGGAAGCAATGCATCTGCAAAAACTGTTGGCAAAGGGACAATCAACATTTATAATGGAAGAACTAAGGCTCAAAAGTTTTTATGTGTGGAAGGATCGAAACATAGTCTCTTGAGCATTAGTCGAATGTGTGATCAAGGGTATGATCTCACATTTAATTCCAAGAGATGTGAAATCAAAAATTTCTATATGGGAAAACTGATAGCAAGAGCTAACATAGCTGAAGGCAATGTATAAACTCTTGATGAATATGAAATTGAGAAGTGATGCATTGTAAGGATAGATGAAAGTTAGATATGGCACAAAAGGTTGGAAAATATTAGTTTTGATAATTTGGTAAAAGTTACAAGAGTCTATTCCATTAAGGACATGCCTAAAATATCAATGCCTCACAATGCCATCTATAAAGCATGTTAGTTTGGATAACAAACTAGAGTATTTTTCAAAAAAAAATAAAAAAAAATCAACATCTAGGCCATTCAAAATCACTCACAGAAAATTTAGCCATTTCCTCCACTTTCAAAACATAGAGGAGGGACATTTGAAATTTGAAAAATGAAGATGAATATAATTATTTATAAGAAAAAGACATTTGAAAGATGAAGATGAATTTGATTATTTATAAGAAAGAATTGTTACTTAAGTTGGGATTGAAGAGAGAAACTTGTAAGGCAGAAAGAGGAAGAAATTAAGATTCCAAAATGATAAAGAAGAAAACAAATTACAGAAGGAAGAAACCATATTATATAAGAAAGAAACCAAATTACCAAATTATATAAGAAAGAAACTAAATTCAGAAAAACAAAACCAAATTACCAAATTATATAAGAAAGAAACAAAATTCAGAAAAACAAATTATATGAGAAAGAAAACCAAATTATATAAGACAAAACCAAAATTTAGAGAAATGGTGCGTCTGCCGGGAGTCGAACCCGGGTCTATTGCTTGGAAGGCAATTATCCTAACCGTTGGACTACAAACGCGGCAGATGATGTAAAAGAACCACATCCAGTCCCTAAGAGGCGAAGCTATATATAGGCGATTCGGTGGAAAATGGAAAATCGAAGAAGCACAGGGTAAGAGGCGCAGATATATATACAGGGTGATTCGTTGGTGGAGTTAGAAGAAAAATAATCAATTTTGCGTTGCGTCCAACTCCATTTACTAAAATTATAACAAAGAAATCCTGTAAACAAAGAAAAGAAAAGAAATTATGAGAGTGATGGTGGAAATGTCATCCAATCCAACGCTGTTGAGGAGGTGATGTGGTATTTGGGCAACGGAGGGAGAGAGGGCGTGACGTGGACGTTCCAGTTTCTTCCCACATACATAATGTGAAAGATATACAAGTTGTTTCAATACCAAGTCAACCACACTACATATTGTCTCTTCGGAGACATCCGATAAAATTGGAACGATACAGAGAAGATTAGCATGGCCCCTGCGCAAGGATGACACGCACAAATCGAGAAATGGTCCAAATTTTTTTCATCTTTCCGGCTTTCGCACTTGTTTTCTTAAAAAGAAAATCGAAATTTTCATTCAAATCTTTCTGCGTTCCCACTTGTTTTCTTAAAAAAAACATCGAAATTTTTTTCATCTTTCCGGCTTTCGCACTTGTTTTCTTAAAAAGAAAATCGAAATTTTCATTCAAATCTTTCTGCGTTCCCACTTGTTTTCTTAAAAAAAACATCGAAATTTTTTCAGCTTTCGCACTTGTTTTCACCTTTCCGGCTTTCGCACTTGTTTTCTTTAAATTTTCAAATCTTTCTTGCTTTCGCACTTGTTTTCATCTTTCCGGCTTTCGCACTTGTTTTCTTTAAATTTTCAAATCTTTCTTGCTTTCGCACTTGTTTTCTTTAAATTTTCAAATCTTTCTTGCTTTCGCACTTGTTTTCTTTAAATTTTCAAATCTTTCTTGCTTTCGCACTTGTTTTCTTAAAAAGAAAATCGAAATTTTCAAATCTTTCTGCGTTCCCACTTGTTTTCTTAAAAAAAACATCGAAATTTTTCCAGCTTTCGCACTTGTTTTCATCTTTCCGGCTTTCGCACTTGTTTTCTTTAAATTTTCAAATCTTTCTTGCTTTCGCACTTGTTTTCTTAAAAAAAAACAATCGAAATTTTTCCAGCTTTCGCACTTGTTTTCTTGAAAAAATATTCGAAATTTTTCCGGCTTTCGCAGTTAAATCGAAAATTTCAAATTAAATAGTTAAAAACAAAAAGCTTTCGCACTTGTTTTATTAAAAAAATCGAAATGTTGTTTTGTTTAAAAAAACAATCGAAAATTTCAAATTAAAGCAATTTAGAGAGAGAAAAACAATAATTACAAATTCTATATAAAATAAATAAATAAAGTTTTTTTTTAATCGGAACGAGTATTTATATTATATAAATCCGGCTCCCACAAATAATGTCCACATGGTTTGTACCAATATAGTTTGTTTGTGTAACCTTATATTGTGAAGATGAAGTTCAATGAAATTAATGTTTGTATATTTGATTACTTTTCATGTTTGTAAATTTTAAAATTGGTAATTTTGTTGTGTTGTTTATAAAGCATGTAAGGATGTTTCGGGTAGTTGGGGTTGTGGTCTCGTTATCGCTATTTTTTTTTTCACTCTTTCTCTAACTAGAATTCATGTGATAAATCTAATAATGGTATGACTATTCCATATTCTCATATTTGTTTTGTATTTGGCATTTTATTAATAATGACATAATATATGTTTTTGTTAATGAGTTTGCAAGGATAATTTCAAAGTTGCAAAAGACATAAGGGAAAGCTATCCCAAATAAGGTACCAATATCAAGAATCATAATAAGGTCAAGCCAAGCCATAACCACTAATGACTCGATGTCTCATCATGAAATGTTTAATTTTATTGGTTAATGACCTATGAATGCACTCAATTTAAACAAAAAGTAATTGAGTTGCTAACCTTGTTCAAATATGTATTCAAAAGCTATTTGAACTGTCATCATGCCATAACACATGAATTTATGCAACAATTCTATGGTTGTTAAATTTCCTACCCATTGAATGCTAGGATCAATGTGCACAAATTCAAAATTATACTAAATCAAAGAAGTACATAAAAGAGAGGAAGAGTAACTGCTACCAATTGAAACACCCATTTAGAGAGAATATGAGATTGAAAAGAATAGAAACCAAGAAGCCTTGAAATGACCATGGTTTGCAGGTGATTTTTTTTGGAAAACCACTCGGAAAGTGGCTTGTTTATGCTAAATCAATGTATTGATTGTGCAAGTAAAGCTTGGACCTAGAAAAGATGTATGTGTGGAACAAACTTTCCAACTTAACGAGAAACGTGACATCAAAATGAGAATTCTAGCCCTAAAAACCCAATTTTTTTTTATAAAAACCATGAAGAAAACACCCCAAAATCCCAAAGGCGCAGTGATGCAACATCACCCTTTTTTTAAGGTTAAAATTCCCACATTAAAAACCAAATATAGGGACACCAAAAACCTTTTTTCAAAAATAAAAAATATTTTTAATTCAAAAAATTATATATATATATAGTTTAAAAAAATAGTTAATGAGATGTTTACTTTGAAAAGTCAAATTAAATACTTTTGAGAAGAATCTTCCATATAACACTGCCTTTGTAATATTTTTCCCACATTACATGATAAATGTTCTTATCTTAGTATGTTGGTTGTAAAATACCTTAGATAGATTACAAGGTATCCCTTTTAAGATGACTCACTGCAAAGTACGGGGAGAGAACATCTTCTAATATAGAATTATATGTCTTCTTGTAACTTTAATATATTGGAAGAGGTTAAGAACACAAGGATTAATCGATTCTAAATGAATCGTTTTTAGAACTCTCTCATGATAAGATTCTTGATTAAAGATCCTTTTCTTTTACTTTCACCTAGATGGTTTTGAAATAGAAGAGCAATGTTGGCATGGAAATATTGATTTTTGTGTACCATACTTAATATAATTTGGATGTTGCTAAGGTACCCTAATAAGCTAATCATTCTTAGTCTTTGGTTTAAGCCATTCATGATTACTTGTGCCATCATGTTAATACCTGATACTTTTGGGTTCATTGGCCTTTTTAGCATCCATTGGCTAATGTATGGCTTTATTAGGTAGTGATTGATGCGCTTTCAACCCTTCTTGAATTTGACATGTTGAATTATTTTTTGATCTCAAATTCTAAACACTCTTAGGTTGATAGAACTTTGTTAGTCACAACACTTTAATTTTTAATTTCAATTGATTACGTAAAGTATTTGTATTTATATTTTATAAAAACTTCCTTGATTCAATTTCATGAATGGATGTCTCTTTCTTTACTTTCAAGATGTTTACATCTTTACATTTTACTTATTTTAACTTCCTAAAACAAGGTTAAATGTGATTCTTCAAATGGTTGATTTCCTTTTCTTTATTTAATAAGATTATGTCATTTCTTAATGGTCTTTTCATTCTCCATTACACTAAATTGCAACATATTATAGAATTGATTCTTCATTCTTCACTTGTAAATCACAATTATTTCTATATGCTTTTCATATAATGCTTGCGACTATTTTTGAGATTTTTTTTGTCGATTAAATATAACATATACATTTTGTGTTGAACATTTAATTTAATGTTTTAAAATTTTTAATCATTATCACTTAACTTTCATTTTCATAATAATCTATTATTTACTTATATTAACTTACCATTTATTATATTAACTCGTTAATTTTAATTTTTGGAAATGATTTTTTTTTGGCATAATTTATTTATTTATTTAATTATTTCCTCCATGATATTTCTGAAAAACAATTTATATAGTATTACCATAAATATTATAAAAGGTATTTTAATAAAAAAATTAATGGAGACACAATGAGCAAAAACCAAATATAGGGACAAGAAAAACCTTTTTCAAAAATTTCAAAACTTCTTAATTCAAAAAATCATATATATATATATATATAATGGTTAATGAGATGTTTAATTTGAAAAGTCAAATTAAATAATTTTAAGGAAAAAGACGGTGCTAATGAGATGTTCAATCATGAAATGCTTAATTTTATTGGTTAATGACCTATGAACGTACTCAATTTAAACAAAAAGTAATTGAATGGTTAGTCTTGTGCAAAAATGTGTTCAAAAGAGGTTTGAATTTTTATTGTGCCATAATGATGAAATTCTCCTGCTTCTAATTTGCATCAATAATTAGTGAGATTGTCTGCTTATTTTTTATATTCTCGTAATACATGAAAGTATGTTATTGATGAAATTTATTTACCATTTTTTGTGCTCTTTTCATGATGTTTTATATATATTTTCACTTCAGCAATTAACCTTTAACTGTATGTTGCAAATTAAGGACTAGGGAGTCTCCCAAGATTGTGAGTTATTTCACCTACTTTTCTTTTGAATTCAAGGGACCCTTATAAAGATCATTAATCTCTACATGATTGTTTGTCATCACCAAGATCCCATGCATAACTTCAATCTATTTGAAGAGGTTAAGAAAAAAGGGATTAATCGATTCTAAATGAATTATTTTTAGAACTCTCTCATGATAAGATTCTTGATTAATGATCCTTTTCTTTTACTTTCAACTCAATTAAAGATCCTAAATAATTTAACATAGTTAACAATCATTTAAGTTTTGTAGGAGTAAATTTTGGTGATGAAGTTAGGGTTCTGTTGTTTTTGTGCTCATTTCCAAAAAGTTGAAATGTTTTAGTCATGCCTACTTGTAATTGTGTCTTTGGCTCTAGTACTTTAAAGTTTAATTATGTTGTTGGTGTTATCTTTAGTGACGAAATGTGATGAAAAAGCTCAAGTGATACATTGGGTAATGCTTTGACTACAAAGACTAGAGGAAGAAAAATAGAGAGAGGGAAGAGCCCAAGATATTGCAATAAGTCAAGGAAAGGAATATCGAAATCCATATCGGGGATAATGTGCTAGAAATGTGGGAAGAAAAGACACTTGAAGAAAGACTGTAAATCTCAGAAGGGAAAATAAGGATATGGACAACAAGAGAACAATCAAGAATCAAATGTAATAGGTAACATGTTACAAAATGCTTTGATTCTCTCACTAGAAAATATTATTGATGCATGGGTGATAGATTCAGGGGCTTCATTCCATGCCATAACCCAAATGAAACATTTTATGACTATGTTCAAGGAGATTTTGGACAGGTTTGTCTGAGTGATGATAAACCCTATAAAATTATTGGAATGGATAAGGTACTTATAAAACAATAGAATGGAAACCGATGGTTGTTAAAAAGGAGGTAAGGCATGTTCTAAATCTAAATAAAAATATAACTTCAATTTGGATTTTGGGAAGTGAAGGTTGTGTAAATACATTTATAGACAAAATATTGAAGGTCACTAAAGGAGCCTTGATGGTAGAAAAAGGAGAGAAGGTCAGTACATTGCATTTATGCAATGGTATTTATGATTCTACTAATGCTTTAGCCACCATAGGAGAAGATGTGACACTATGGAATCATTCTTTTGGGCACATGAATGAAAAAGGGATGCAGATTGTTCACTCAAGAAATTTTTTTTCCATGTTTGAAGCATCTTGATTTGGATTTCTATGAGAATTGTGTTTATGGAAAACAAAAGAGAGTTAGATTTCTCAGAGTTGGTAAAGAAAAGAAGTGTGAAAAATTAGAGCTTTTTTATATAGATGTATGGGGACTAGCTTAGGTATCATCTCTTGGTGGCTATCGTTATTATGTTACTTTTATTAATGATGCCACTAGGAAAACTTGGTTTTATTTTATTCAAAATAAATCTAATTCCTTTGATACTTTTAAGAAATGGAAAAATTTGGTTGAGAATGAGACAAGAAAGAATTTGAAGTGTCTCATATCATATAATGGAGGTGAATATTGCAGCAAATAGTTCGATAATTATTGTTCATACCATGGAATTTTTAGAGAGAAGACAATTTTGGAAACACCACAAGAAAATGATGTGTCATAAAGGATGAACATGACTATTGTAGACTGTGTACTATCCATCCATGTCTACTATTCTTCTAGGTTTCAAATTCTACACATGACATTCTAAGCTTCCAACATTCTCCCATGTTTTGTTGATTCCAGCTAGTAATTTGTGGGCTATTATCCATACCCACCAATTTATTCAGCCATATTTGCTCTAGTTGATCCAAACCTTTCATATAGGAGCGGAGATACTAATTTTCAACTTCAAATCAACACACAATGATAATGCTTTAGAAAGGAGTAAGATTGTTAATAAAAATTATATTGTTCTTGGAAAACAAAAATTTCCAATATATAAATTTTGGAGGGTCTTCCCAATACATTTTGAGAAGAAGCTTCCATATAAGACTGCCTTTGTAATATTTTTCCCACATTACATGATAAATGTTCTTATATTAATACATTGGTGGTAAAATACCTTAGATAGATTATAAGGTATCCATTTTAAGATGATTCGTTGCAAAGTATGGGGAGAGAACATCTTCTAATATAGAATGATATTTCTTCTTGTAACTTCAATCTATTTGAAGAGGTTAAGAACACATGGATTAATCAATTCTAAATAAATTATTTTTAGAACTCTCTCATGATAAGATTATTGATCAAATATCCTTTTCTTTTACTTTCAACTCGATGGTTTTGATATAGAAGAGAAATGTTGTAATGGAAATATTGATTTTTCCGTATTATGATTCGTATAATTTGGATGTTGATAAGGTACCCTAATAAGCTAATAATTCTTAATCTTTGGTTTAAGACATTCATGATTACTCATGTCATCATGTTAACATGTGATAATTTTGTGTTCATTGACCTTGTTAGCATATTTTGGCTAATGTATGGCTTTATTAGGTAGTGATTGATGCACTTTCAACCCTTCTTGAATTTGTGTTGAATTATTTTTTTATCTTAAAATCTAAACTCTTAGGTTGATAGAACTTTGTTATTCACAACACTTTAATTTTTAGTTTCAATCGATTATGTAAAGTCTTTTTATTTACATTTCTAATATCTTTCTTGACTCACTTTCATCAATGGATGTCTATGTGTTTACTTTCAATTTGTATACATATTTATATTTTACTTCTTTTAACTTCCTAAAACATGGTTACATGTGAATTTTCAAATGACTGATTTCCTTATCTTTATTTAATAATATTATGTCATTTCTTAACGGTCTTGTCATTCTCCCTTACACTAAATTGCAACATATTATACAATCCATTCTCAATTCTTCACTTGTAAATCACATTATTTCTATATGTTTTTCATATGATGCTTATGACTATTTTTTGAGATTTTTTTGTCGGTTAACTAAAAAATATACATTTTGTGTTGAACATTTAATTTAATGTTTTAACATATTTAATAATTATCACTTCAATTTAATTTTACTCCTTATAATATATCATTTATTATATTAACCCATTATATATATTTTTTGGAAATCATTTTTTTTGACATAATTTACTTATTTCCTCGATGATTTTTTTTGCAAAACAATTTATATCAGTATTACGATAAATGTTATAGCAGTTCTTTTAATAATAGTTTCTAATAAAAATTTAATGGAGACACAATGAGAAAAAACGCACTAAACATATATTTTCTTCATCTTTAATTATGTTAAACTAAATTAGTTTAAATCTTATTCACTATTTTTTGTGTATGGAGCCTAGTTATATTTTTTATTCAGAGGACTTATTTTAGCTACATTTGGATCCCAGTCTTTCACAAAGGGGTGTGGGGGCTTCCCCGCCAACTCTTGTTGCAGGGGGGTCTAGGGGAGTGGAAACATGTTGTTATGCCCCCTAGTGGGGGCTCAAGGGAAACACCCCTAAACTGTTTTTTTTTATAGAAAAATGCTATTTGAAATATGGAAATTTCATATTCAATCTGGACTATTCATTAGGCAGAATATCTAACGATAAAATTTATGTTAACTTAGGGTTTTTTTCCCTACAAGGAAACCCTCGGTTTATATGAGGGAATTGTATTGTGGTTGTGTGTTATTCTGTGTGATAAAAAGAGAGATTTTATGAGAGAAAAGATGAAGCTACATAATATGTGTTGTAGGTTGTGTCCCTTTAGTTTGTTGGATAATATAAAATGATGGACTTGTTGTTTCTCTGTGGATGTAACACAGATTGGGTGAACCATATTTATATGTGTCTCTCTTGTTTTTCCAATATGTTCATTTCATTGTTCTATTATTTAATTTTAAACAATTGGTATCGAAGTTGAAGGTCTAATTGGATGATAAACTCACAAGAAGAAGGGTTCCCGCTTTGAGTGGGAGTAATGACAGAAGATGGTGGGTTTAGGGTTGAGAAATTCAATGGCCAAAATTACCAGCTATGGAAGATACAGATGGATGACTATTTGTAACATAAAGATAGTTAGCTACCATTGAGTGTAAAAGCAAAGAATTCGATGTGTATGATGGAAAAAAATGAGAGATTATCTACATAAACCACTAGAAACAATAGGAATTTTCTTGGTAGAATTGGTGGCCTTCAACATTTCAAACGAAACGAAAATGGAAGATATAATAAAGGCATTGGACAAACTATATGAAAATTCCATCACCTCAAATAAGGTATTTCTTATGAAGCACTTATTTAATATGAAGATGTGAGAAGGTGGATTTGTTGCAAATGAATTTAACATAGTTAACAATCATTTAAGTTATGTAGGAGTAAATTTTGGTGATGAAGTTAGGGTTATGTTGTTTCTTAAAAGTCAAATTAAATAATTTTAAGGAAAAAGATGGTGCTAATGAGATGTTCAAGCATGAAATGTTTAAATTTATTAGTTAATGACCTATGAATGTACCCAATTAAAAAAAAAAAGTAATTGAATGGTTAGCCTTGTTCAAAGATGTGTTCGAAAGAGATTTGAATTTTTATTATGCCATAACGATGAATTTATGCAACAATTCTATGGTTGTTACATTTCCTTCCCACGGAATGAAGAAACTAGGATCACAGTGCACGAATTCAAAATTATACCTAATCAAAGAAATGCATAAGGCAAAGAAAGAGTAACCTATATACCCATGGAGACCTATTGAAGAACTCATTTAAAGGGGATCTTAGAGATTGAAAGGAATAAAAGAAATAAACCTTCACTCGGAAAGTGGCTTTTTTCTTACTAAATCGATGCATTGGTTGAGAAACTAAAGCTTGGACCTAGAAAAATATGAGTGTGGAACAAAATTACCAAATTAATGAGAAATGTGACATCAAAATGAGAACTCTAGCCCTAAAACGAAGCATTTACAAAACATAAAAATATTGATTGATAGTAAAGTCTTTGATGGCTATGAACCTGTTGGAGTCTCGAGGTTGCTCTATTAAGGGATAAATCATGGCCTAATTTGGCCATTGATGTGAAATTCTCTCGCTTTTAATTTGCATCAATAATTAGTGAGATTGTCTGCTTCTTTTTTATATTCTCATCATACATGAAAGTATGTTATTGATGAAATTTATTTTACCATTTTTTGTGTTTTTTTCATGATATTTTCTTTATATTTTCACTTTGGAATTTAACCTTTAACTATATGTTGCAAATTAAGGAGGGAGTCTCCCAAGATTGTGAGTTATTTCATCTACTTTTATTTTGAATTCAAGAGACCCTTATAAAGATCATTAACCTCTACATGATTATTTGTCATGACCAAGACCCCATGAGTACCCACTACAAGAAAAAGACCCTCTAGTGGATTTTTTTGAGGAAGACCTTATAAAAATAGCCCAAATATCCGTTTTTAATGGAGGTCACTTGAGGAGGTTAGCAAGTGGAGGCTTTTGTAGATGTTTTTTTTGCGGTGCATTTCTAATCATAAAATGAACGAGAATTTTATGAAAATCGTACTGGTGCGTACTACCAGTTGGCATATCGAGACACCGTTCTCTCCCTTCAAACCAACCTAGTGCGTATAAGTGCTTCAGCGCACCGGTGCTCTATGTACAAACCAGCCTGGTGCGTCTCCGTAATCCAGTGCACCATAACGATGTGCAGTGCGCCATTGATAAACCACATGTTGTATCTCAAAATCGAGCGCATCGAGAAAGGGTTAATTTAAAAAAAATTACCGGTTGTAAAAACCTCATTTTTACTTGTTCAGTGCTCTAGAGATCTCAAGCACCAGTGTGGTTTTTCTTCTCCGAGGTTCCCTACCATCAATGCTCCCATTGTCCACATTTCTGTCATCCATTGATCACTTTGTGGAGTTCGAATTTTCAAAATACTTATTATAATGTTTCGAAAAAAGAGTCTCAGTTATAAGGTTAATTCCTCTTCTTTATAAAACCCCATCTTAAATAGTATAAATGATGAAATAACACATGTACCATATCACTCTCTGTTCTCATGATCACCCTCATTATCTTCCAGCTCGCTTGGCATGATAACACTATTGTTCTCAAAAATATGTTTTGATCTAGGGTAATATCTCAACATGAACCACCAATCTCTATCCAACACATCTGGGTAAAAAAACACCTGGTTGCAGTGTTTGGGGAAAACATAAGGCTCCTTAGCTTCATCCCACATCTTTCTAGAGTTGATACATATCAACCTACTATCGAAATCTTCCTTTACATTATTCCGATCAAAGGTGTCCCACCACTTGCACCTAAAAATAACACATTGGAAAGAAGAGAAGTCCACTTCAATGATCTCTTGTATCTTTCTGACGTAACTTAATGTACCTCATACTAGGTTTTAATCATGGTGGCTAGCTCAACTAGATTGATCAAACTCGACTTCCACTCCATAGTCTTCTGTCATGTGTCCATCATTGGCATTTTCTGTGTGAAAATGGTGTCCATATACCCACATAGATGAGAACAAATGCACCTATAAAAAAGTTAAAAAATCATAGTGTCATGTGTCTTATAATAACCCAATTGTTAAAATATGAAATATAGATGTTACATTTCAAAGGTGCATTATTAAGTTTAAAATGTACATAAATAGATTATTACCAAGTTGCCGCACCCAATCCCTACGTTTAGCGCATCCTCTTCAGCATGTGGGTAGCGACTGGTTGCACCGTATTTCTCTCTGACTTGGTCAACAACCCAACTATTGGGGCATATAATTGGCATATTTTCTTTTAAATGATCAGGATAAGGCATACTTCTACCATTCAACCATCTGAATTATTTCCTAACACTATCTGATTTCATCCTCTTTTATTCGTACAATGCGACCCACGGTTGTGTCACTTCAGAATTGTAAAGAAAAAATTTATTGATTGCTTCAATTTCTGCATTCGTTGATGAAATAAAACTAACATATAGTACATATGACATCAAAATATACATTATATAGAAGTTCAATGTGAATATTTACTTTGTGTAAATTTAAAAAATTATAAGTCGCTTACTCTTTATAAAGCACCTTTTTCCATTCGTTTGGAGAAGCTCCCCTTCTTTTTTGTCTTCATCCCTTTCATTGGCCCAAATCACCGCACCTGGTATATTTTTGATCTGCTTGATGTACTCACTAGAATAATAGAAAGACTCATACGATATGTACCCCTCTTCCATAGACCCCTCGGGTTTTTTCGTTTGTCGAACAAAACCTTTCAATTTATTCATGTACCTCTCTAAGAAGAACATCCAACGACAAGAAACCACCCCAACTAATTCAACCTCATCTACTAGGTGGATTAGAAGATTAACCTACAAGTCCATGAAACTCATCGTCAGTTCCTTCTCAAACATACAAAAAATCTCAAATATCTCTTGACACCACCGTGGAAGCTACCCACATAAATCTCCTTTGACATGAATGAACGTACAAATGCAAATAATCTAGATATGGCATATACTAGGTCTTGGGAGAAGTCATGTTTCACACACCCACACACGAACAAAGGATAATGACATTGCAAAGTTATAAACACATGCAACAATATGCAAAATTAGTTATGTTTTATGATCCTTGCATGGGATAAAATTTATTAATATAACAAATAATAAAAGCATGATTTTAACATTATACATACTCTTAGAATATTCTAATGGTCATGCGATTTAAACCCCGACAAATGGTCTTCCACGGTGAAGCAGTGTTGTAGTGAAGACCCATATGAAGATGACACCCTCACACCCATTATAAATTCCTTTGCCAAAGAAAGATCATATTTTTTTTAAATCCATGGGACATCACCTCCTTTGAAATACCAATTAGAGGGACCAGTTACCTTTGATCCTGTACTTTCTAATCATCTTGGCTAATGTTTATTTTTAGTTTTTGAAGTAATAATATCTTTCTTAACAACCAATGTGTCACTTTGTTTCGATGATATGTGCCTCCATGATGAAGATGAAACATTTTTAAATATATGCATGGGATCTAATAAGTGGGTAATCTTAAGATGCTCCCAATATGGGAGGTTATAAAAGATAGATTTCCTTTTCATTCCAATGGAGAATTTATCAACATAGGTGTCGAAGAATTCTGGATCATCGAACATAGGCTCCCCATTTGAATCGAACATTTATATGAACTCCTTATCCTTATCTCTCTCATATGCTCTAAGCCATTCAACTGGTGTTGTTATTGCAAGCCTTTGGGTTCTCTCTCGTTTACCATTGAAAGTGGATGTTTCTCTTCTGTAAGGTTTTTCTTCTGGGAGGAATACCTTGGAGAAGTCATACACTGGCTTTCATAGGTCGTTGGACCATATAGCTTCAGAGAGAGTCCACAAAATTTACATCTATGATACCCTTTTGTTACAAGACCCGTGAAATTATTGTATACAATATGCATGGCACATTAAATAATATCATGAAGATCATAACAATTACAACGAATTAAATAACTAATATGTGAAAGAATATCGTTACATATATAAACAAATCAATAAACATGTAATTTACCAGAGCAAGCTCCTAAGCCTGGATAATCATGTGTCGTGTAAGCACATATGCCATACAACGTAAAAATCCTCTCTGTTGTGATGGGTCTTGATACATCGTATACATTTATCCCATCCCATAATTCCTTCAATTCATCTACCAGTGGTTGTAAGTAGACATCCATATTATTCACTTTTCTTCTACTAGGGACTATGATAGCCAACATAAGATGTTCATTCTTCATGAAAAACCATGGGGGATATTGTTATTGGTCAGTGCTACTGACCAAACATAATAGTTGGTGTTCTGGAGGGAATATGGGTTGACACCATCCATGGCTATGTTGAGTCGTAGACTTTGTACTTCATCCTCAAATTTTCTCGGCCATGTATCCTCTATATGATTCATGGTTATTGAATCTATTGGGATTCCCATAACTCCCAACTCACTTCTGTGTGAGGCATGCCATCCCTACAACATAGCTAATTATTTGCAATGAAAGATCCTTTGAGTCCTTGGGATTATAGGCATGTGCCTCAATATCTTAAAAGGAGGACCACGTGATTTACCCTTATTTTTTTATTTATCATACCTGTCATGCCCACATTTCAGACATATTTATTTGTTTTCATATTCTCCTCTATATAGAATACAATCATTTCGACATGCATGATATGATATGTACTCAACACCCAACATTTTCAACAATTTTTTTGCCTCTTCGCAGCTACCGGGCAAGACATTATCACTTAGAAGAACGTTATCTTTGAATAACTTGTAGTTGATCATGGAAAATATTAATGTACATTAATGCCGATAATTATTAACTTTCATAAAATTGACCATTTGTAATGTTGATTGTGTGATTATATTTCTCAAAATATAAGGGAATTGATGGTCAATTACCTCAAAATTTCCGAGAAACATGCATTCGACAAGCCAAAATTTGCGTTCAGGTTGTACAGTAACATCATTGTCCCTAATTGGGTAGACTTTGACTGACCGCCGGGTCTAAAGAGAGGGGTGGTGGAAGAAAATTTAAGGCTTTCAAAAGAGGTATCAGCAATATGAGAATCATCCCCTAGCTGATCATCATTCTAGAATGCATCTAACAACATTGTATCCATGGCAGTCGTATCCCTTAATTAGTCATCCATGCCAACCTCTATTTTATTACCTCCATTTCCAGCTTGTGAAGAACTACTATTTCTGTAGTCATTCCTAATTGGTGAATCTAGACGTAGTGGGAATTCAATAAGTGGTTGATTCAACCATTCTTGGTATCGTTCCTCTCTGATTTTTTCGCTTAATTCAACCTTCTCTCAATTGGACATTGTCGTGGGGTGAAACGAAAGATAATAGGTAGGTCGGTCATCATCACTAGAATCCTATTAACTTAAAAATATATATTTGAACATTATTAGTACATAATTAATGACATCAATTAGTAAGCATGTCAATGCATGATTAATTGGTTTGACGTTGAAAGAATTACGTTATACCTAACAATTATTATTACCGTCATTTTCCCAAGATTGTGGCTAGAAGATGGCATGTTACAGTTGGCAGGGTGAAGTGTCTATCCATTTTCATCTACCAACCATGACTTGCAGTATGCTTCTTCTAATAAGAGCTTCCGACGTTTTGGAACTTTTTTAATATTTTGTGCATCTGAACTCGATTCTGAATCTACATGAACCTGCAAATTTGTATACATTAATTTTATTCAGGTGATTGACATGGATACAAAAATAAATTCAATTAGATAATGAAAATATTAAAATAAAATCTGAAGTAATTACGTATGGAGATGGATAGGGAGAACTCTGAGATGAAATTTGAGAAATATTATGGAACAAGTTGGATTTTGAAGAATTGTCCATTTGATATAATTATGAGATTTTATCCCTGCATTTGAGCAAAATCAACAATAAATTTTGGTGTACATACCTAAAATTAGTTTCGGTGCCTTAAAAATAGACTTATTGTTATCGGTGGTAATGTACTATTAACCACACCAGTTTATTAATAGACTCACTGGTGTTGTTAGTTAACAAACACACCAAATATCGGGAAAAAAAAACGCAAATTTATTTTTTTGAAGTGAGAAAAACCAATGAATTGAAAAATGGGCGGAAAATTATTTCCAGAAATCTAATTTCATAAAAAAGTTATTTAAATAGTAAAAGCTATTCATTATTTCTTTATTTTTGGAAAATGTTTCAAGGAGGGATTTTCACGAGAGACATACCTGGAGAAAGAGAGCATGAGAGCACTGTGGAGAAGCAAAATACTTTCAAACAACAACGCTATTTAGAGAATTGGAATTTGAAATATCTGGTGATTCACACAAAAACCCTGTGGTATAGTGATGCAGGGCTAATAGGCTAACCACATTGTACCCAGGATTATACTCATAATAGAGCATATGTTCTGAATGTGACTCATTCAAATAGGTTCATAATATCTCTAAGAACCTTTAAATGTCTTTAAATGCAGTAAAACCGCCACTTTACACAATACCTGCGGAACTGTGGGTTATAGGCCCACATAAATTTCCTTTTCTCACAATATGGATCGCAATATCAAATATTTATAAACTTCGTAGATCGCCGAGATAACATATATCACATATCGTAGGTTTTAAGATTTAGCATGTCACAAGTTGTAGCAAATAACCTTAACTGTAAATTAGAACAATATCGATGCGAAATTTCACTGGGTTGCGATGTAATCTCCACTGTTGATATATGCCAGATCTAACGGTCCCATTGTAATGTCTCACATAGCCATCTCCCTTCTATATCGCATCACAACCAAAATAACTTACCGTGCGATGTCTTAACAACAAACACTAAAATTTCCGATGTGTGATATGCACCTGAACTCTCCACCCGACACGTGTCCACTTCACAAATTTCCCAACTTATCTTGCGATGTGATATGGTTCGTCCATATCTCACTTCAATTATGTGATTTAATCACAACAGTTCAACTTCCACCTCATTTCTGCGATGTGATCTCAGCCATCCGTCTTCACTTCATATTAGTGATATCAACCATTCGTCGCATTCCATAACTTCCCAATTCACATCTGTCATTGATCAATATGTGATTGGACGGTCCCTGTGCTTTCTTTCACTTAACTTTCTTTGAGTATTCCTTTGGTTTGTTCCACTCAATACCTACTGTGTCTGGATATACATTTAGGGTTCTGTCCTTGTTGTTCTTCCACGGTGTTAATCCCTCCTGATCTTTGTTATGCAGAATGGTCTTGACTACTACAACTGCCTTTGCACGTTGTTTTCACTCCGATCTGTCACGGACTCACCTGCAATTCTTACGTTATACGAAAAACACATAATTTTATAATTCATTAACACTCTACACTTCACATAAACTCAGAATTTAGTTTTCTATTCACAAACAAATATTTACATAATAAGGAATCTACTCTTGACCTGATTTTATATTTCAGTGGCATCTCAACACTACCTCTCTCTCTCTCTCTCTCTCTCTCTCTCTCTATGCCTGTAGGCTCATAATCAAATCTCCTATCTAAGAATATTAATTCAATTATGCCTTTGAGGCTTTACAAATATATACAAAAGGTTCTACAACCAATTCTGGTTAAGATCCCCAATCTTCTCAACTAAATCCTAAGAATCCTCTAAATCCACAAAATCATCAACTATTTCCTAAGTCTAGGATTCACAATCCCTTTGAAATCTCAACTAGCGTAAATCTCTCTTGTTCTCCTATATTCGAGAACATTTACAAATATTACTCACAATATTTAATTTAATCCTATTCTAAATGTCTCACATAAAATCACTCAAAACATTACATTAATTAAATATTTAGGAAACCAACACTCTTGAAAGCACAAGACCCCCTAGATTGTACTAAATGTACAAATTTTTGGAACCATGATGCTCCTGCATCAAACTCCCAAGGTAGAAAAAATTCATGATCTCAAGATCATGTGTGTTTAATTTTTGTCCTCTTGGATCCCAAACTTCATTCTGTAATCTGTCTTTGGCTGCCTCTCTTTCTTTCTGTTGTTTTGTTGTTTTTCTCCAGGTCTCCATACTTTATGTTGCATTGCCCCACTGTCTATTCTCTCACAGTCTTCTGTTGTGTTTCTCTTACTGCTGTTGCCTTGATTTCTTGCTGATGTCTTCTTCTGAGACACTTTCATCACCAACCTTCTTATTCTTTCAATCTCTACATCCAATTCATCTTCTGACTAGTACTCACTCTGCCAATTGTTGCTTATTTTTTTTCCAGCTCTTCTTGCTTTAATTTCTACTTTTTCACTTGGAATTACTCCATTTACTGTTGCAAATATTGTTCTAGAAATTGCTACTTTCCAAACTTCCGGAATATCTCGTAAGATATCTCCCTCTGCAATATCCTTTTTCTGCTCATTACCTGCAAATTTAATTTCAAAAAATAAATTGTCTTTTGATTCTTTGACTGTAGTAATATACTCACTCACTCTTCTTTGTATACTAGTAAACATAATCAAGTTTGGCAAAGTAGTATCTGCTTCTGTCTCTTTCACAACTTGAGACATTTCTACATCATTGTCTACAAATCCTTTCTCTTGCTCAAATGTTTCCAACAATCATTTCAACCATTCCCTTTATACTTGTCTCATCTCAAACACGTCATCAATATGATGCATTTCAGTTTTAGCATAACCCTCTTCTTCCTTGATAACCCTTAGTGATTTTACTTCAACTCCTTGATTGATCCTGATAGTCAACTCAACTTCTTCAAACACTGTATCTTAATGCTTTACATCTTCCTCATCATTATGCCTTACCTGCAAACTTTGGTCTTCTCTAGTTCTAAAACTAACTCTCCTTCAACTTGAGATATGTCTCCCTCATCTTCATCTAAATTCAATTGTACATTCAGAATATTCATTCTTTGACTTGTTAGTCGATCCTCCAAAAGACTTAGCTCATGCCACAAATTTGTCATCTCACATGGAATTTCTCCTGAAAACCTTGTACAATCTTTACATATTTTCTCTTCTTTTTCACAAGTCTAATCATTCTGTGACACTATTTCTTCATCCTCTATCAGAATAAAATTCTAATCGTCTATCTTTTTTACATATTTAGACGTTTGTCCAACAGTCTTCCTTTGGTCACTTAATAAAGCTAATTTCTCTTTGTCCTCAACAATAATAGGTTCCCCATCATCAGACATAACTATCTCATCTCCATTAAAGATACTTCCTTCACTAAGCAAGGAATTTATGAACTCATTCTACTGCAATAACTCAACTTGATATTCATCTGAAAGACAATCATCATCATAATTTTCTTGAAAATTCTCAACTTCATTCAATTCAATTCCAAGAGATTGATTGCCTTTTGCAACACCTGGCAACACAATCAAATTATCAATCTCAAAATCACAAGACCCAATGGTCTCATTTGATGATCCAATCACCAAATATTCCTCTTGTTGTTCTAAGTCTCTTTCAGGACTGAGAAAGTCTTTACTACCTTTCTTCCCAGCTTCCTCAAGCATATCAGTTAAATTCTTGAAGTCCTCCTTTTCTTCTTTTTTTTCTTGACCATCATCATAAGCCAAATCTTTCCTGTTTTCAGCCTTCAAAGTATGCTAAAAAACATCAATTTCAATCAACTGTGCATGTGCATGTACATGAGACTCAGCTATCTCATCTTCTTTCAAAACTTGACTAATATTTTGTCCTTCTCTTTCATTCTTTATGACAATAGAAAATTGTCCTTCTTTATTCATTGTACATGCATAAATTAAAAAAATATCAGTTTTAATACTTTGAGACCTCTTGACCTCACTTGGAGTTTCAGTCTTCAAGTCTTCTCCTAGATACCCACTTATTCTGAGTAATTCTTCCTTCAGTCAAGCATTTATCATTTGATATTTCCTCTTCTGTAGCTTATGCCACCTTATCTCCCTTCTTATAAGAAAACCACACCTCTGGTATTCCTTATTCTTTCGTAACAGCTCCATCAGTACTTCAAGATGGACTTCTATCTCATCTTTATCCCTCTCATATTATTCATCACTCATTTGTCTCCATATGCCATTAAATTTGGCATCTTCTTTCTTCACTTTGTAGCTGCTTCCTGAACCTCTGCTATGAATATCAGTAGTCATATTCTTCTTCATCTTCATGAGATTCTCATACTCACTATGAGTTGTACTATGCCTCTGCAATAGCAAGTTCTCCCTGCTACATTTACCTCACGAAGCTCTCGTATGTACCTGGTCTTTTGGTAACACTAGTTCCCTCTGTCAAGAACCCCCTTGAGCATTCCTCTCTACTCCTTCTAGGATCACATTCACAACTCATCCACACTTGAGAACACAACTGTCCTCTTGTATTTAAATTACAACTAAAATACTAGTTTCTGGCCACAATCTTCTTTCACTCAGAAACTCTTACTGGCTTCCTTCATCACTACTTCTTAAGGTCATGATCTTATTTTGCTGAGATACTTCTTCAATGTTTCTTTAACCTGAAAAAATTTAAATCAGAGTTATATAAAACAACACCTGCATGATTTGACAAGCAGTCTCCATCCACTCTTCACAAGAAAACATCCATCGATGTGCTTTCTTTATGCTTCTGCAATCTCTCCTTAAGAGTATCACTTACTCCAATCTTCCGCCATACCTTCTATTTATCAGATTCAAATAACCTGACCTCCTCTTTGCAATATCTTCGTTAATTTTCTGCAAATCACATTTGCTTTACTGATCTCCTCTATCTTCCAGAATCACACTTGCATTCTGCACAATTCTTCTTTAATTAAAAAGAGCTTTCACCAACCTTTGACTTTAACCTTCAAAGAGCATTAAACTTGTTTGATTTCTCCTCCGAAGAGCAAACCTTTTCTTATTTATCCTCCGAAGAGCATAACTTGGCTCTGATACCAAATGATGCAAGGCTAATAGCTAACCCTGTTGTACCCAGGATTATACTCGTAATAGAGTATATGTTCCAAATTTGACTCATTCGGATAGGTTCATGATATCTCGAAGAACCTTTAAATGCCTATAAATGAAGTAAAACTGCACTTTACATAATACCAGCAGACCTGTGGGTTATGGGCTCACATAAATTTCCTTTGCTCACACCATGGATTACAATATCACACATATATAAACTTCGCAGATCGCCGATATAAAATATATCGCAAACTACAGGTTTTAAGATTTCACATGTCGCAATTTATAACAAATAACTTTAACGGTAAATCAGAATAATGATGATGTGAAATTTCACTGGGTTGCGATGTAATCTCCATCGTTGATCTCTGCCAGATCTAACGGTCCTACTGCATTGTCTTGCATCACCATCTCCCATCTGTATTGCGTCACAACCAAAATAACTTACCATGTGATGTCTTAAAAACAAACACTAAAATCACTGATGTGCGATATGCGCTTGAACTCTCCACCCGACACGCGTCCACTTTTCAACATTCCCAACTTATCTTGCGATGTGATCTGGTCCGTCCATCTCTCACTTCAATTATGCGATTTGATCACAACCGTTCAACTTCCACCTCATTTTTGCGATGTGATCTCAACCATCCATCTTCAATTCATATTTGCGATCTCAACCATCCGTCGCATTCCATACATTCCCAATTCACATCCGTCGTTGATCAATATGTGATCTGACGGTCCCTGTGCTTTCTTCTGTGTAATTTCACTTAACTTTCTTTGAGTATTCCTTTGGTTTCTTCCGCTCAATACCTAGTATGTCTTGTTATACAATTGAGGTTTTGTCCTTGTAGTTCTTCCACAGTGTTAATCCCTCTTGAGCTTTGCTATGCAGAATGGTCTTGACTACTACAACCACCTTTGCACGTTGTTTTCACTCTGATCTTCCTTGAACTCACCTACAATACTTACGTTATACGAAAAGCACACAATTTTATAATTCATTAACACTCTACACTTCACATAAACTCGGAATTGAGTTTTCTATTCACAAATAAATATTTACATAATAAGGAATCTCCTCTTGGCCTGATTTTCTATTTCAGTGGCCTCTCAACACTACTTCTCTCTCTCTCTCTCTCTCTCTCTCTCTCTCTCTCTCTCTCTCTCTCTATGCCCGTAAGCTTACAATCAAATCTCTTATCTAAGAATATTAATTCACTTATGCCTTTGAGGCTTTACAAATATATACAAAAGGTTCTGCAACCAATTATGGTTCAGATCCCCAATCTTCTCAACTAAATCCTAAGAATCCTCTAAATCCACAAAATCATTAACTATTTCCTAATTCTAGGATTCAAAATCCCTTTGAAATCTCAACTACCCTAAATCTCTCATGTTCTCCTACATTCGAGAACATTTACAAATATGCCTCACAATATTTAATTAAATCCTATTCTAAATGTCTCACATAAAATCACTCAAAACATTATATTATTTAAATATATAGGAAACCAACTATCTTGAAAACACAAGACCCCCTAGATTCTACTAAATGTACAAATTTTTGGAGCCATGATTCTCCTGTATCATATAGTAAAATTGTTAAATTTTAGTATTATACCTTTTTTTTTTTACTATTTCTATTAGATTTAATACATGCATAGTAAATTTTTTAAATTTTACTGTGCATTTTACTAATAAAATCATTTACAACCTCTATTCCTATTTACATTTAATTACAATTGAGAAAAAAAACAGAAAAAAATCCATTTTTACGTTAAACCCTTGCTTCTTCTTGTTTATGTGACTTCACAATTAAGGCTTTTCATTTTATATTTATAGTCTTTGTATTACTATATATATAGGCATATGAAATCTCACTCGCGGGACCACTTTCAGAGTCGGATCCCAATCATGTCGGCCCTTGCATGATTAAAAAAAAAAACATTTTTTTTTAATCAGTGTGCACTATTTAAAATAGTGCACCAGTGCATGATTATGGTATAACGCATTGGGCATATACTGAAAAAAACATTGTTTGATCATTTTTTTTTATTATTAATCTATGTTTATGCTAATTGGTGCGCCAGTTTTAATATAACACACTCGGTCTCCTTGTTGAAAAAGAGCAATGCACGATGTTTCTACTATATTGGCAGTGCGTTTATAAGAACCTACTGCACCATGTTTGGTGCGTACGCTGCCAAAGGCACATCGTTTTCTTGATTTTTTTTTTTACCAGAAAAGTATGTGATTTATTTATTAAAATATATTAAAGAATGGTTTAGGTTTCATATTGATAAATAAATGGTTGATAAGAGTTCAAGTAACACAAATACTGATAACACATCAAGAAAAGAAAAAAAATACGAGTTATTTCTAAATTCTTTACAAAAAATAATATTTTTGAACTATATGTAAGTTTAACTAATATGTATTTTTTAGTGTGTATCATGCAAAGCCATCAAATGACAATGCTCGATAAGATTATTTCTGATCTAAATCCATAAGAGCATAAAAGCTTGATGGAAAAATTGCAGAAAGATGAATCAGGTGAATGAAAAAATACTATTGATCCAATATGAGTTCTTTTTTGAATTTTCATTAATAATATACTTAAAAATATTAGATAACATGTTTCAAACAATATATCAATTCAGATTTGTTTAATTTTCTACAGGGACCAACAACGAAGAAAATGAATGTTGTTATAAGAAAAGTAAAAATAATAGAACATGCAAATGAAAATGAATTGCTCCTTAGCTCATCTGGAGTGGTGTTGGAGGTTAACGAAAGGGGGAAAAGCTTTCAAAAAACTTTGAGGGATCTAGTGGAACAAATGTATAGATGTTCTTTCCACTTATAATAGAAAAATCAATTCAATGATTCCAAGAACCAAATTTTATTTAAACTACACTATGAGTTTCCAGAGAATTGGTTAATGAGACATGTCAAAATTTTAATAGAAAAAACATACAACAACAAGAAAGAAACATTGAAAAAGTAATTTTCCTTTAAATTTTTTTCTAGAATTATATGTATATATTACTACAAAGCAATCATTTATAAATATCGCTTTTGTTATATTTACTTTTCATATATCAATATAAAAATTAAATAGTTTATTGTCATGTTACATTTTCAGGAAGATTATGAAAATATCAAAGGATGAACGAGCTGATATCAGAAATATGCCAGTAGGAATGTCGAAAAAGATGTACAAGGAGATGGTCAATGAAATGGACATAATTGCATCACATGAGGAGCCATCTCAACAACAACATGTTTCAAATGTAATATGTAATCATTGAATTTTTCGATTAGGTACAGTAAATACACAATTTAGCATTAAATATTAATTTTCAAGTATTTTCTTGCAGAAAAGAAAAGAAATTGGAACACATTCGGCACATAAAATAGGACAAAAAGGAAGAAAAGGGTTGATATCTGTGTTTGTGAGTAATTGTTACTTCCTTATAACAACTTAACTAGATTTCATTTTTGTATATTTTAAGTTGTTTTATGACAATCATCATTGAATGTCTTGAAACAGGTGCTCACATACAAAGAAGAACCATCAAACGAAATAATTGAAATTGGGTTGAATATGGGTTGTTAGTATATGTTGGCATATCAAAAATTAATTGTGGAATTTGTAATCATTTATCTTGTTTTAATTAGCTATGTATATAATTAATAGAAAAAAAAAATATTTTATATTAAATATATGATTTCTTATGGGGTATAAAACTTGCAGAAAACAAAGTATGGAACTGCGCCAACAAATGAATTGTTGAAAGATGGCATGAAATTTGGTTTTGAAAGAATGTGTATAGCTCATGAGTCAATTCTTACTATAGTACATTTATTTTTGATTTACATTGATGTGTATTATTTAATATTGAAATTTTCATTATTCTCACCAATGTATATACACTCATTACAATTTATTTTTATGTTTGCGATGGAACTTGAAGAAGAAGAAAACAATCAACATAGTGAACAAAAAATTCCTCAAAATAACCCAAGTAATGGAAGTAGCTCGAGCAGTCACCAACAGTTCCAGCGAAGAATGATGATCAATATGTTTGGATATCAAAGCAAGGCATTGTTTTTTTTGAAATATTTGTCTATGAAATTAGACATTTTGTTTAATGTAATGGACATAGTGTCCCAATTGAAAGACAAAGGGATACAAATAATTTTCCCATTTTGTATGACAAAGAGTGCCTTATTCACACACACGCACACACACACACACACAAACATAGATAGACATATATAATAATAATTTTTTTTTTTTAAATTTATTCTATTGCATTCTCCATTGCCGATGTGAAATGTTACACCATTGATTAAATACATGGATGATTAAATATTATAATGAAGAGATGCGAAATCTAATGATATGATATAACAAATTAATCCAAACATCACATTTAAATGCACTAATAAAAATTTAATTGATATGAATATTGTTATAAGATATGTGTCGACTTTTGATGAATAATGAATTTTTAAAAATCACAATAATTGCACCGTCACAGGTGATGTTTCTAAAAAATACAAAATGAACACTGATGTGTGTTAGTCACTACGCACTGGTGCATTTGTATGATACTGCGCACCGGTGCGTTTTTAGGACCTATGGGCACCGCACAAATACCAATACCAACCAGAATGCCTGATGCAATTTATCAATGAATATCACTTGGCTGGATGGATAGGCGTTGCATGCATTGATATGGTTTTCCCTTAACACGTCGATGCATTTTTATAACTTAATGACCCAGTGTGTTTTAACACCTAAATGACCTGGTGCAGTTTTACACCTTAACAATGCCGTTGAATGCACCTTCCATCGACCTGGTGCGTCTTTATGGGTGACACGCATCGGGACGTTGCTAAACGCCCCAGGGCTTCCAATATTTATTTTCCATCCCGGTGCTTGGTATAGTTACAGTATCGGTGCGTATAGGGTAAAACACACCGGTGCGTTCACACATGTTGTGTGCACCAATGAGAAAAACATTCGTAAAAACCTTTGGAAGCCCAATTTGTTTTAGTTGTGTTGAAGTTCCAATAGAAGCTCCGTCAAAAGCTCTGTTACCAAAAACAAATGTTGTAGATTTTTTTTTTTTGACAATTTTGGCCAATTTTACAACACTAAAAACCTCCTTTATAACCTCCATTAGAGGGTATTTTCCTTGTAGTGATCTGAAAAAAAAAAAAATCATCCTTAGTTCCATAAAGAGCTCCTTCCCCTCATACCACTCTTGAATTTCATTTGGATGCCCCATAAAAATAAAGAATCCATATGTGTCTACTTTTCTTCCAGGTTTCAAATTATACATATGTATTCTAAGATTCCAACATTCTCCCATGCTTTGTTGATTCTGGATAGTAATTTGTGGGCTATTATCCATACCCACCAATTTATTGAGCCATACTTGCTCCAGTTGATCCAAATCTTTCATATGGGAACTACGATACTAATTTTCAACTTCAAATCAACACACATTGATAATTCTTTAATTTAAGTGCTTTAGGGAGGAGTAAGATTGTTAATAAAGATTATATTGTTCTTGGAAAACCAAACTTTCCAACATATAAATTTTGGAAGGTCTTCCCAATACATTTTGAGAAGAAGCTTCCATATAAGATTTCCTTTGTATACTTTTTCCACATTACATGATAAATGTTCTTATCTTAATACGTTGGTGATAAAATACCTTAGATAGGTTACAAGGTATCCCTTTTAAGATGATTCGCTGCAAAGTACGGGGAGAGAAAATATTCTAATATAGAATGATATGTCTTCTTGTAACTTAAATCTATTTGAAGAGGTTAAGAACCCAAGGATTAATCGATTCTAAGTGAATTATTTTTAGAACTCTCTCATGATAAGATTATTGATTAAAGATCCTTTTATTTTACTTTAAACTTGATGGTTTTAATATAGGAGAGCAATGTTGGCATGAACATATTGATCTTTGTGTACTATGATTCGTATAATTTGGATGTTGATAAGGTACCCTAATAGGCTAATCATTCTTAATCTTTGGTTTAAGCCATTCATGATTACTCGTGTCATCATGTTAATATGTGATACTTTTGTGTTCATTGGTATTGTTAGCATACTTTGGCTAATGTATGGCTTTATTAGGTAGTGATTGATGCACTTTCAACCCTTCTTAATTTTTTGTTGAATTATATTTTGATCTCAAAATCTATGTACTCTTACGTTGATAGAACTTTGTTAGTCACAACACTTTAATTTTTAGTTTCAATCGATTATGTAGTGTCATTTTATTTACATTTTCTAAAACCTTCCTTGATTCACTTTCTTCAATGGATGTATCTTTGTTTACTTTCAATATGTATACATCTTTACATTTTACTTCTTTTAACTTCCTAAAACAAGGTTACAAGTCATTTTTCAAATGATTGATTTCCTTATCTTTATTTAATAAGATTATGTCATTTCTTAATGGTCTTGTCATTCTCCCTTACACTAAATTGCAACATATTATAGAATTGATTCTCAATTCTTCACTTGTAAATCACAATTATTTCTATATGCTTTTCATATGACGCTTATGACTATTTTTTGAGACTTTTTTTCGGTTAATTATAAAATATACATTTTTCATAAAACATTTAATTTAATGTTTTAACATATTTAATCATTATCACTTAAGTTTCATTTTCCTCCTTATAATTTATCATTTATTATATTAACTCATTAATTTTATTTTTGGAAATCAATTTTATTTTTATATAATTTATTTATTTAATTATTTCATCGATGAATTTTTTGTAAAACAATTTATATCATTATCACCATAAATGTTATAGAAGGTATTTAATAATAATTTCTAGTAAAAATTTAATGGAGATACAATGAGAAAATACCACACTAAACATATATTGTATTCATCCTTAATTATGTTAAACTCAATTAGTTTAAATCTTATTCACTATTTTGTTGTGTATGGATCCTAATTATCTTTTTGATTAAGAGGTCTTATTTTAGCTGCATTTGGATCCCAATCTTTCACAAGGGGATGTGGGGGGGGAGAGGGAGGAGGGGGGGGGGGGGGGTGCTTCCCCCCAACTATTGTTGTAGGGGGGTCTAGGGGAGTGGTAACATGTTGTGATGCCCCCTAGTGGGGGCTCAGGCGCAACACCCCTAAAATATTTGTTTTTGAGAAAAATGCTATGTGAAATATTGCAATTTCATAGTTAGTCTAGACTGTTCATTAGGTGGAGGATCTAATGGTAAAAGTTTTGTTAATTTAGGTTTTTTCCCCTAGAAGGCAACCCTCAGTTTATATGAGGGAATTGTATTGTGGTTGTGTATTATTCCGTGTGAGAAAAAGAGAGACTTTTTGAGAGAAAATATGAAGTTATATCATATGTGTTTTAGGTTGTTTCCCTTCAATTTTTTGGATAATATAAAATGAAGGACTTGTTGTTTCTCTATGGACGTAACACAGATTGGGTGAACCATATTTATATGTGTCTCTCTTGTCTTATGATTTTTTGCGTTTCCAATATTTTCGTTTCATTTTTGTATTGTTTAATTTTTAACAATTGGTATCAAAGTTGAAGGTATAATTGGGAGATAAACTGACATGAAAGAAGGGTTCCTGGTTCGAGTGGGAGCAATGGAAGAAGATGGTGGGTTTAGGGTTGAGAAATTCAATGGAAAAAATTACCAGCTATGGAAGATACAAATGGATAACTATTTGTAACACAAAGATCTTTACCTACCATTGAGTGTAAAATCAAAGAATTCTATGTGTATGATGGAAAAAGAATGAGAGATTCTATACATAAAGGCACTATGAACAATAAGAATTTTCTTGGTAGCATTGGTTGCCTTCAACATTTCAAAGAAAATGAAAATGAAATATATAATAAAGGAATTGGACTAACTATATGGAAATCCATCCGCCTCAAATAAGGTATTTCTTATGAAGCACTTATTTAATATGAAGATGTCAGAAAGTGTATTTGTTGTAGATCATTTAAATGAATTTAACACTAACCATCATTTAAGTTCCGTAGGAGTAAATTTTGGTGATGAAGTTTGGGTTCTATTGATTTTGTTCTCATTTCTAAAAATTTGGAATGGCTTAGTCATGGCTACATGTAATTGTGTCTTTGGCTCTAGTACTTTAAATTTTAATTATGTTTTTGGTGCTATGTATAGTGAGGAAATGTGATGAAAAATATCAGGTGAGACATCAAGTAATGCTTTGACTACAAATACTAGGGGAAGAAAAATAGAGAGAGGGAAGAGCCCAAGATATTGCAGTAAGTCGAGGAAAGGAATATCCAAATCCATATCAGGGATAGTGTGCTAGAAATGTGGGAAGAAAAAACACTTGAAGAAAGACTGTAAATAACGGAAGGAAAAATAAGGAGATGGACAACAAGAGAACAATCAAGAAGCAAATGAAATAGGTGACATGTTACAAAATTCTTTGATTCTTTCACTAGAAAATATTATTTATGCATGGGTGATAGATTCACGGGCTTCATTCCATGCCACAACCCATACGAAACATTTTATGACTATGTTCAAGAACATTTTGGACAGGTCCGTCTGAGTGATGATAAACCCTATAAAATTATTGGAATGACTAAGATACTTATAAAACAATAGAATGGAAAATGATGGTTGTTAAAGGAGGTAATAAATTTTCTAAATCTACATAAAATCATTATTTCAATTTGGATGTTGGGAAATGAAGGTTGTGTAACTACATTTATAGAAAAAATATTGAAGGTCACTAAAGGGGCCTTGATGATAGAAAAGAAGAGAAAGTCAGTACATTGCATTAATGCAATGGTATTTATGATTCTACTATTGCTTTAACCACCATAGGAGAAGATACGACACTATGGAATCATACATTTGGGCACATGAGTGGAAAAGGGATGCAGATTCTTCACTCAAGAAATTTTGTTGCCATGTTTGAAGCATCTTTATTTGGATCTCTATGAGAATTGTGTTTACGGAAAATGGGAAAGAAAAGAAGTGTGAAAAATTAGAGCTTGTGTATATGGATATATGGGGTCTAGCATAGGTATCATCTCTTGGTGGCTATCATTATTATGTTACTTTTATTTATGATGCAACTAGGAAAACTTGGGTTTTTTTTATTCAAAATACATATAACGCATTTGATACTTTTAAGAATGGAAAGATTTGGTTGAGAATGAGATAAGAAAGAATTTGAAGTGTCTCATATCAGATAATGGAGGTGAATATTGGAGCAAAGAGTTTGATAATTACTGTTCAAACCATGGAAGTTGTAGAGAGAATACAAATTTTGGAACACCACGAGAAGATGATGTGTCATAAAGGATGAACATGACTATTGTGGAGTGTGTAAGGTGTATGAGATTGCATGCATGATTTCCCTTGAAATTTTGGGTAGATGTCATAGATTTTGTTGTTTATCTAATAAACAGAGGGACTTCAAGTTCCTTGGATGGTGGTATTCTAGAGGAGGCATGGACAGGTAAGAAGGTGAACTAGTTATTTCTAAATACCTTCGGTTGTGAAATTTTTTTCCACATCAATAAAGAAAATAGAAAAATGCTTAATGGAAAAGCAAAGAAATATACATTTATTGGATATGGTGCTAATGATTTCTGTTATTACTTATATGGTTATGAAAACCATTAAATAATTATGAGTAGAGATGTGGTATGCAATGAAATGGTGTTGTATAAAAAAATGTTGTAGGGAAATAAAAATGTAAACACATAATACATAGTGCTTGATGAAATAAAATATATATATATATGAAATTTCCCATAAAAACATAATGATCAGCAAAAAGAAGAACTAAAACTACAACAAGAACCTCAAATTCTTGCAAGTGTTGTTATAGGATCTACCAGGTTAAGTAGACCCTTTGAGTGATACTCTCTTTCATTATATTATGTATTGTTGACTGATTCTAGTGAATAAGAAGGATATGAAGAAGAAATACAGGTAGAAACCAAAAATAAGTGGGAGAAATCCATGAAAGAAGAGATGGACTCCTTGGTACATAAATAGACTTGGGACTTAGTCAAGTTTCCTGTAGGTAAAACAACAATGCAGAATAAATGGGTTTACATGTTGAAGGAAGAATATGCAGGGGAAAAAAAGGTATTAGGCTATACTTGTCGTGAAGGTTTTTGCGCAAAAAAAAGTTAGACTTTAATGAAATATTTTCTCCTATTGTTAAAATTACTTCCATCAGAACTATTTTAAGTCTAGTGGAAAAATATTTTCATCTTGAACATTTAGATGTAAAAACATCCTTTCTCCATGGGAATTGTGAGGAAGAGATTTATATGCAACAACCACAAGGGTATCATGTCAAAGGGAAGGAGAAATTATTTTGCAAGTTGAATAAGAGCTTATATGGCTTACAGTGGTATATAAAATTTGACAAGTTTTTGTCAGAACATGTTATAATAGATGCCATTCTGACCACTGTATTTACCTTAAGAAACAAAATGATGGAAGCTATATTATATTGCTATTATATGTAGTTGGCATGATTTTTTTAAGGTCTAACATACAGGAAATAAATGTGCTCAAAATAAAATTGGCCAATTATTTCACAATGAAGGATTTGGGTGCTGCAAGAAAATCCTTAATATGAGAATAAATAGAGATATAAAAATCATAAATTAACATTGTCTCAAAGTGAGTACATAGAAAAGGTGTTACAAATATCTAATATGTAGAATGAAAAACTAGTTAGTACTCATTTTGCTAGCCAATTTAAACTAAGGATATGTGTCCCAAATCTCGAGAAGAGATAGATTATATGTCCAAGGTTCCATACGCATGAGCAGTTGGAAGCTTAATGTATGTAATGGTGTGCACAAGGCCTGATATTGGACATGCAGTGGGAGTTGTTAGCAGGTATATGAAAAATCCAAGAAAAGAGAATTGGATGGAAGTGAAGTGGATTTTCAAGTATTTGAGAGATACGAGTAATCAAGCATTATGTTTTGTGGGTTAAAACATTGTTCTATAGGGATATGTAGATTCGCATATGGTAGGTGGAACAACAATAAGTTGGGCTTCTAAAATGAAAAGGATTGTTGCACTTTCAACAATAGAGGCAAAATATGTTTCTCCTATAGAGGCCAGTAAAGAAATGATTTGGTTACAAAGGTTTTATGGATGAAATGGGAAAGAATAAGGAGATTGGAAAATTATAAAGTGACAACCAGAGTACCATTTATCTTGCAAAGAAATCAACATTTCATTCTAAGATTAGACATATACAACTTAGGTACCATTTCGTATCGTAATTTTTGGAAGATGGGTAGTTGAAGTTGCAAAAGATACACACGAGATAGAATCATGTCAAGTATGATGGTAAAGATGAGAAACAACCAAGTACAAGTGGAAGAATTGTCCAACAAGTAAAGCAGTGGTTGAATTTATATAATCAGTATCCAAGTGGGAGATTGTTAGGTATGGAGTTGGCCCTTGTCTTCATGATTCAAAGGTCTTGTTTCAACTACATTTGGATCCCAGACTCTGAAGGGGGGATGTGGGGAGGCTCCCCCCCCAACCATTGTTGCATGGGGGTCTAGGGGGGGAACATCATGAATTTAAGCCACCCTTTAGTGGGGCTTTGGGGGAAGCACCCTCGAAAGAATTTTTTTTTTAGAAAAATTCCATGTAAAATATTGCAATTTCATAGTCAATTAGGACCACTCATTAAGCAAAATATATGATAGTAGAAGTTATGTTAATTTAGGGATTTCTTCCATAGAATAAAACCCTTGATTTACATGAGGGAATTGTATCATGGTTGTGTAATATTTTGTGTGATAAAAAGAGAGGAGATTGTGTGAGAGGGAAGATACATTGTAGGTTGTATTCGTTCAATTTTTTAGATAATATAAAAGGAAGGATTGGTTGTTTCTCCATGGACATATCCCAAATTGGATGAACCACGTATACTTGTGTCTCTCTTGTTTTATGCTTTTATGTGTTTCCCATATTTTCATTTCACTGCTCTGTTATTTAATTTCTAACATATTTTGCACTTTATAACCTTCTTGGTATTGAATTTTTGTTAATTTTAAGAAATTATTTGGATCCTTTCCACCCAAGTTGAGATGATGAGTTTTCATGCAATGGCTGCAAGTCATGTGTTGAGAATGAACATATATCTTCTTCATATGGAATAAAAGGTTTTTGCATGTGAAAAACTAATGTGTACTTACCATTGTAAGTTCATGGTAACTATGGAACTATTATAGATGGAGAGGGATCAAATCCCTTGAAGTGTAAAATTTTTTCTCAAGTTTTATATTATAAGAAGAGATTTTCATCTTACCTATGTATGAGTTAAGATGGATTTATAGTGGTTTTGAAGAAATTACACATATCCTTCACACTGAGCAACTTGCATTGCAATATATATATATATATATAGATATATATATATATATATATATATATATATATATATATATATATAAAGTAAAATACAAAACTGATTTTTCTCGGTTAAGAGCTTGCCTTCCTTGGACGTAAGGAAATAGGATAATGCCCCAAAACCTAAGAGGCATCTAATAGGAGTGAAAGGTTTCCCCCTTAAGAACCACCAACATGTAATTACAAGTGGCATGGTTTTCCTTGAACAAAAGTGATGAGACAATGAACATTCAGGGATAGCGTTTAGTGATGAGTGCCCCCCCCCCCCCCGCTAGTTTCACAATTGAGTTATGATAGACCTTACTATTTATTTATATATATATATATACCATTTTACTCTTATTTAGGTCTATAGAGGTGTCATTTTTCCAAGAAAGCTGAACTTTCCACTACGGACAAAAATCGGAAGAATGTTTTGGAAATCTGGGTTACAAATGTCAATATTCAAGATTTTCGGTGTTCCAAGGTTTTTTGATGGTGTTGAATCTATTTCCATTGTAAATAAAAAATAAAAAATTCAAGTACTCCTACTACCATATTTTTTGGAAAAAAAGAGAAGAAATGGCTGGATTTCAATGATTTTTTATCGTCCAACCATATTTAACACCTTAGTAGACAATTCCTATATATACATATATATATAATAAGTGTCAAATCCATCTTGAAAAATGAAATAATTGTATATCTCTGTCTCTCTAGTATTGGATGTGAAAAGGATCTCTCTTTCCTTTTAGATTGTAGAAAATCCTTTAGATATAGAAAAGTACTTTGGACTTTTGACTTTACTTATCTCAATTTGGATGTAAAAAACATACCTCCTTCATATTGGATTGCAGAAAATATTTGAGATATAATAAAGTCTTCTACATTTTTGAACTCATGAACTTATTATGATTACAGATTTTGGGAACATCCTAGAATCCAAATTGACCCCAAGGTTAATCAATTGACCTCCCTGTTATTGTATGATTCCAAAATATTCTACAAATCTAGAAACAAATGAGACTTTTATACTTTTTTAATAACCTTTCAATTTGAATTCTTTTAGAACCTTTGGCCAAATCTCCTTATTCTTCAATATATGTTATATTTCCAATGCTAGTCAATTGTGCATAGTGGAGGCATAGATTTTAATATATTTCCACCTTGGCTATGAACAATGACTGGATGCTTAAGTAGATTTATCTTGACTATGTATAATAATTTGGCTGGCTAACTACTATATTTTAAATATTATTCTATAAATATAAGATGTTCAATGGTGGGTTTTCTACCGAGGCAATTTTTCTTTGACTATATTTTTTCATTGGAATCCGTATTGATCCAACAAAGAAAAATTGCCTCGGTAGACAACCCCTATCATCCATTAGCTGCAAGAGATGATTTCAATGATCATCAAATCACTTATTATAAATTTAATATTTTGGATTTGTGACTCTTTTTTATGCATGTGCATCCCACCTCAGGGATCTATCTATTAATGAGAAATTTTAGGAAACGTGAACTTTCCTGTTACCCAAAACCATCAAGCTTGAAACAATTTTAATTCAGAGCCAGGCGCTATTGGGGCCAAGAGGTGGAGTATATGGGGTGTAGTGGAAGACATGGAATAGTGGGCCATACTTGGAAGGTTGAAACGTAGGACTTCCATTTAATATTAAAAGGAAAAATGTGCCAGCCATAAGGAAGAGTAGGCTCATGAAGAAAGGCGACAGTGGTACAAGAACACGATAGTGGAAGGATTGACGTGGAGAGACAAGTGGGTTAGGTTGGAAGCCCGCGAACTTGTAAGGTTTAAAGGGTGACACTAAAAAGAGATCCAAGAATCTGGGCATCCTAGCATCTGACTCCACTCTAGTGAGCATATATATATGTATTGTATGTAGCAAAGGTGTGTTGGCTACAATTTGTAAGAAAGGATCACATACAAAATTCCGCCACATTTTTGTATGTTATAACTGCGAAGAATTTTGAGAAGTAAGGGCTACACCCTACGCCATGTAAGGGAAACATATTGGCTCCAGAGGTTATTGGCAAGAAAAGGGAGGGTTTAGATCGGAAAAATTAATGTTATATAAAATGGATTTGTAAGTGTACCCTTTCAGCTCCTCACATTGATTAATTAAAGCCTACTGTTTTATTTTTTACTAAAGATATTCATATCCGGATAGATATGATTATGTTGGTATGAAGGAAGCGCCTTTTTGGAAAGAGCTTTGGACATTGTGGGAATTAAGCATGTCTGAATAGGGCCTTCATCAAAGTGGTATCAGTGATGTAAATATATTTAGATTGATAAATATCAGTAAAGGATACATGAAGCTTTGGAGAAAATGATTCAACCCAAAAATATAAAAAAAATACAGGAATTGTAGAGCAAGATGTTGCAGCAGAATCATATCTAGAGGAATCTTAAATAAGGTAAATTTGTTTGTTCTACAATTTATATTTGTAAACCACAGGGTAAATCTTGAAAGAGGAGTGCTGGAAATTTTGGAAGAAGATGGAGAAGAACATTCTAAGTCAAGGATATTAAATAACTGAAATAATGGAGGTATCACTAGCACATATAAAGCGCTTGAAAGGGAAAACACAGTAAGGTTATATTAAAATTTGTTTTGTGTATATTTTACAAAAATTTTAAGTTTGGGAGAAATGTTTTTTGAAGATTTCATTTAATAGAGGAATGAGAGATCATTAGAGAAATTTTGAGGTCTAAAATAGGCATCTTAAGGAATATTATAAAACAAGAGCGGAAATAACAAAATAATATTAGATTAAATCATCAAATTTTAAAGGGAAAAAAGAAAAAAACTACTTTTTCAACTTATCTCCCCACAATTTTACTCAAATTTTGAGCGGGATAAATTGTTGGATGCCGAATTTAATTCCTCATCCAAGGAGTACCTAGTATGCATACTTTCGATGGACCTTGTTAGACGAAAAATTAGAAATACATGAAAAAATGTGATTGCAAATCACATTTTTCATGTATTTCTCATTTTTAGTATAGAAAAATTCATCAAAAGAGTGCAACATGGGTATTACTTGGATGAGGAATTAAATTTCGCATCCAATGAGTGCTCTTTCTCAAGATTTAAGTAAAACCATAGGGAGATAAGTTAAAAATATGAGTGGAAAAAGTAGTTTTTTTTTTAAATCCTTTTACTTTTTTACTCCAAAAATGATGAATCATCCCCCATGGTTGACATCATCATCTTGAATCATATTGGCTCTTATAAAGTTTATTTTGTTTGTACATTTTTTTAGACCCATTTTAGACCTCAAAATTTCTCTAAGGAGTTGATAAAAAAGGCTCACATTATGATGAAACAATCCAGAGGCATTGCAGATGAGAATATTTTGTTTCAACTTAATTGAAAAGGAAAGAATATTGAAATTCTTTTGCAAAGAGTTGTGTTTTTTCAAATAAGAGATGATTGCGGTGGGATAAAAATGATGTTAATGATCTGAAAGTACTATACTAGTTTGTTGCACTAAGTGTATTTTCAGTTATAAAACATGTACATATTTGTCTCCATTTGTTTGCTTAAGGATTAAGGAATTTAACCATGAAACATAGATGAAATTGTGAATTTTAAGCATGTAAATAAGCCCAAATAACACTGAACAATAGTGTATAATAGAGAAATAAAACCACACATAATATTTACATAACAGGCATGATGAAGAAATTCACCCCTCATGGGTTATGTTTGTTGGTCCAACTCCCAATGGCATGTCCATCTTTCATTATGCTAAAAAAATTGCAAATACATGTATTTACAAGCCTCCAATGGTTGTTTTCTCTGCACCAATGGCTCTAGAATGCTCAAATTAGTCTAGTTTGACTCTTGTTTCACCCAAATTGGTCGAAAATTGACCTGGCTACGATTTTTCCCAATGTCCCCTACAAAACCTCCACTAAATTTGGAGGACTGCAGTTAATTGTAGTTAAATTTGGCAGAAACCTCCAATTTTGGAGGTGCGCTAAACCTCCCGCCAAAAATCAAGACGCAACATTAAATTTTTTGGTTAGGGGCGGGGGTGGCCACATGCTGACCTCTTGAACCCCGTGGTTAGGCTAACCGTTGAGCCCAACCGCATAATGGATCTGTCAACGTAAAATTTCTGCGCATGTGACAAGGTTTAAAGGCCACCTGAGTTAACCGTTTTGGGAACCATCACATTAACATTATGTGCCACGGTTTAAAACATATGTTACCATACAAAATGGGGCCTCCAGAATGGGGGATTGTCATGGTCCCCCCCCCCCACAACATGGCATGTTTCAAACCTCAAATATATCTAACGCCCCTATAGGGTAAGCTTCACCCGGAAGCGGAGATGGTCAAAGAATTATGCACGCTTGGAGGTCACAGGGTCAAACCCCCCGAACATATACATTTTTTATATAAACAGATAGGGGACATGTGGCAGCCTCAGGGTTGGCCACGTGTCACCCAACCATTGCCTTAAAAAAATCAAACGTACACACATCAACAACCCAAAAGGTGCCACGTGGAAAAACATCATTGGTTTAGAGAACAAAATATTCTCAGAATATTCCCCTTTTTGCTGACTATACACCTGCATGCTGAGTGGGCATCCTGATCAAACCTGTCACAATTTTAGTTATTTGGGAAATCGATCAGAACACGATATATCCCTCATATGACATCGATTTTTCAAAAATTTTGTGGCGCTGGAATCAAAATGATGAGATCTACCCGGTTGCTCAAGTTCGATACAATTTCGAGAACTTTCAATTTTGAGAAAAATTCACGAACTCTTGATAAAACGTCCCCATTGGGAAGATTTTGGACCCCAAAAGCTCTCTGGATTACTGATTATGAAGATGAGGAGACTGTGTCCTCAGTCTTCCAGTCTTTATCCATTGAAATTTTCCTAACTTCATTAATTGGAGCTTTTCCTGAAAAGATATTTTTTTGCTTGATTATGACGACCATCTATTGTTGTCTTTGACACCGTCATGCTGCACATTTATTGAATTTTCAAAACATAAATCTAATTTTGTAGAAGACATCTTGTTTCTACCTTGGTCAGTAATCAAAGGAAACTTGGAATCTTTCTCACCTTGCACTCTGTCATTATGGCGATTTTTAGCTACTTTTGCCTTAAACTTGTGTCGACTCTTGACCAAGTTTCTTTGCCATTGTAATGTGCCTTTTGGAAACTAGCAATGAACATTTGTGAAACATGTGCCTTCTTTGCCAAGATTCTTTTTCCTCTCTTTGACCTTTGTAACCTCTTGTAATGACACCTTGTTTTCAACACCATTCAACACCAATGTTGACTGCTGCAACTACTTGTCATCTTCTTTCAAAGACAACCTGTTTTCAATCTGAAACAAATCATTACATATATTAGCATTTGTTTGAAAAGTATGATGCCAAACATCTCTTTTTTTTTATCATCATCAATGTCAAGTTTTGGCTTGCATTGACTAGCTTCTTCATTTGCCCTGCATTAACTAAGAAAGTATTCAGTTTCTTGCAATGAGCTCTCACAATATACTCCTTGCCATATTTGAATAAATGGTATTTTTTCTCATGGTGATGGAAGATCGCTTTCCTGTCATACAAGTAAGGACTGCCTAACACCATACCTGTTTTGTCAAGTGGAACCACATCTAATTCAACCGTGTCAACAAAATGTACAGTTATTGCAAACCACAATATGCACTTATTTGAAACCTATAAATTTGCATCCTTACAAATCCACCCAAGTGGATATGGTTTTGGATCTGGAATGGTCTCAAGATTAAGTTTCTTGACCAAGTCTTCAAAGAATAAGTTTGCTTGTGACCCGCGGTCAAACAATGTTTCAATCTTGGTATGTTTGGATATGACCCTCACATGAAACAATTCGATTCTCTCTTCTTCATTTGGAGCTTGTATGTGACAGTTTGATGTACTAGTACTGGGTTTAGTTTCAATTTCTTTCCCCTTCATGTTTTTCAGTCCCATGGCTATGATTTTTGTTTCATCTCCGGAATCTAACCCTTAGTCTTTTTCAGCTATAGAAACAACTTTTCCTTTCTCTTTGGCTTTCAAGCTATCTGGTTTCAATTATGGATGAAGTTTCCAACAATGGTCTTCATCATGGCCAGTTTTCGAACAATTTTTGAAAAATAATTTTCCCTTCTCTTTCCTGATATTTGCATTCCTATTTTTCTTCCATTTTCCTTTAAACTCATTTTCCTCATTCTCATCTATGTTTTGTGTTCCCCTTTCCTCCAAGTGTGTGGCTTGTACACAAAATTCATCTAGACTTGTAGGGTTAAACATGAGTATAGTATGTCTTAGGTAGCTATGTAAGCCTCCTATGTACTTGAGAAAAGTATCTTGGCTTTGCAAATCTACCCCTAATAAGAGAGTTCGTCTCCTAAATTCTTGGGTGTAAACTTGTACATTTTGTCCTTTTAATTGTTTAAAATTTTGCCAGTCCATTATGGCTTTCTGCATGTGAGCTAATGGATAAAACTGTTGTTTTATTGAAGAAATGAAATCAGTCCATGATAGAATAATCTTACCATGCTTCTTGATCTCCTCCTTTGTCTTGGCTTCCCACAAAAAAAGTGTTGCACCTTCCATTATCAATGAAGCTAGTTGGATTTTGGTATCATCATCATGAAAGTTTTGGATTCTCAAATAGACCTGCAATTGCCTAATCCAATTATCAAGATTTTCTACATTGACTTCACCATCAAAAATTGGTAATTCAAACTTAACATCAAGTTTTAGAAAAGGAATTTTACCAGTGTTATTTGACTCGTGTGGCTGATGTACTGAAGATGAAGTAGAGGATGATGATGATGATTAGGGTGAGGATGGTGACTTTCCACTGTCTCCATTTCCTCCATTGCCCTTATTTGACTTATCATCATCATTGTGACCTCCTGATGATCCATGTCATTCCTTGTGAATTTTGGATCTTTCTTCTTCTATTTTCTCATTCCTTTCTTGATAAAGGATTCTAACCATCTCAGTCAAGTCAAGAAATGATTTTCTGTATACTCTTTCTTCCTCTTTGGGATCCACTTTTTCATGGATTTCTTCTTCCTCTAAAGGCATGCTTAATGCTGCTTCTACTTCTTTAGGAGGTGAACTAGGTGGTGGAGAATGTGGCAATCTTGTCCTCCTTTGTTGTGGCTCACTTTGAGACCCTCTTGCTTCCACCAATTTTCCTTCTCCTCTCTTAAGCTTAAGCCTAGTAAGCATGTGAACGCTTGCAAATAGTTAAACAAAACTTTGCACACAACAACACCAGTTAATAAAATCTAGATCTGATACTAACCTGATCTGAAAGGACTGTATTAGTTTTCTTTGCTGAGTGTCTTTTCACTTATAAAACATGTACATATTTGTCTCCATTTGTTTGCTTAATGATTGAGGAATTTAACCATGAAACATAGATGAAATTGTAAATTTTAAGCATGTAAATAAGCCTAAATAACACTGAACAATAATGTATAATAGAGAAATAAAACCACAGATAAGATTTACACAATAGGCATGATGAAGCAGTTCACCCCTCCTGGGCTACATCTACTGGTCCAGCTCCCAATGGCATGTCCACCTTTCATTATGCTCAAAAATTTTCAAATAAATGTGTATACAAGCCTCTAATGGATGTTGTACCTGCAACAATGGCTCCATAATGCTCAAATTAGTCTGGGTGGACTCTTTTTTCACCCAAATTGGTCAAAAATTGACATGGATAGGGTTTTTCCCAATGCCCCCTACAAAGCCTCCACTAAATTTGGAGGACTATAGTTAAATGCAATTAAATTTGGCATAAACCTCCGATTTTGGAGGCACACTAAACCTCCTGCCGAAAATCAAGCCGCATCATTAAATTTTTTGGAAAGGTGCGGGGGTGGCCACATGTTGACCCCTCGAACCCCGCAGTTAAGCTAACCATCGAGCCCAACCGCATAGCGAATCTGTTGGCATAAAATGTCTGCGCATGTGACAAGGTTTAAAGGCTGATTGAGTTAATGATTTTGGGAACTATCAGATTAATGTTATGTGCCACGATTTAAAACATGTGACCATACAAAAAGTTGTTGCCGCCGGGTTGGGACCGCCAGCGCTCCCCCCCGCCCCCCCTCCCACCTTCCCCTCCAATATGGCATGTTTCAAACCTCAAATATATCCGGCACCCCTATAGGGTAAGCTTCACCCGGTAGCGGAGATGGTAGAAGAATTATGCGTGCTTGGAGGTCACGGGGTCAAACCCCCCGGACCTATAAAAAAATTACATAAACAAACAGGGGACACGTGGCAGCCTCAGGGCTGGCCATGTGTCACCCAACCATTGGCTTAAAAAAATCAAACGTACACACATCAAGGACCCAGAAGGCACCACATGGAAAAAAATCATTGGTTTAGAAAATGGAATATTCTCAGAATATTCCCCTTTTTGCTGACTGTACACATACATGCTGACTAGGCATCCTAGTCAAACCTATCGCAATTTTAGCTGTTTGGGAAATCGATCAGAACGTGATATCTCCCTCATACGACATCGGTTTTTTGAACCGTTCATGGCACTAGAATCAGAACGATGAGATCTACCCAGTTTCTTAGGTTCAGTATAGTTTCTAGCACTTTCAATTTTGAGCAAAATTCATGAACCCCTGATCAGTTACACTCTTGGGCAAGATTGTTTTGAACATAAGTGTTTGGAGGATAATTGGTTTAAAGGATTGGATCAATAGGGATATTTTTAAGGATATTGGTACATCTCATATAATGTTTTTTTTTGTGTCGACTCTAGTTGTAAAGGGTTGTGTTTTCAGGTTGGAATAAACATTAGTAAAAAAGGAAACAATGTTGTAAAGATAAGAGGAAGAAATACACTCTTACAAGAAAGAGGAATTGTGACAAAAGACAACAAGGATATGAAGTAAGGATAGTAAAGAAAAAGAGAGAAGAGAGAAAAGGAAATTGTAGCATCCTAGAATAATTTTGAATATGAGGATCAAACATCATCTATAGGAAATAAAGAGGTTCTACTACAAAGGACCAGAAGAAGAGGACAACTTCCAACAAGCATAAGTTGGGTAGAAGTTGGCAAAGGGTAATTCGATAGTGAGTGTGGGTAGAATTTACTAGAGAAAGAGATAAAGAGAAGGGTACCAAGAATAATAACTTGGTCATATAGCAAGTAGAAGGCTTGTTACAAGAGGAAGAAGGCTTGTTATAGCTCACAGGTGAATAAGGAGAGTTCACAAGAAGAAGAAGAAGAATAAGGAAAAATGATTATTAATGGTCGTATGATGGGTTCACGAAAGATTCACAATAAAAGTGGAGGGTGTACCAAGATATCATACATTAACATGATGAGTGGTGAATAATTCGAGAGAGAGATGGTTGAGTTTAAATTAGAACTAAATTTTTTGAAAAAAATGTTACAGGAAAACTAGGAGAACTAGAGATATGGTTGGAGGATGATACATAAGAAATTGACATGGCCTTTATTATAGAAAGAGTTGAGGTAGAGAATGTATTTTAAGGTAAGATAAGAAATCAGAGCAGCCAAGTATAATTATATTGTTTATGGATGAGGCTTGTACATTGTTGAAGGAGAAGCCAAAGATGTGGTGGAAATATTTCTTGATAGTTTGATGGAATACTGGATTAGTTCAGACCAGCATAAGGATGTGTTGGCTAAGGCATCAACCAAGGCTGAGGATAATTATGACTTTAAAACTGATAATTTATGTGTGGTTGCAAGTAATGAACAACATTTGGATGATATGTTCATGCATATTGATAAAGGAAAGTTGTCGGAGGAGTTGCATGAGATCGAGGAATTCCTACTTGAGAATTTTTTTGCAGATGTCATAGATGGAAAAATATTGAAATATTATATGGAAAATTATAATAACAATGTTGGATCAAAATGAATCAGTCCCATGAAAGATGAATCTGAGTTGGGAAGAAATGTTTTAGCGAAGATTAGATTTTTAGAGGATTGGTTTAACAATCCAAGGCCAATTGAAGAAGGAAGTGAAAATAGAATAGGTTCCACCATTATGAAGGAAGATGAGGGAAAGGTACTGTAGAAACAAATGAGGAATAGCATCAACGTAGTTCAACAAGACAAAAACAAAGGTTTGCAGAGTATATGTGCTCCAAAGGACAAGTTGGGCATGGAAACAAAAGAAATGAGGAAGTTTATGTTGAAAAAGCCTCAACAAAAGAGATATGTAGGGCAGAGGAAAATAAGGGACAACATATTGTAGATGGTGGAGATATTTTACATCAATATGGAAGGAGGAAGGCTATAATATAATATATGGAAGCCTGGAAGGATGAAGAAAACAACAATAGAGCAATAATATGACAAAGAAAAATACCAACTACAAAACACAGTTTGGGATCTAAAAAAGCATAATTTTATCAACATAAGTTCCGGAGACCATGATTCTTTCTCACCTTGGGATTTTGATGTAGGAGAATCCCACTTCCAAGTCAAAATTGTGTTTTGACTAGACCTAGGGGTTTTCATTTACCACAAGAGTTGGTTCCCTAATTGTGAGAAACTGTTTAATTTAATGTATTTTCTAAGTTTTTATAATAAATGTACATAAATGATTTAAAGTAAGGCTTTACGTAGTTATATCTTTTCTAAATTAAATATCTTGAGAGTATTTGGGAGAGTTAGATAGATTTTATAGTTAGATGGTTTTATTAGAGTATTTTGTGGATCTAAGAATCTAGAGATAGGATTTGCTGAAGAAATTGTGGATCTGAACTAATTCTAATTCAGAATCTGTTCTTATATATATTTGTAAGCCAAAATGCATAGAAGAAATATAGGAGGAATAGAGAGAGGATTTGAGGGTCGAATAGGGCCACAAGGCCAATGAGGGGCTTTATTTTTAATTTGGAATAAAAGGCCTTTTGTAATTATTTTATGCGTATATGAATAGAAGGATCATTGTGTTCGAGTATTCTAAGTGAGACTACACCTTTTTATTAAATTCTTGTCATTATGTAGTATTGAGCCTATATATTATGTTAAACTGAGTGTAATAAAGTTATAAAGTTGAGGAGGGATTTGTGCAATGACACTAAGGCAGGAGAAACATAGGAGAGAAGTGTCTGATGAATGAAGTGATTAATGATTCTACTCTAATAAAATAACAAATGGCACAGAAGAAGCATGTAGACGAAAATATATTGGGTAGAGGAATTGTAGAGGAGCAAGAGACCTGAGGAAGTTGGAGTGGAGCAAGATCTTTTGATAACCAACCCTTCAGCACTCTCAACTTCAGAATAAATACAATACAATTGTACGCATAATTCGTTTATATAAGGATTGAAAGGAATTGTTGAGGAACTTACAAAGGAGAAGTAGAGGAATTAATTGAAGTAGTGAAGCCAAGGTAGAATGAGGAAAGACAACACTTAGCCAATTTTTGGTTTTCAAAGAAATTTGTCATCTAACAAGACCCAGAACCGTCAATCGACAGAACCAATAATGGCGAGTTCCCGGAAGCCTATAATATTAACAAATTGCATGTTTTTAAAAAAGTCAAGCTTCGAGATCCATCTATTAACAAGGAGCTGGAGGACACAATAAATTTCTCGTCACTCAAAACCGTCCAGCCCAGAACAATTTTAATTTTGAGCTTAAGTGGGGCTGTTAGATGGAGTATATGTGGCACAGTGGAAGACATGGAACAATGGGCCATACCCAAAAGTTTGAAACTTGGGACTTCCATTTAATATTAAAGGAAAACGCGTCGAGCAAAAGGAAGGACGGGCTCATGTGGAAAGGTGACAGTGATATAAGAATGTGATAGTGGAAGTAGTGATGTGAAGAAACAAGTGGATCAAGATAGAATCCCGTGATCCCATAATGTTTAAAGAGCGTTATTAAAATGAGATTCTAGGCAGCGGAGGCGTTTTGGTCGCATTTTGTAAGAAATGATCACATACATAGTTGGGTCACATTTTTGTATGTTATGGTTGCGAAGTATTTTCAGAAGAAGTAAGGGCCACACCCTATGCCATGTATTGGAAACATATTGGCTCTGATGGTTATTGAAAAGAAATGAGAGTGTTTATCTCAACGAAATTGGTGTTATATAAATTGGATTTTTAAGTGTACCCTTTCATTTCCTCCCACTGATTACTTAAAGCCCCCAACTATATTTTTTATTAAAGGGATTCATATCGTAATAGAGGTTATTAGTAAGAAGGAAATGCCTTTATGGAAAGAGCCTTGGGCACTGTGGGAATTAAGCACGTTTGAATCAGGCATGCATTACTTTGTAAGTGTTATCACTCAAAAAAATGAATCATCATTTGACAAAGTCATATAGGTTCATGTGTCAAAGGTAAGGTTATATGATTCATTTTTCATTACTTGATCAAGGAAAATTTTTAATTTTTCTTATTTAGTCTATCCTAACCTCTAAACCCACCCTATTTCAAATCCCCTCATGTCACACCAATCATAATTTTCTGACATATTTCATTTCCCAAGGCTTTAGCACCAAAATGGTCATTTTAGCCAAGAAACCACAATTTCGTAGCGAAATACACTAAGAAATTTCACTTCTCACTACAAAACTGCTCATACTTTCATAACAAAAACGCCCAGAAATACAATATGAATGCTATGAAAGTGAGGCTTCCTATCTGTCATGTCAAATTATTTGTTAGGTGTCAGAAAATGATTTGAAAAGGATAATTTAGATGCCATTCGAGTCAATTAGGGTAAATATCAAGGTACATAGTCAGGGCTAAAGTCATCATCACCATTTTAAACATGTATGAGTCATCATTATGTTATGAGTGGTCATCAAACTTTAGAAACCTTTCCTAATTAAGTGATTTCTCATTCTCTATTTATTCTTTGTGTGTTATTGAGCTTTGGAGAGCTATTTCGTTGAGCCAAAGCTGTGGCTGGTATTTTCAAAGGTTTGCAGATATCATTGATCAAGCGAGGTAGAGAAGACACTAAAGAAACAATGATTGCAAAAAGAAAGACAAATAAGGGTGGCCAATGTCTCATATATGAACCTAATAAATGAAAACCCAACAGTTGTAGAAGTATTTAGAAGGACAAGAAGTTTACAGTTTTGTGAGAGACTACAAGGATGACATGTACAAGTTTCCAAATAATTTTCCCTAAACTTTAGTGGAACAACTACTAAAGTAGGGATGTTGAATCTCAATATTACACCAGAGATCATTACAGCAGCAACAGGGATTCCAAGGGGACAATAAAAATGGTTCAAAGTTTTCAAATTCAACATGGAGGAGTGCAAAGAGTTTATTAAGCCAGAAAATAGTGAAATGGACCTTACAAATGCCATTCCAAGGAGCTGCATGAAGGATAATTTCTCAAATTTGTTGCTTATCATCCAAAAATATTTCACTTGTGAAGGGAGATACCATAAAGTCTATTCTTACCATTTCAAGCTTCTCCTACACTTTTCTGGTAAGATATCTCTTGATTTTCCTTTTTATTTACACAGAAGTTTAGCAAAAATGGCAGATAAGGTCCAAGAAAAACCTAAAGGAAGTGAAACCTCATTGTTTCATCATGGTTTAATAAAATTTGTGGTTTTAGATGAGCTACAAAGACTAGGCAGAGATTGGTCTTCTTTCTTGTTTGGTAGTGGTTTTGAAATGGATACCCTTACCCCTACAAGAACTCCTAAACCTAGAGGGATATCATCACTTTTAGTGGCAGAGAAAACTGAACTAGTCATGATGGAAACAGAACAGTTGCAGAGATTTGATACACCAATTGTTTCACCTTCAAAACAAAAGTAAAAAAAGAGCAAACCTGCAAAACAAGAACAAGCTGTGAGAAAACAAGGAAGCAAAAGGATTACAAGGAGTAAAAAAATGGCTTTAGAAGAAAACAAAATGGTTAGAGGCAATTTAGAGGATATAATACATGCCATTGATATTGAAGAGACCCCTATTGTCCAGGCTAAGGATATAGGTGAAGGTGGACAGAAACTCAGAAAAGCTAAATCTGCAAAAAAGTTAGAGTTTGAAGGTGAAGATACAGGTTTTATGTTCCAGGCTAGAAATCCCATGAAAAGACATGCTAGAAAGACGTTGGAGAGCAATAAAGAGGTTAATATACCCACTGACACAATCCAGCCACCACAATACATCATTGATCTTTCATCACTTGCAGAAAAAGATCCAGTTAGCAAGACAAAGAAAGGAAAGGAGAAAGTAATTAAAAAAACATAGTTTGAACTCCTTGAAGAACAATTGAGGTTAGCCAACCATGAAATTGAAATTATGAAAAAGGAAGCAAGGAAACATAATATCCAGAAGATTCAATTTGAAAATATGAAAGAGGTTTGGTAAGAGCAAGTTGACACTGTATCAAAGACCCTGGACAACACACAATAGTTAATCAAATGGATTGTGCTATTGAGGACAAAGGTGAAACATGTCAGAAGAATGAAATTTCATTTAAAATATACCAATAAGAAGCTAAAGGATCAAGTTAAATACCTCCAAGAAGAACTATAACTAATCCATGAGGAGTTGGAGAAGAAAGGCCTAAAAATGGCAGTAGTTGAGGAGCCAATAACTCAACTCATCATCAACGAGGAAGAAACACCTCAAAACTCATAGTTTAAGCTGGTTTCTATTTTGAAAGTTCAATGGCATGTTGGAAACAAAGGTTTTACAACTGGAAGACATATTTTTGAAGTTAGGCAAAAATCTGGAATTATTATTACATTTTTCAGCAGTTTCGTAGCATTTCCTAGGCTTGAAGCCAAGAAAACGCTACAAAACCACCTGTAGCTTTATTTTTTATTTAAAACCACTTTGGGGAGCTTCCAAGAGGAGGAAATAATATGGAGGATGTGTCAGGCCATGATGAGGACCATGCAAGAGAAAATAAGAAAACATTCTGATGGTAGAGGTAATTTTTTGTATGCTATGAAAGTATGCTACGAAACTGCCATACTTTCGTAGTGTGTTGTGTTAAAGGTTTATGAGCAGGTTTTTGGGCAGTTTTGGACAGGCGGATACCTTCAAAGGGTTAAAGGACTATGCCAATAGGCATCCAAGACTTGAATACCATAATATGAAGACAACTCACTAGCCAAACCATTCGTTGAAGATAAGGACAAGTTTTCCTTAAAAATAGGGTTTGTTTCCAGATATGGAGGAGGCTAATTATGATGTCATGTCATGATGAGTTCTATCATAGCCTATTCGAACATGTGAAGGATTAGTTGTCAAATATGTAACTTTTTTTAGGAGATAGGGTAGTTGATGTAATAAGTAGCAGTTTGAGTCCTATTAGGAAAAAGATTGTTTCATAGTGTAGTTATCATTTTATCATTAAAGAACATGTTTTCAATAACAAGTCTATTAAAGGGTAGATATTCGAATTTGTAAAGGGTTGGAGATTTTTTGGCAACACTACAGCTTTATGTAACTTGACTGTTTTCAGTTTTCACTTGATCTATACTTTCTAGGTGTACCATTTGCAGTGGTTTTCATCTTTTATACTCATAATTAATAGGTGTATGCTCTGACTTCCTTTATTGATGAATTGGCTGTGTTATTTCATGTTTCATGTGTGATTTACCTTTCCTAAAAGCTATTACCTACCTTAGCTTCCATTTCAAGTGAACTTACCACTGAACTACTAAATTTTTTGACTCCATAATCCCAATGATTGCAGACTTACACTATTTTCAACCTACACACATCACAAGAAAGTTTTTTTCCAAGTAGAGCTAGCCATCTAGTTTCATCATAATCAAATATCATTAACCCTTTTTGAGAGATCCCTTTCAGATTGAAGAGGCTAATCTTAAGTCACAAGTTGGTTTGAAACAGTTACATGAAATTGTCTGATCAATAGCCAATCAAGTGCAATTTTGTGATAGCATTTTGGTGCGTCTGCCAGGAGTCGAATATTATACTTTCCCAAAATTTTGAAGCTGAAATTTTGAAGGTAGCAGGAGCTCAGAAAGTTGTTCGAGGTTGCATCTACCTTGGTGACTCCATTCAAAATTCATATGTTCAAAGGTGGCTTTGAGAAGGAGATTCACAAGGAGTAATCCTGATTCAGATCCACCTACCATTGTGGAGAATCCAAACACCATCTCCAGAGGCAGTCAAGGCATTTTTGCAATATCAGGTACTCCATTACATACAAAATCCTTGCCCTCTGAAGTTTTAAGAAGTCCTGAAGATAAAATATTTGATGATAAAATTCAGGAAGTCTTGTTTAGGTATGAAAGTGAAAAATAATTGACTAAAATTGTCTTAGACCTACATAGAAGAGGTATTGATACCTCAGCCTTAGTGACACAAAAAGATAAAGAAGATTTTTGGGAAGAAGTCACTTCAGAGTTACTGTTAGAGAAAGAATATTTGGATAGGTTGAAGGAGCTAGACCCATTTGAAATTTTGTTAAGAAGTAAAACTAGTGTTCCTCTTCCTGATTGGAGTTCAATTGTGATTGGACAATAAAGACCAAACATCCCTCCTCCTAATAGTTCCTCTTCCTCTACTATTTTTGTCCATAAAACCAACACAGTCCCAGTCATCATGGCTGGAAATGTGCCACCTCCACCTGCTGCACCTGCTAGGTATGCCCCTCTTGTCCTTCCAGCTGTCCTAAATTCCCTTCCTAGCAAATATTCTATTAGAATCAAAACTTGGGGAAGTGATGAAGAGATTATAGTTGAAGAGCATGTACATCAATTCAACGAATTTATAGACAGGGAGGAGGTCGACCATGAGGATGTCAAGATGAGATTGTTTTCCTAGAGCTTCACTGGTGAAGTTAGGAAGTGGTTCAAAGCCCTTACTCCTGGAAGCATACATAATTGGAAAGAATTTGAAGATAGCTTCTTGAGGAACTGGGGAAATCGAACCAACCCTGTACAAGCCCTCACTGAGTATAATAGTTTGAAGAGAGATGTTGATGAAATTGTTCAAAACTTTTCAAAGAGATTTAACAAAGTGTATGACTCTATCCCTGCCCATCTAAAGATTCCTCTAGGAGTAGCTCAACTGATATATGCTGAAACTTTTGAATATGAATTTTATATATTGCTGAGAGAGAGAGAATCCCCTTAACTTGCTGAAATGAAAAATGATGCAGTGAAGGTGGAGGTCAATATGATAGCAGCAAAAAAGTCCAAGATGGGTAAGACTAAGTTGAAAGAAGAAGATAAGCCTTCCACCTCTGATGAAAAATTTGATTCCATGATGAAGACAATGGAAAAACTGATGGATAGGCTTTCCCTTGGGAATACCTCTGCTCCTCTTGTACAACATGATCCTTAGTTTAGAAATCCTCAATTTAGAAGACCTCAAAACCAACAAAGGCCAAGGGAAAACAGAAATCAGCCACCTGACCCTCAAGTAAGGCCTCCTTTTCAGCAGAACTCAGTTGATGAAGAAGATCAACCTGAAATACAAGAAGACTCAATTAATTGCTTAAATGACAACATGTCAGGAATGTTTTTAACTAAAGATGAACATGATGATTCAGATCATGATGTAAAAAAGGGTGATGAACCATTATTTTAAAGGGTATCAACATGAAATTTTTGAGATGCAGAAACAATACAACCTCAGAAACATAAATGTGCCAATTACTACAAACCAAACACAACCCAAGAAAGATGCCCCAAATTTTGCTGAATTTAGGAAAGATACACCACCACCTCCTCCTGCTAAAGAGACTGAAAAATCTGCTTTTGTTTTCAGTTTGGAGAGTGATATCTCTAAGATCAAAATCCCAATACCTTTTGGAGAAATTCTTAAGGTGAATGAATATATAAGTAAGATTGTGAAAATGCTCAATTCCCAACGAGGAGTTGTTGATATCCTAAATGCTCAGGAAAATCATCCAACCATATACCTGGGTCCAATATTAGAGGATGAGCAGAATGAGGAAGTGCCTCCTTTTTATGTTAGCCTTAGGATACATGACATGACATTGCATAAGGCCATGTTGGATTCATGAGCCTCTCATAATCTTATTCCCAAGGTAATCATGGAAAGGATGGGGTTAGAAATTACTAGACCATATAAGGATTTCTTTTCCTTTGATTCAAAAAGAGTTTAGTGTATTGGTTTAATAAAATATGTTGTTGTTGGTGTTACACAAGTCCCTGCCAAATCAGTGGTCATGGAAATTGTGGTAGCAAACATTCCACCTAAGTTTGACATGCTGTTATCAAGGTCATGGGTAGCAAAGATGAAAGATACAATGCAGATGGACCTAACTTATGCAACCATTCCTGTTTTTGGTGAGAAAAAGAGACTTTATAGAGAAACGAGGATGGCTTACATGGTAAGTAGTAAAGATAAACCTCAAAAATTTCCAATATATGTTGTTGATACTGAGCTTGGATCTGCTATTCTTTTCAATGAATTGACTGATGAAGCAGAGGATGAAAAGAAGGCAGAAAATTAGCAGACAAAAAATCAACAAATCAGTGAGGAGAAGGCGGAAGGTTGGTGGTTGTTACATTTTGATGGATCAATAGGAAGAGAGGGGGTAGGAGCAATAATTTGGATCACATCTCCAGAAGATAAAAATAAGTTATTTTCTTACAAATTGAATTTTGATTGCACAAATAACACTATTGGCTCGAGGGGTCCTGACCCAGGTTCGGTAAGCAAGGTTTGCCAACAAACCGCTATACTACTGGCCCTTTCGGCAGTGACCTACTTTCGCAGGTCAAAGTCTCACCCGAAGTAGTATGGGTGGGTGCTAGAACCAGGTTTCCGCACCTTGAGAAAGGGTGGGTAAAGCAAGCAGAGAAGTGTTAGATCCTGTAATCCCCGATTACCTTATTCTACGCAGAGTTAATTATTCGTATCCATGGGCACCAAATCTATAGTTATATGCTTATTATATCATCAACACAGTAGTACATAAACAGAACATGACATATCTAGATCCAAGAACACAGTACACAGATCTTTCACAGCTTAAAGACAGAAAAAAATGCAATACAAAAATTACCAGTAATTCATATAACAGTACTCAGAAATTCAGTTCTCTAACAATCTTTCGCAATTTCAATGATTCATCAATTCTTCCTTACAATTCCAATTCCCTTCCCAACCTGTGCACACAGAAGCAGGGTCCGCACATAGCTGGACTAGGATCTCCGCGCACACAGCCAATAGGAGTTTGTTCCCCAAAACCCAAACAGATCGCTTAAACAACATATCACATCAATAGCTCATCATTTCCTATCCTTTACAATACAAAATGCATCTCTATTTATAACAATCTAGCCTCGACTTTCTTATGGTTCAAAACTCATGATTTTCGAACCCCTAGTTTACCCTTTGACCCATTACAATGTGTTTGGGGCTTTGACCAACCCCAAAACCCCTCCGCTAGGCTAAATATAATCAAAAATATTCAAAATGGACTAGTTTTGCAGCTTGTTAAGAGACCTCGTTCCAACAGTCCCCCAACACAATCTTGTGACTCGTCTCAAGTCACTGCAATGGTGCGGCTTTGACTTGCACGCGTAAGGTAGTCAGAGTGCGAAGGAGCGGTGGGAGCACTTCCTTACTCTGGGCCGCAGCATGTTGTGCAATTTTGACCATTGTCAGGGAGGCATGGTCATCTGGAGTCGTGGTAATCCATTCCAATAGCCTATGGAGGCGCGCAATGGCAGACTGAGCGGCTTCGGTGAGCTGAAGTGCAGTGTCAGCCCGTGGTTTCAACCATTTTCGAATGACATGCTTGTTGTGGCGAAGGTTCTCAATCCTATCCAAGATGGCTAGACACTCCGTGGAGACGATGGAGGGTGAGGAGGCTCTGACTTGGTCCAGAGCAGCTTCTGCCTACCGCAATTCCATCTGGATATGCTGAAGATTGGAGTGGTGCTGGATGGCTATCCATAGTTGGGTAGCTGCTTTGACCAGTTGTGTACCCTGCGTTAGCTGCTCATGAATAATCTGCGTTGCCTCTATGAATACTGCAATCCGCTAGTCCCGTACTTCCTGAGGTATGTCATACTGCTGTTGCCTGGCTTGGTCACGGTGGCGAACTTCGCGCAACACTCTCTTGTGCAGTCCTTGTAGCTCTATGCGAGATAGCTGCGCTAAATCCATTTGGATGTCCCCTGTAGTTGGATCAAGAGCATTGACGAGGGAAACTCGAGGGAGGGAACACATGTTGTTTCAGTTGGGCGATGTTTTGGAGTTGCGGAGAAGCCGAAGCATGTCCTTATATCGCGGCGTTCCTAATGTGCGTGGCTCATGGACAATCCTTTCTGTCGGGAGCCAGCGTTCACCCCTGTGACTGCACTTAGCATTCCCAGGCTCTCTAGTTGGGTCCATCCTAGCAACACGAAAGTGGGAAACCCAGAGAATGTTGAGGAGTGCAAAAAACCAGTACACAGATAGCGGGAGCATGTTGTACGGTGAATAAATAGCTTGGTGTGTAATTATCCAGCCATCCGCACACTGTCCGGAGCTATTTAATGGTGGAGTAGCCCATTCGTGAGACTGACCATCGATCAGGTAGATCAGTCTTACCATAAATGGTTTCATTGATGATCTCTCGCCGATTTTGCGTACTTGTAAGATCCCTTTTTTATTAAATTGGGATGTGCTAATGGTCGTCTTACGTGCCCGAGGTCGTTTCCATAGAATGTCAGACCACAGATGATGCCTGTATGTTGTTCGCGTACCCTGAGTGAAGGTCGATGCGAAGTGTGTCTACAAGTTGGCCATCAGTATTTTCGAGCCATGTGCCTCTCCCTTGGTTGGAATGTCCTTGCACTAGAGGGCTGTGTCACGCATCCTCGTGCGATTTATTACTTGACGCCTTCGCAAATTCTTCAAATTACACGTGGGTCCGGGCAGGTCCGTAACCCAATGCATGCCTAGGTCATTGGTACCCCATCAAGCCTATCTGTGCAAGGCTTGATCGCACCCTTGAGTGTGGTATGTCAGAAAGTGTCCACATAGGTCGACTGGCCTCGAAGTTTATCTGGCAACTGGGGCCCCTATGCGCAGGATCACCCTTCTCCAATACTTCTCAAGATCACCCTTCGCGCAATGTTAGTGATAGTGCCTCGAGCCTACGTTTCGTGGGAATATTAGGTTTGACGGTCTCCTGATTATCATCTGCGTCCTCTTGGCGGGGCTGGTTCCTTTCCGTGGTAGAGATGCGCCAAAAATTCCTGACGGTCTGAAGACATCAGAGCGTCGAAACTTCGTGCAATCGACCTTGCCAATTTTCCATCTCCTCATCAAAGTCAGAAAAACATTCACTGTCTTTTTCCTAGCAAAGCATCCCTTCATCCGTGGGGTTAACCTGATATTCATCCTGCACAGTTAATTTATAAATGTGATCTTATTCCTCCTCCTCATAGGCTGGCTCTGTATACCGTGCACCTTCTGCTGGATCTAGTGGTACTATGACATGCGTACCTTTGCTTTCAAACACCATGTTTCGTTTCTTGAAATTGATGACACCCCTCATGTCAATTTCCCAATCCAGTCCAAGGAGCGCAGGGTAGGGATCCGCATCTTCCACAATTTCTATGACTTCAAAGTTAGCTAGGACCCTTACCCCTGCGATGTCAACCATGACTTTTGGTAATCTCCCTAGAGGGATGATTTTCTGTTGATTGGCCATTCGCAGCTGGATGGTGCACCATTCTAATTTAGGTTCCCCCATTCGTTGCCATGTCTAATTTGGTAATACATTCACATTTGACCCCAGATCTAAGATAACCTGATCCATCTCGTAGTCACCAATCTGTGCAGTCAATCGCATCTCTCTTCCGGTGCGGTTGTTATACCTATATAGTTTGTGTACATCCATGGTTTCAGGGATCAAATTGGTCTAAACCGCGCAGGTATTCAGTAGTGCTTGGAGATTACCTATAGCCTGAGGATTTCGCAATAGCTTCAGACATGCCTTTAAAAAGGGCTCAACCCCTTCCTCTATATGAGGTTGCGTTGGCGGTGGCGTGGGGATTGTTGGTGTTGTTTGTTCTTTGACAGGCATGCCTTCCCGGGAGGCAAGCTCCTCTTTTTCTCCCTGGGTGAACAGCCCGCTGCGTGTCATGAATTTTACACAAGGATCCACCTTTCTTAGCTCGGATTTAACACTTTGTAAATTTTGCGTAGGGGTGGGATGCTTTTCCTGCATCTTGGCTATTAAAATTGGGCAGTCTTCTACCTCATGGTCCAGCTGCCTACAATATTTGCATGATGGCCTAGTGGGATTTGGGCATTCTCTGGCAAAGTGCCCTATTTCCCCACAGTTATAACAGACTAGTTGCCCATGTCCTCGTCTTGTGCTCCCTCGCCGACGTCCTGTTCCTCGGGCCGGTGATCCTCCAAAGTACGCAGAAAGTCTTGGCAATGCAGGGTCTGATTGTACCCTATATAAGTTCCCACGATCCATCATTAAGTCATAAGTACGATAGTTCTGCTCATTATTTCCCACTGATCGGTAGAATTGGCACCATTGTTGCTTTAGTTCTGGGACATACGCACCTAACCGAGGGCAATGGTTCGTATCATGCAGTCCTGCTACCTGACGATAATCACGCCATAGTGCCGGTTCGCTTGAACCTGGTCATAACAGGACGGGTTCCCTACTTACCCCTAGGCATACCGGGCTAGGTCCTTCTGCTTGCATGTAATCCTTCAACAGAGGGCACTGATCCTTCATATGGCCAGACGCCCGGCATCTTATGCACTAGAGATCTGCACAACTATCATTTCCTCGCTCTTTTCACAGGTTCTGTATCTCCATATGCATAGCCCCAAGTTGTTCTTGGATTTGTTGTACCCCTGCTGATGTATCCTCTTGGGGGGCAACCTCTAGTTTCATAGAGACTTCCACAACCTTCTCCTATGACTCAAAGGTCTTATGACTCATTGGCGTGCTCAGGTGAGGTAACAACATAGTGATGAACCATTCCGTATGGTGTCTATCATCATATTCGAATCCTCCTTCCCTGATTGCTTTCTTCAGTCGCTGATCAACCTCCCATACTGACTCAGACACACCTTGTTTGAATTCCTTTACTTTTGCTACCAACTGGGAATAAGATTTTGGCTTCCTGAACTGGTGCTTCAAAGCATCCTTGATATCTTGAATAGATGCGCCCCCATTCTGGGAAATATACCGCATATACGAGTCCAGGGCCCTATCCTCGAAGGCCAACAATAGATGCGCCCTTTTTACCATGTCACTCACCACATTCTGCGTAGTCCATACAGAATCTGCAACGAACCAAAATCAGTCCATATCCTGATCTCCTACCGCCTTGAAGGTAGGTTGTTAGGTCCCTATATCACTAGTATAGTCCCTTATTATTGTTAGTGTAAACCCCTTATTGTTATTATTTTACCCTTGTAACCCCCATTTTGTTATTATTGTGCCCTTAAATTATTATTGTTAGGTCGGCTAGGATTACATTGTGGCTCACTAGGATTACATTATGGCCCCATGGACTCCTATATATAGAAAGGAGGTTTTGTAAATTGTATCATCCAAGAATTGTGCATTTATGTAATGTATTGGAGGTTTCCCCCTCGAAGTGGCTCATTTCTAAGGCGTTGATATCTCTTTTCTTCTCTTTTTGGAGCTGGTTACACAACATTTGGTATCAGAGCTTTGGATTTTAGGGTTTCGCTACTCCAAATAGGTCATCTTGGCATTTTCGCTATAACTTTTTTTCTAAAAAGGTTCAGAAGCTGAAATTTTTAAGGGTGCGAAGCCAAAATCCTGAGGAAGATTGTCTAAAAATTTTAGAGCTTGGTTTGCAATATTTTCAGAGATATGATTTGTGGAAGTTAGGTATTTTTTCAGGCTCCTAAACAGGTCATCGTGGAATTTGCGCTATAATTTGTTTTCTACTGAGGTTCAGAATCTGAAAATTTTATGGCGCGAAGCTGAAATCCTAAGGAACCTCGTCAAAACATTTCAAAGCTTGGTTCGCAATATTTTTGGAGATATGATCTGTGGAAGGTAGTGCTTTTTCAGGCTCCTGAATTTCATCTAAAAAAGGTGATCGTGGGAAAATTTCAATAACTCTCTCTCTGAGAATTGGATTGGAGTGCCGTAAAAAGTGGTCGCAAGTGCATGAAATGTAGTTTCTTAGCTATCAATTTCAGAGGTGAAGGAAAAAACAGTGACACGTGGAAAGTCGTACAATTTCACTATACTGAAATAGTCCATAATTAGGTCATTGTGGGAGATTGGACATAACTTTGCCTTGGAGAATCCAAATCAAGTCAGACCAGTGGAAATCAAAAGAGAATTTAGAGGGCTACTTCAGTGCTGAATTTCAGATATTGAAGAGCCGCAATCACAGAGATAATACAATTTCAATATCGAGCTCCTCAAAGCAAGTAAAAGCTGTGTATTTTTTTTCCGAATTGCATAAGTCTTGTTTGAAGAATCAAGTTGAATTGATTGCAAGGGCATATTGTAGAATAGATATTAGCATTGGATTATAAAATGGCCCCTAAAAATAATTCAACACCCATTAAGCCTTTGGAAATCACTACTATGACTCATGAAGACGAAGAATTGCAACATGATCTATCAAAATTACAAGAGCAAGTGCAAAAAATTTCACTATTGCAAAGAGCAACAAAAAATGAAATGGAAGTTTTGAAGAAAGGCGTGGAAGCTAAGATGGATGGTGTGCAAGCTAAGATGGATGGCGTGGAAGCTAAGATGGATGGCATGGAGGCTAGCATGGAATCTAAGATGGATGACATGGAAGCTAAGATCGATGAGAAAATGGAAAACATGAAGAATTTTCTAAAAGCAGACATGGAAGGTTTGACAAAGTTGATACAAGAAAGGTTTCCCAATGGTGAAAAGATAGTAGAAGAACCTCATGATGAGAAAAAAATAAATGTTAATTGTGATTTCATAAACTCTAATGTTGGTGGGAAGAACCACCATATTCCAAATATGGATATGAGGAAGTTTGATGGAAAGGATCCTGTAACATGGATACTACAGATGGAGCAATATTTTGATCTCCATAACGTGCAAAACGCACAAAAGGTACGCATTGCAACTTTACATTTAGAACAAAATACATTTGTATGGTATCGATGGCTTTGCTCCCGTAAAAAAATTGTCACTTGGTCAATTTTTACCGAGGAAATGATAGCACATTATGAGGATACAAAGAGCAACACCTTCTTTAGCCAATTGATAAATCTCAAACAAAAGGGTTTAGTGGGGCAGCACATTGAGTACTTCCAAAAATTGAATATAAGGGTAACTGATATTCCAGAGGAACACAAGATTGATCTCTTCATAGGCACTTTAAAGGATAACATCCAACATGAAGTTCGCGTTTTGGAACCTGATTCATTGGAGAAGGCATTCAAGTTGGCAAGAAAAGTTGAATGTAAAATTATGGCGACAAGGAAGCCTACCACTCAATTCTATAAATAAGGAAGTGTTGCTACGCCTAGATTTCCACAACCTACAAGGTTGACACCACAACAATTGGAAGAAAAAAGAGCAAAAGGGCTTTGCTACAGTTGTGATAGCAAATACACTAAAGGTCATAAGTGTGCTGAAAAGAAATTATTTTACATAGATTGTGAAGAAGAAGAAGAATAAAATGAACAAGAAGAGGATATACACCAGGAACCATCCATAGAAGAGGAAGAAATGAATCTGACCATATCATGAAATGCACTGGCAGGAATTACCACTCCTCAAACTCTCAAGATAGCAGGACATATCAAGAAAAAAAAGGTAATAGTGTTGATTGATTCAGGTAGCACCCATAATTTTATTCATTGTAAGGTAGCCAAGGAATTAAATTGTTTCCTATACCCAGCACCATAATGCCAAGTGATGGTTGCAAATGGAGGAACTATAAATTGCTCTGGGAAATGCCATAATATCAAGCTAACCATGGGGGAATATGTATTGACTAGTTCAATGCTTTCCATTCCTATGGGAGGTGCTGATGTTGTACTAGGAGTACAATGGTTACAATCTTTGGGGACGGTAGCTTTTAATTTTCAAGAACTTTTCTTGAAATTTTTTTCAGAAGGAAAGGAAGTCGAATTACGGGGTATTGCGGGGAAGCCAGGAAGGATAATAAGCTCTAATGTCATGACAAAACTTCTAAATAAAGAACAGCGAGGCGTAATTGCACAATTATGATCACTAGAAGTTCCAACATCAAAATCATCTATTTCGGTAGATCTCCAACAAGTCTTGGACAATCATTCCAAGGTGTTTGAAACTCCCAAAGGACTCCCACCTATTCGTGATCATGATCATGCTATTCATTTGATTCCAGGAAGTGTTCCTCCAAACATCAGGCCTTATAGATATCCTTACTTCCAAAAGAGCGAAATTGAATGTATGATTGCAGAAATGTTAGAGGTAGGTATAATTCAACCTAGTCAAAGTTCTTTCTCTGCTCCTGTAGTATTGGTACACAAGAAGGATGGATCATGGCGAATGTGTCCAGATTATAGGGAGTTCAATAAGCTCACCATTAAAGATAAATTTCCCATTCCCGTGATTGATGAATTATTGGATGAATTACATGGAGAAACTTATTTTACCAAGTTGGATCTTCGTTCAGGATATCATCAAATTAGAATGAAGACTGAAGATATTCCAAAAACAACATTTCGAACTCATGAGGGTCATTATGAATTTTTGGTCATGCCTTTTGGCCTTACCAATGCACCTTCTACATTCCAAGGGTTGATGAATTCCATTTTCAAACCCTTCCTTAGAAAATTTGTGCTAGTATTTTTTGATGATATACTAATCTACAGCAGGTCTTGGAAGGATCATGTTGAACATGTTGACAGGGTGCTCAAACTATTGCAGGAGAAACAACTATATGCAAAAATATCCAAATGTTTCTTTGGAGTACAAGAGATGGAATATCTGGGTCATATTGTATCTCACGGGGGTGTTAAAGTAGACCCTAACAAAATTAAAGCCATTAAGGAATGGAAAGTCCCCACAACCATAAAGCAGTTGCGAGGATTTCTCGGGTTAACAGGGTATTATCGCAAGTTTGTTAGGAATTATGGGAGAATAGCAGCACCTCTAACAACATTATTGAAGAAAGATGCATTTTCATGGACTCATGAAGCAACTAAGGCCTTTGAACATCTTAAAGAGGCAATGTGCCTAGCACCGGTCTTAGCTACGCCAGACTTCACAAAAACCTTTATTGTGGAATGTGATGCCTCAGGAAATGGAATTGGTGTCGTTTTAATGCAGGAAGGAAGACCCATTACTTTTGAAAGTCGTCCAATCAAAGGAAAGTATTTACAGAAACCTATTTATGAGAAGGAAATGTTAGCAATACTACATGCACTAAAGAAATGGCGAACTTACCCAATGGGAAGACACTTCAAGGTAAAACTAATCATGATAGTCTTAAACACTTTTTGGAACAAAGACTATCTTCAGAAGAGCAGCAAAAATGGGTCACAAAGATGTTGGGTTATGACTTTGAAATAATCTACAAAAAAGGAAAGCTTAATGTTGTTGCAGATGCACTCTCAAGAAAGAATGAAGAGGTGGAAGTATTTCTTTGTGCCATTTCTATTATCCAACCAGATTGGATAACCAAAGCAAGAGATGAATGGAAGAAGGACAAAGATGTATGGACACTCATTCAAAAGTTGCAGCAAGATCCTAGTACATCCGATACATTTAGTTGGAAAAATGATTCCTTATGGTACAAAGATCGCTTATATCTTTGTAAGAATTCCCAACTAAAACAAAAGATTCTTCTGGAATTGCACACTTCTCCTTTAGGAGGACACTCAGGATTTTTAAAAACTTACCAAAGGGTGAAGAAAGAATTTTTTTGGGATGGCCTTAAATCTGATATTCAAAAGTTTGTGACAGAATGTTTGGTTTTCCAGCAGAATAAAGTTGAGACAATTAAGACCCCGAGGCTTCTACAACCTTTATCCATTCCAAGTCAACGTTGGGAGGAGATTTCAATGGATTTTATCACAGGTTTACCTAAGTCCGAAGGAAAGAATGCCATCATGGTGGTAGTTGATAGACTTACCAAGTATGCACACTTTTGTGCATTATCTCATCCATTTAAAGCAAGTACAGTTGCTACTACATTTATGGATAGAATCCAAAAGCTACATGGAAGCCCAAGGGTTATTGTGAGCGACAGAGATCCCATTTTTACTGGAAATTTTTGGACGGAGTTATTTTCTTGTTTGGGTACTCAATTAGCTCATAGCTCATCTTATCATCCTCAATCTGATGGTCAAACCGAGATAGTAAATAAATGTTTGGAAGGATATCTTCATTGTTTTGTATCTGATAAACAAACACAATGGGTCAAGTGGTTACCTCTTGCTGAATGGTGGTATAACACTTCCTTCCATACTGCAGCAAAAATGACCCCATTTATGGCACTTTATGGACATCATCCACCATCCATCACATCATCTTTAAGGGAAAATTCGAAGGTTCAAGCAGTGGAAGATCACATCGAGCATCAGCAAGAAGTTCTTCAACTCTTAAAGGATAACCTGAATTTGGCACAAAATCGAATGAAACAACAGGCAGATCAACATCGTAGCGAGAGAAGTTTTGATGTAGGAGATTGGGTATTTTTACGGCCACAACCATACAAACAAATGTCCCTCAAGCAAGCAAAGAAGGATAATAAATTATCGCCAAAGTACTATGGTCCTTACAAGGTGTTGCAAAATATTGGTACTATGGTATACAAATTGGAGCTTCCTGCTTCTTCGCGAGTACATCCAGTTTTCCATGTTTCATGCTTAAAGAAGGTTATAGGTGAAAATCTTCCAGTTCAAACAATATTTCCAGAACTTGATGAGGAAGGAAAAATCATATTGGAACCTGAAGCGGTCATGGAAACAAGAACTCGACAGCTACGAAATCGATCAATTTCAGATTATCTCATCAAGTGGAAGAACTTACCCACTGAAGATTCTACATGGGAGGATGAGAATTTTATACAAAAGCACCCAGAGCTACTCAAGCGTTGAGGACAACACTTTTTTTCAAGGAGAGGGGCATGTTAGGTCCCTATATTACTAGTATAGTCCCTTATTGTTGTTAGTGTAACCCCCTTATTGTTATTATTGTACCCTTGTAACCCCCATTTTGTTATTATTGTGCCCTTAAATTATTATTGTTAGGTCGGCTAGGATTACATTGTGGACCACTAGGATTACATTATGGCCCCATGGACTCCTATATATAGAAAGGAGGTTTTGTGAATTGTATCATCCAAGAATTGTTCATTTATGTAATGTATTGGAGGTTGCCCCCTCGAAGTGGCTTATTTCTAAGGCATTGATATCTCTTTTCTTCTCTTTTTGGAGCTGGTTACACAACATAGGTAGTTTCAAATGCGCAACCATATCATTGTCTAGCGAGGGTGGCGGTATAGGCGAATTCTTACATTTGCACGGCCAAGGTGGCGATGTAGCTGGGGGATCTCGCGCAACTGGTTCCTGCAACGGATTGTAGGTATATCTCCCTCTGTCAAGGTTTGTCCGATAGTATTTACCACTGTGTGTCGCGCTTCCGTCTAGATTTGAGGTCATTCATTCAGTATGACTACACAGAATGCTCTTTTCGCACAGTAATTTCTTGATCAACAATGGTAACGTCCTTAGAAATTTACCTTGGAATCCTTTGAAGAACCGTCGTTCGGCCTCAGAGTATGATACAAACTAATCAATGGAAAATTCCATCACAAATCCTCCCATCACACTATCCACCCAGTGATCCACCGTACACGTGATAGTATTATCAGTTCTTTCTAGCTGCTCGAGTAGCTCTGGGGTCCACTGAGTGACTCGCTCGTCCTTCCAGCACTTCTGGAATTCCACAAGTCTGGCCAGCCACTCCTAGAGTTCGATTGCAAAGGTTACAAAGAATATTTCGTAGCTTTCAATAAGAATGTACTTATTTTTCCACCTTTCTGCTGTTAACTTTTCACTATGATTTTCCTCTACTGCGAACTCCTGGATTCATCTTTCGAACCAGTATTTGATCTCTTTTATTTCAAGCTTCCATTATTCTCTTGTCATTACCCGATTCCTCTCTCAGAATTCTTCCGGTCCCGGCAACGGAACCATTTCTGGGCTTGAGGGGTCCTGACCCAGGTTCGGCAAGGTTTGCCAACAAACCCCTATACTACTGGCCCTTTTGGCAGTGGCCTGCTTTCATAGGTCAAATTCTCACCCAAAGTAGTTTGGGTGGGTGTTGGAACCAGGTTTTTGCACCCTATGAAAGGATGGGTAAAGCAAGCAGAGCAGTGCTAGATCCTGTAATCCCCGATTACCTTATTTTATGCAGAGTTAATTATTCGTATCCACGGGCACCAGATCTACAGTTATATGCTTATTATATCATAAAAATAGTAGCACATAAACAAAACATGACAAATCTAGATCCAAGAACACAGTACACAGATCTTTCACAGCTTAAAAACAGAAAAACGCGTAATGAAGCAATTACCAGTAATTCATATAATAGTACTCACAGATTTAGTTCTCTAACAATCTTTCACATTCATTCATTCATCAATTCTTCCTTACAATTCCAATTCCCTTCCCAACCTACGCACATAGCAGCAGGGTCCGCACATAGCTAGACTAGGATCTCCGCGCACACAGCCAACAGGAGTCCATTCCCAAAAACCCAAACAGATCGCTTAAACAACACATCGTATCAATAGCTCATCATTTCCTATCCTTTACAATACAAAATGAATCTCTATTTATAACAATCTAGCCTCGACTTTCCTATGGTTTGTGACCCATGGTTTTCGGACCCCTAGTTTACCCTTTGACCCATTACAATGCGTTCGGGGTTTTGACCCCCCCCCCCCCCACCCCCCCCCCAAAACCCCTCCGCTAGTCTAAATATAATAAAAAATATTCAAAATGGACCAGTTTTGTAGCTTGTTAGGAGACCCTGTTCCAACAAATACGGCTCAGTATGAATATTTAATTTCGGGCTTAGAAATTTTGAAAAGAATTGGTGCCCAAAATATTTCTGTTTGTGGAGATTCTGAATTAGTTATTAAGCAAGTTGAGGGTGTGTATCAAATTAAGGATGTGAGAATGAGGGCATACAGAAATTTGGTCATGGAAATGTTGGAGAATTTCCAAGAACATTCATTTATTGTAAAGACTAGGGACCAAAACTCAATAGCTAACTCCCTAGCTATCTTTGCAGGTCTTTTTATCATTCCTATTCACTCCATTGAAACATATGAGGTTTAATTTTGCCATAGACCTTCTATCCCTGATAAAATTATCCATTGGCAATTTTTTGAGGATGACTAGCAAGTCAAAAACATTATAGAGTTGGGTTTGAAAGTACACAAGTAGATCGACAAAACATGCTTGCTGAATCATAGGGAAATTCTGAAGTGTTACAGTTGAAGAATAACTCTATACCCAAAGATCTCATACCCCTTGAGAAGGTTTTTGATTAGAATGATGAGTTCAATTCTCCTAGGATACAAGCTGATCATGAGGAGGTAGAGAGTTTTAACCTTGGTAAAATAGCTATGCCAAAGATGATTAAGCTTTCAAAGTTTCTTTCAATTGACATGAAACATAAATATATTGAGATGATGAAAAGGTTCATAGATGTTTTTGCTTGGAGTTATGCTGACTTGAAGAAGTATGATCCCACTATCATTCAACATACCATTCCCATAAAATAAAATGAAAATCCTTTCAAGCAGAAGCTGAGGAGAATTATTCCACTTCTCATGTCCCTGATTAAGAAGGAAATTAAGAAAATTTTTGATGCTAAAATCATTGTTCCAATCAGATTCTCAAAGTGGCCTGCAAACTTGGTTCCAGTCAGAAAAAAGAGTGGAGAAATCAGAATATGCATTGACTTCATAAAATTGAATAAAGCCTTTCTGAAGGACAACTACCCTCTCCCAAAGATGGACCAAATTTTGTAGAACATTGTTGGTTCCCAAAGGATGTCTATGCTTGATGGTTTTTCAGGGTACAATCGGATACTTGTGCATACAAAATATTAGGAGAAGACAACCTTTACTACACCATGGGGCACATTCATGTATGCCAAAATGCCCTTTGGTCTGATGAATGCAGAAGGTACCTTTCAAAGAGCAATTGACATTGCCTTTGCTGAGGATAAGGACAAGATGGTGGTTGTCTATCTGGATGACATAACAATATTCTCAAAGAGAGAAGAAGACCACTTGAAGCACCTATAAAAGATTCTTCTGAAGTGTAGAAGTTTGGTATTTCTCTCAATCCCACTAAAATAATTTTTTCTCTAACTTTAGGTAAATTACTTGGACATATTATTTCAAAATATGGGATTAAGATTGATCCAAACAGGGTCAATGCAATTTGGAAAGTGGATATGCCTAGAATCAAAAAGGAAATTCAGTCTTTTTGTGAGGAGGTTTATTCCTAATTTTGCTGAGATTGTAAAAGACATAACAAAGATGCTGAAGAAAGGAGCTGACATCATGGGGACAACAGAAGAAAATAACTCTTTTGAGTAGATTAAGAAGGTGCTCACTCAAACACCAGTATTAATCAACCTAGACTTTTCAAAACAATTTTTGGTTTTTATATTTGCATCAGAAAATACAATTACTGGATTTTTGTTGCAGAAAGGAAAACAAGGTACTGAGCAACCCATTTCATTTTTTAGTAAGACATTAGCTAACTCAAATCTGAAGTATAATATCTTAGAAAAACAAGCTTATTCCTTGGTCAAGGCCATCAAAGATTTCAGAATTTACGTTCTGCATTCTCATATTATAGCTTTTGTTCCAAATGTTGTGGTAAAATACATTCTAACTCAAGCTGATCCTAATGGCAAGAGAGGGAAATGGATTGTTAACTTGATGGAATATGATATAGAGATAAAGCCAAAAAAATTGGTCAAAGGACAAGGCCTAGCAAAGCTGATGGCACAGTCAAACTTTGATTGCCTTGACATGAATTTAATTGCAGAAATTTCAGATGAAGATGAAGAGATGATTCCCATTGAAGAAAAGTATATCATTTCAGATTGGTACAAAGACATTGTTTTTGTCTTACATCATCATAGAGCACCTGCTGAGTTGACAAAGTACGAGGCAAGATTTGTGAAGCTAAATTATTTGAGGTACTGCATCATTGATAAAAATTTGTATTGGAAAGATACTGGTGGTATTCTCTTGAATTGTTTGCTAGAAGAGGAGGCTGAAAAAGTGATTGAGGAGTTTCACAAAGGAGATTGTGGAGGTCATCATTATTGGAAGGTTAAATAAAACAAGATTTTCAGAGCAAGATATTATTGACTTACAATGTTTAAATATGTCTACAAAAATATTGTTGCCTACCATGAATGCCAGATTTTTTATGGTAAGAAGAAGCTTGTACCTTTACCTTTGCCTATTTATGTTGAGGCACCATTTCAATAGTGGGGGATAGATTTTATTGGTGAGATTCATCCATCATCTTCAGGCTAGAATCGTTGGAGTCCCACAACAACTGATTATTTCACCAAGTGGATTGAAGCAATCCCAACTAGGGAAGAAAATTAGTCAGTTATCATTTCATTTTTGGAAAATAATATATTGTTTAGGTTTGGCTGCCCTATGAATATCATCACTGATAATGCACAATAATTCAAATCTAAGAAGTTGATTAGTTTTTTTCATCAATATCACATTTCACTTGGGCATTCGACTGCATATTATCCACAATGTAATGGTCTTGATGAATCTTATAACTAGAGCATTGTGATGATTATAAAGAAGGTGTTGCAGGAAAATAAGAAGTCATGGCATTTGAAGCTGAAGTATGCTCTATGGGCTAATGTGTGCACAAAGAGATCAATTGGAACTTCACCTTATGAGTTGGTATATGGAGATGAAGTCATATTTCCTACATCCTTGGGAGTGCCTGTCATGAAGCTGCTACAAGGATTGGAGGAGGAGCCAAATGAAATTCAGAGGAGGATTAATCAGTTGATATATTTGTAGGAGAAAAGGGAGGAAGTCTATAAAAATAATCAACAATCTCAAAACAGAATCAAGAAGACATTTGACAAGAAATTTAAGGAAGAAAACTTTCAATTCAAGATGTGATTTTGAAATGGGAGGCCAGGATTGAAGAGAAGGGGAAACATAGTAAGTTTGAGAACATTTGGAAAGGTCCATTCAAAGTAGCTGCATTTCATGGGAACAACACTTACATTTTGCAGGAGATGGATGGAAAACCATGTGATGGAGGGCTTGTCAATGGCAGGTTTTTGAAACACTATTCCTCTTAAATTCTGCTGATCATTCATTCCATAGTATATATTCCATTTTATATATTTTTTCTACTAATAATGACAAGCTGATTATCAAGCTTGAGCTCGAGGTGAAGGGCATTAGAGTTTGAAGGAAAGCTTGGAAAATTTCAAAGTTTTTTTTTTCAAAAAGATGGATAGGAACATTGGAACTACAGGTTCTTTGGTGTACCACAAGGGCACACCATCCTAAGTGGAGCCACTGTTATCACTCAGAAAAAATGAAGCACCATTTGAAAAAGTCATATAGGTTCATGCGTCAAAGGTAGGATTATAAGATTCATTTTTCATTACTTGATCAAGGAAAATTTTTAATTTTTCTTATTTAGTCTATCCTAAGCTCTAAACCCACCCTCTTTCAAATCCCCTCATGTCACATCAATCATAATTTTCTGACATTTTTCATTTCCCAAGGCTTTAGCACTGAAATGGTCGTTTTATCCAAGAAACCATAGTTTCGTAGAGAAATACACTGAGAAATTTCACTTTTCACTATGAAATTGTTGATACTTTCGTAGCGAAAATTCCCAGAAATACACTAGGAACACTACGAAAGTGAGGTTTCCTGACTGTCATGTCAAATTAGCTATTAGGTGTCAGAAAATGATTTGAAAAGGATAATTTAGATGCCATTTGAGTCAGTTAGGGTAAATATCAAGGTACATAGTCAAGGCTAAAGTCATCATCACCATTTTAAGAATGTTTGAGTCATCATTATGTTATGAGTGGTCATCGAACTTCAAAAACCTTTCCTAATTAAGTCATTTCTCATTCTCCATTTCTTCTTTGAGTGTTATTGAGCTCTGGAGAGCTATTTCATTGAGCCAAAGTTGTGGCTGGTATTTTCAAAGGTTTGCAGATATTAGTGATCAAGCGAGGGAGAGGATTATCAAGCGATGCAGAAAATTATCATGTGAGGCAGAGAAGACACTAAAGAAACTATGGCTGCAAAAAGAAAGACAAATAAGGGTGGCCAATGTCTCAGATATGAGCCATAAGATATGAACCTAATAAATGAAGACCCAATAACTGTAGAAGTATTTAGAAGGACAAGATGTTTATAGTTTTGTGAGAGACTACAAGGATGCCATGTAAAAGTTTCCAAAGAATTTTCCCTAAAATTCAGTGGAACAACTACTAAAGTAGGGATGCTGAATCTCAATATTACACCAGAGATCACTGCAACAGCAACAGGGATTCCAAGGGGACAAGAAAAATGGTTCAAAGGGTTCAAATTAAACATGGAGGAGTGAAAAGAGTTTATCAAGCCAGAAAACAGTGAAATGGACATTACAAATTCCATTCCAAGGATCTGCATGAAGGATAATTTCTCAAAGTTGCTGCTTATCATCCAGAAATATTTCACTTGTGAAGGGAGATACCATAAAGTCTATTCTTACCATTTCAAGCTTCTCCTACACTTTGCTGGTAAGATATCTCTTGATCTTCCTTTTTATTTACACATAAGTTTATAAAAAATGGCAGATAAGGTCCAAGAAAAATCTGAAGGAAGTGAAACCTCATTGCTTCATTATGGTTCAGTAAAATTGCTAGTTTTAGTTGAGCTACAAAGACTAGGAAAAGACTGGTCTTCTTTCCTATTTGTTAGTGGTTTTGATATTGATACCCTTACCCCTAAAAGAACTCCTAAACCTAGAGGGATATCATCACCTTTAGTGGTAGAGAAAAATGAATCAGTCATGATGGAAACAAAACAGTTGCAGAGATTTGATACACCAACTGTTTCACCTTCAAAACAAAAGTCAACAAAGATAAAACCTGCAAAACAAGAACAAGTTGTGAGTAAACAAGGAAGCAAAAGGATTACAAGGAGTCAAACCGTGTCTTTAGAAGAAAAAATAGTGGTTAGAGGCAATTTAGAGGATATAATACATGCCATTGATATTGAAGAGACCCCTATTGTCTAGGCTGAGGATATAGATGAAGGTGGACAGAAACTTAGAAAAGCTAAATTTGCAAAAAAGTTAGAGTTTGAAGGTGAAGATGCAGGTTTTATGTTCCAAGCTAGAAAGCCCATGACAATACATGCTAGAAAGCTTTTGGAGAGTAGTAAAGAGGTTCATCTACCCACTGACACAATCTAGCCACCACAAGAAATCATTGATATTTCATCACCTGCAGAAAAAGATCTAGTTAGCAAGAGAAAGAACGGAAAGGAAAAAGTAATTAAAAAAATGAAGTTTGAAATCCTTGAAGAACAATTGTGTTTAGCTAACCATGAAATTGCAGTTATGAAAAAGGACAAGGAAACATAATATCCAGAAGATTCAATTTGAAAAGATGAAAGAGGTTTGGGAAGAGAAGGTTGACACTGTATCAAAGACCCTAGAAAACACATAGCAGTTAATCAAATAGACTGTGCTAATGAGGAAAGAAGTGAAACATGTCAGAAGAATGAACTTGCACTTAAAATCTACCAAGAGGAAGTTAAAGGATCAAGTTAAATACCTCCAAGAATAGCTAGAACTGATCCATGAGGAGTTGGAGAAGAAAGGCCTAAAAATGACAGTAGTTGAGGAGCCAATAGCTCAACTCATCATCAATGAGGAAGAAACACCTCAAGATTCGTAGTTTAAGCTGTTTTCTATTTTGAAAGGTCAATGACATGTTGGAAACAAATTTTTTACAGTTGGAAGGTATATTTTTGAGGTTAGGAAAAAATATGGAATTATTACAGTTTTCAGCAGTTTCGTAGCATTTCCTAGGCTTGAAGCCAGAAAAACGCTACGAAACCACCTGTAGCTTTATTTTTGTATTTAAAGCCACTTTGGGGAGCTTCCAAGAGGAGGAAATCATATGGAGGATGTGTCAGGCCTTGATGAGGACCATGAAAGAGAAAAGAAGCAAAAATTCTGATGGCAGAGGTCATTTTTTGTATGCTATGAAACTGTCATACTTTCGTTGTGTGCTGTGTTGAAGGTTTATGAGCAGGTTTTTGGGCAGTTTTGGAAAGGTGGATACCTTAAAAGGGTTAAAGGACTATGTCAGTAGTCATCTAAGACTTGAAGACCATAATATGAAGACAATTCATCAACCAAACCATTCGTTGAAGATAAGGACCAGTTTTCCTTAAAAATAGGGTTTGTTTCTAGATTTGGAGGAGGGTAATTAAGATGTCATGTAGTGATGAGTTCTATCACAGCCTATTCGAACATGTGAAGGATTAGTTGTCAAATATGTAACTGTTTTTAGGAGATAGGGTAGTTGATGTAATAAGTAGCAGTTTGAGTCCTATTAGGAAAAGGATTGTTTCATAGTGTAGCTGTCATTTTATCATTAAAGCACATGTTTTCTTCTTATGAAAGGTGTCATTAGGAACAGTTCTATGAATCTATCCAAGAGGAAAATCATCTCTCATGTAACAAGTCTATTAAAGGGCAGAAATTCGAATTTGTAAAGGGTTTGAGATTGTTTGGAAATACTGCAGCTTTATGTATTTTGATTGTTTTCAGTAATATAAAGGACTTTTACTTGACCAACCTGAGATTCTCATGGAATTTTTAGTGCTTACTTGATCTATACTTTCTAGGTGTACCATTTGCAATCGTTTTCATATTTAATACTCATAATTGATAGGTGTATGCTCTGACTTCCTTTATGTATGAATTGGCTATGTTATTTCATGTTTCATGTGTGATTTACCTCTGCTAAAAACTCTTACCTGCCTCAGCTTCCATGTCAAGTGAACTTACCACTGAACTACTGAATTTTTTGACTCCATAAGCCCAATGATTGCAGAATTACACTCTTTTCAACTTACACACATCACAAGCAAGTTGTTTTCCAAGTAGAGTTATCCATCTAGTTTTATCATAATCAAATATCATTAACCCTTTTTGAGAGAGCCCTCTCAGACTGAAGAGGCTAAGCTTCAGTCACAAGTTGGTTTGAAACAGTTACATGAAATTGTCTGAGTATTACATTATTTATTTATTTTTATTAATTGTTTACAATTAATTAAAATGTGATTGTGGGGGATCTCATAATCCATCTTTCGCTTAGAAATGATTAGCCTTTATATTATTGTTAAAGATGAATGTTTCAATATGATTTATTTATTTATTGTGATAATAAGTTATTTTATTTAATAAAATATTTATTGATAACTATTGAATAAATAATTTTGGTTAAAATATTATGAAAATTTAGTATTATTTTTATTTTTCATTTAAAGAGAGAATTTTGTCTATCAAAAGTTATTGGAATCAATTTTTCTTCAAATATGAAACATGTGACATCCTCTTGCTCCCCCTTGTCTGATATATATAATGCATGGGCTATTTGGTATACTCTCTTCTAGATGAGGAACAATATAACTTGGTTACTCGTTTATGATTCTTTAATTTTTAAGTGATTTCATCTTGTATGATCGGAGTCAAACAAACACATATTCTCCTAATTAAAACTCAATATTATCTCCCTTCCAATCGAATTGTCATTTGAATCAACTTGATGTTCCTTCCATTGAAGAATAACACAAAAATAGGATTAAGATCCATTCATAAACATGTGGGTTCTTGACTCGAAGAAATTTGTATTATTTTTCATTTTCATAGAATATTAAGAATTGGCTTCAGTAACCAACCATTGGGTTCCTATTCCAATATTGACTTCCCCAATGACCATGGTATGCATTAGAGTCCTTGATTGGTAATCATTAATATTAAAATCTACTTTATGGCATTTCCTATCTCATGAAGTTGTTTTTTCCTTAAACATTGTAGCTATAAAGTCAAAGATAGGGTTGAGATAGGGATATTATTTTCTTAATGTAACCAAAACCTTTAACATTTTAGAGTTGAGAATTCTTGTCATTGTGGCAATGGAGAGTGTTCATATTTTGGTTGCTATATTAGTCATGAATTTTAGATATTCACATGAATTATTAGTTTCCATGTCAAATGTAAATGTTTTCCTTACTTATTTTTAATGGTGCTATCTATTTTGCATAGGTAGAAAATTGTCTTCCTACATTTATGCCATGGGCCCTAATTAGGCACATTACACCTAAAACCAGGATTTATATTATTTACTTCGTATGGTAAAATGGTTTTGTTAGAAGGGATGTGTTAGAAACCAATAAAATATTGAGAGGGTGGTGAATTAGTATTTTATAAATTTAAACAATTTCTCACTCAATCAAACACATTTAACAATACAATACTGCACAAATGACATAAAGCTTGAACATAATATGTTTACATGGAAACTTTATGGGAGAAAATCACAAATATTCTCTTAATTATAATGTAAATGAAAGAACCAACTTCAATTTACATCAAATTATGTATGCATTAACTTACAAGAGGCACCAAACCTCATTTATTTTATAAGCACCCCCTTGCTAGAAGTACCAAATCCCATTGTTCTTTATAGGAACCAAATTGAAGGAGGCATTGATGCCATAATATTTATAGCCAACCTGAAGGAGACATCGATTCGCTGATCTTTACAGACACCAACTTGAAGGAAATGTCAATCTCCTAATATTTATAAGAACCAACATGAAAGAGACATTGATCCCCTGATCTGCAAGCACCCACTTACTTTGGCCACTTAGATACCTCTTTCATACATTTTTAGACTCAGATCTATTGGCACATTCTTTTATCTTTACACATTCATACTTATTTGATCTCTAATTGTTTATTTACCTTTTTTTATCTTGCACTACTCATACCCTCTTTAGCTCTCAACTTAGTTAGATACCCAACTATAACTCAGATCTACAAACTGATATATTTTATTCTCTGTCCATGCATACTTAGCACTATCAAAAAAATTCACTCAATAGTTCCTTTCTCAGATCTGATCTCAACATTTATATATGCTATTTTTTATCTTAGCATCTCTTCTCATTTCGCCCAAATTTTATTTCATTATTTAGATCTTCTCTACATATAGTCTTTTGGCTAGCCTCATTATTCACTATACTTAGGCTCCTTTCTCATATATAGAATTCAAGCTCATCCTTAAATTGTTTTCCTTTACTTATATAGTGTTTGACCCTTTCTTTACCATGGGCATTGGTTCATGGTTTTCACGCATGCTATTTCAAATTGACTTGGTCACACGTTACATAAGCATGCATTCTTACAACGATTTTTTTCCATTCATCTACTTGTAAACACATTGAACAAACCATAGTCAACTTGATTTCACAAAAACATAACATATCTAATCGCTTCCTCAGTTAATATTTTCATTCCCTCGTCATTGTCTCAACACCACACCTTAGCATTCAACAAAACTTCCCTATTTCATTTCATTTGTGTTTCGATTTTATACCTACAAATCTAAAAAATTTGTCCCAATAACACTTTTTTTTTTTCTAATTAAATCTAATTCTATTATGTATAAAAGTTACTGGTACAAAACTGCCACAGTGTCATCTGTGAGAGCATGACTACTAGGCTTGATGATCAAGCTAGTCAAAGAGAGTCTGGACCGCCCTAAATGGGAAACCGGTCCTTCCAAAAAAAATGTCTTGGCTGCCCTTGAAAGGGAAACCAGCCTCGAGTTCATACATGAAAAAATAACACAGAAATAAGTACTGAAATTAACTATCAACCTTTCCAGCTGAGCCTTAAGGCGAGAAAGCAAAAAATTCCTACAGGAATTGAACAGAATAACCTGTAGATTTTGACAGTCACTGTTCATGAGCCGGAGACAGAGGTTCCTCGATAATCCTGCAACCATAATCATTGTTGCTGTCGTCCTTTCCTGCATTGAGAGCGTCTTCCATGCCGGTGTGATCATCCTCCATGTTCAGCACATTCTTAGGGGGGGGATTGGAAGCTGCAGGGAAAACCACTTCGCCAGGGCCCAATAACACTTCTTTTAATATCCAACCTTTAACTTTTTTCGTGCCCCAAAACACCAAATTTTCAACTCGCTAACAACTACCTTGAGAAATTACACGTGGATCCTCATGACTAATAACATGAACCTCTATGTTAATGGATCTATTAGATCTTGTGTATTGGGGATCCCACTTCTCTTCATGCATTTTGATGGCCTAATGGGCCTAGTTCCTCGACGCTTAACACTCAACACCCTGTAACATCACTTGTGACCATACCCGTAGAAAAATGGATATCGAGTTGCACTAGACCTCCCTTGCACTCATTGTATTTAAATATATAGAGACACCATAACTCTAGTTTCTGGTGGTCCAATTCATTCCTATGCTACTATCGCCCAATGGTCTCATGGGCCCAATGGATAACAAGCTCCATAATGCTCAAAATTATGGGCTTTTCACGTTCATTTTACTTTTATTAGTATGAGACCTTACAAAACATACTCTTGATGCAAAACTCAACACATCCATAATTTCCACATCATGCCAATGTGAACCAATCACAACTTTCCACATGTGTCATTTTTCCATGTCAGTGTCCACCCAGTGCCACCTGTCATGCCATCTGGACTTGTCACATCATATCAAGCTGATCTTTAATTTTAGATTATAACTATACCTAACGATTAATTGTCCTTCTATTAGCCCATTACTCATCAGAAGAACTCCTTTTTTGTTCACAAAACCCTTCCAACCAGGTGGTTTGATAGATGGATACATCACTTGAAATTATGTAATTTACTAGAGACATTATGTCATCTACTGGTCTATTTCCCATTGGACAAGTTCCAATGGTCTAGTGCCCCAGTAGGTTGGGTGAGGGAACCACATGCCACATACTTACCATCAATTTTGACAGATAATTTGTTGTGGCTAGTGATAATTTTCCATGTGTCCTCGTACACACGTGTTCATGTCGTATTCCACTCACCATTTGGTCATTTGGCCATCCAAAAATGTCAAATTCACTAGCCATGTGTCTCGATCATAAGTTTCCACATCAACAACTAAGCCACATCAATGACACTCTACAATTTATGTGGAGGTGCCACATTCCTACCATGTGTGCCAGGCTTCTTTTTTTTGGGATCTTAGAAGGTTAGGACATTTTTTAAATGAGGCCAATGAGCCTATAGGCCCAATAATATCTTAGCCTATGAGCGCTAACATATTGTCCCCTATATGACCATGGGAGATGACTATGTAATTAACCTTCTCAACAATTGGCATTCTTGTCTTCTTCCCCTTTCCACCTTTTCCTCCTGAAATTTTATTCTGGATTTTTGCAGTCAGATATCGAATCTCAAGTTTTGTAGATGGCGTTTCCCTCCTAAGATTCTATTTTGCGATCCAATGGTCATGGTTGAATCTCAAATCCTGGATCTTAGAGCTTTTAGATGGTGTTTCCTTCCTAATATTTGCTTCAGCAGTCCAATGGTCATGGTCGAATCTCGGACCTTGGATCTCAGGGCTTCTAGATGGTGCTTTCTTCCTAAGCTTTGATTTCACAGTATAATGGCCAATGGGCTCTTAGTGATGTTTCCACAGAACTGTGACCAAGGTTATAACTTTTCATACTGTATTATACTTCAAATAATGTTTTCTTGTCATTCCTTGGGAGTTAGGAAAAGTGTCATATCTCATTGGGAATTTATTTGAGTGGGATAGACAACTATACACTTTGCATTCTCATTTGGACCAAGGAATTTAAAAATAAATTCCTTCAAATATGGACTACTCAAATGTGAAAATTCAACCATGACATCAGGCTAATCAACAAGACATGACAACATATATTCAACATTGCAATAATGATATTAATGAAAACATATTTAAAAGCATCCCCCTAATCTTGACATCAATGAAAACACATCCTAAGAAATATTCCAACACACTTTACAATCTCCCCCTTTGGCATTGATAGAAACAACACTAGGCATTGTTAGTCATTGGTGGATTTGGATTGGACTACCCCTATTAGGTTGCAAAAGCTAATGTTTATCTAATGCCTAATTACTCTCCCCCTTTGACTTCAATGGAAAAGGGTTATTTCTACTCAAACTACATTATATACTCACTCTCCCCCATTGTGCGCGTTCTCTTAATATTGATACCAAATCTTTAGTTGTTGTGTCAATATGATAGCACATCAATGATTATTCCAAACAAAAAATATTTCCCCTATGGTACCAATTAACTAAGTGGTATTTCTACTATTATACAACTAAACCAATGCAAACTAGTGGTTGTTCCAAGAGTTAAATTCCCCCCTACTTTAATATGATAGGTTGTTCATGCTAATGATGCTGAAAATAATTGTTTCAACCACTTCTGTGAAATGAGTCATGTGGTATAAGGCAAGCAACCTTTAAATGATACCAATTTACATGAGGTAACCATATTAGGCAATCAAAATTTCCATTTTATCTTCTTTCATGGAAAAATAACTCCCCCTGAACACATGTTACTATTGATATTGCAGCTCCCCCTTAATCCAAATCTATTTTCTTCTCTTTGACCTCCTAACATATAACTATTCCCGAAAAAATTGAGCAATTTTGTTCTCTTATTTTTCCTATTTGATATTTATATGGACCTCTATTTACTTCATTTCACTTGGGCCCTATGTTTATTTCATTATTCATGTTACATGTTCATATTGCAACAGTTGGTTCATGTCTATCATTCTTGAGTTTCCATTTCCTTGATTGCTCCCTCCATTTCTTTGTTCATCTGAGGTTGTACCTGCATCTAAGATCCCCCTACCAAGCCAATGTCCAATTTGTTGTCATGTAACATTAATTTTGTAATCTGAACTATCCAAGTCTCTACTCTTTACTTTTTCTCACAAATATTCTAGTTGTTATGATTTCTCCAACAGGGCATTCTTGTTTTTCATTGTCCTTCTTGATATCAGTTGTTCTTCCTCTTTTCAAACAATGGGCTATATGCTATGACAACCACTAGTATTCCTCAACAAAATGTGTTGAAGCTTTTATTATTGCTTCTATTTGTATACATAGTCACACTTGTTGTCCTCTATTGGAAATATCACTAATGTGGACAAGGCTTCTATCTTATACAGTGCACCATGTGAATACTACATGGTGTGATGGATTGTAGTTGTGTATTGTTCCTTTCAAAGAGAATTTTAAGGAGAGATTTCTTTCAATATCTCATGGCCATTTTTACTTCCTTTCAGTACATATAAATTGTCTAGAGTCCCAATTTATCTGGCTACTAATTTTCAAGGGTCTTCTTTCCTTATTTTACATCTGTTAGAATTAAACACGACTTTGTGTTCTCTATCAACCATTTGGATTACACTTAGAATATTGTGCTTTACACCTACAACAAATATGACATATTTAGCTTTTCCTCTTTCATTATCAAGTCTAACTAATCCTTTGCCCATTATTATAGCTTATTTATTATCTCCAAGAGTGACATTGTGACGTTTGATTTCCTTTAGAGATAAAAATCCACCCTTATTTCATGTCATATGATGACATAATTCATTATCTATATACCATTTAATATCTCTATCTTTAGCAGACCAAGATAAAATGTACTTCTCTTGCTACTCTTGCTCCCTTCCCATTATCTTCTTACTCTTATGTTTGTTGATGACATTTGCTTCTATTTTCTTCTCCCTGATTTGAGTAGGTTCCTCTGATTTATTTTCATTAAAGACTCTATCAAGTTACTTCAAAAAAATTTTTACTTGTGCCCAACATTGTTATATATTTAACACTCAACATGATCTAAGAAGGGGGGAAAATATTTATGATTTCTTATAGCACTCTTATGATACCTTCTAGAGTTGTTTCTCACATACTCATTCTTTAAGATCTTAGATGATTTCTTACTTGTATTCATAGTATTTTGATTTCTTGAATAATGTTTACAATATATAACCTTATGGAAAAATATATTACAAGAAAAAAAATGTCCATAGAAAAAATTTAGATACCTGGGAGAAAAAAACCTTTGAGGAAAAATTATTTTCATTCTTTGTTGACTGTATTTTTGACGGGGGCATGGTTTTTATTGTTTTTTCACTTCATTGTTGTAGCTATTAGAATTTTTGTTATTAGCCATCCTTTATTTTTGTTGTTTCCTTGCTCGATCTCTACCAGTAGTACTTCTTTAACTTTTCTATAGTTCATCATTAAGTTCTTTCATGTTGTTAGTGTGGTTGGTTTGGTCATTAATTTGTTGATTTGTGGTTTTGTTTCTCACACAATTTAATTGATTATTAATTCCTTCAAGCATTTTGAGATAACTCTTAGACTCTTTTGTCTTTGATTTTCTTGCACATGATTCTTCCTTGACAATTTCATTATAATTTATGCCCATTTTAATGGATGGAGATATTTAGCTACTAAGAATATTATCCAACATTTCAGAACTCCTTCCAAACATCGGTTGATCATTTTCCTTCTTAAGATAATTTTTCGAGAAAATCATAGTTTCTAGTTTCTCATGATGATCTTCTCTTACATATATTCATCTTTTATCACTTCTTTCACTCTTTTATATTTTTCTAACTAGGTCTTCAGGATAACGATTATTTTCCTTAATCCATCAAAGTCATGTTCCTTGTTCTCATAGTCCTGCAACAATTACTTTTTTCTTTGATTTGTCACTGTAAGCCTCTTAATCTATTATAAAGAAAATATATTTTTTCTTCTAAAATGTATCTTCTCATCAATATCTTCTCAATCTAAATTTGTTACTTCTAATTCAGTGTATTGAGTCTCCATTTTCATGAGTGGAGATTCCTTTACAATTTCATTAGATGCATAGCTACTAATATCTTTAGATGATCTACTTATTTTTTTTCCATGCTCATAGGGTTTTCCCTTCTTCTCTATCAATACCATTTTTGAACTTGCATATGAATATTTAAAAGAAATATGAACCATTCATATACAATTAAAATAGAATAGTAGCTTACCTCTGGATTGCACTTATTCTACATCTTATTCACATTCTACCTCATCCTTTGAATATGAATTTTTCTTTGATGATGAAGAGGTCGAGTAACCATAACTAGGGGATCTTCTTCATCATCTGCTTCATTTGATTAAGCACTCATGGTTGTTGATCTTCTTTTATTCTTTCAGTAATTCTTTTTTCTGATATGACTTCTTTATCTTTGTTTCATAGGAAATGTGAAATCATCTCCCTCATAGATATATTGTAGCTTACCTAGCATTACTTTTGCAGTTTTAAAACAAATTATTACGTTTTGTTCTTCTTTCCATACACTACATATTTTCATACATCTGAGCCAAGATCCATTAGATAAAACTTCATTCTTACCTTATAGGTTTCATAATTTTATTGATTCGATAATGGTACTCCTTCTAGGAAAAATACATCTTGGAAAACCATGGCCCCTTGAGATCTACCTTTAAATGGTTAATTTTTTCCTAAAGTAACCCTCTCTGATACCAAATGTTAGAAACCAAGAAAATACTGAGCGGGGTGAATCAATACTTTACAAATTTTAATATTTTATTACTCAATCAAACACACTAAAAAATACAATAGTGCACCTATCACATAAATGTTGAACATGGTATGTTTACAAGAGAAAACTACAAATATTGTATTTATTATAATGTAAATACAAGCACCAACTTTAGTTTATTTTGTAGGAACCAACCTACAAGAGGCACCAAACCCCATTTTGTTTTCAAGCACCCACTTTTTGGAAGCATCAACTCCCATTGTTCCTTATAGTCACCAACCCGAAGGAGAAATTTATTCCATGATATTTAGAGGCACTAACCTTAAGGAGACACAAAGTCCATAATCTTTGCAGGCATTAACATAAAGGGCACACTAGTCCCATTCTTTGCAAGCACCCACTTGCTTCAGCCACTCAAATCCCTCTTTCATACATTTCCAGACTCAGATATATAGGAACATTCTTTTATATTTACACACTCATACTTCTTTAATCTATGATATTCTCTTCATTGTTTCTACTATTACACTTCTCACAGTCTCTTTAGCTCTCATCTCAACTAGATACCCATATGTAACTTAGATATGAAAACTGATATATTTTATTATATTTCCATGAATAATCAGCAATATCATAATACTTCACTCAATAGTTCCTTACTCAAACCTAATCTCAACATTTAGATATTCTATTTTTCAACTAAACATCTCTTCTCGTTTGGCCCAAATCTAATTTCAGTATTCAAATATACTCTACATCTCTTCTTTTGACCAATATCACTATTCATTTTACTCAGGCCCCTTTCTCATATACACAAGTTGAGCTCATACTTAAATAATTTTCCTCTGCTTTTATCATTTTTGACCCATTCTTTACCATGGCCGTTAGTTCATGGTTTTCACCCATGATAGTTTAGCTTGACTTGGTCACACAATGCATGAGAATGCACTCTTACAATGAGTTTTCTTCCATTCCACTATACATAAACAAAATCAGAAAGCCATGTTCAACTCAAATGCACAAAAACATACCATCTCTAATCTCTATCTTAATCAATTATTTCGTTCCATGTTCAATGGATCTACACCAGTTCAACGTTACACCTCAAAATTCAAAAAAAATTCCATGCTTCATGTAATTTGTGTTTTTATTTTACACCCACATATCTAAAATAAAATTCCCATTTAGATTTATTTTAATATGCATCCTATTGTTTTTGTGTGCAAAATCACTAAATTTCTAATCCCTTGTTATCTTCCCTAAGCACTTATGCTTGGCTCCTTGTGACTGACAAAGAGAAATGCAATCTTAATGGCTCTATCAGATCTCATGTATCAGGGATCTCACTTCTCTATGTGCATTTCTATTGGCCGAAAAGTATAGTTCCCTAATGATTAACCCTCAACACCCTATGACCTCATATATTACCATATTCATAGCACAACGTATATTGGGTCGCACCAAACCACTCTCACGCTTGTCGTGTTTCAACATCCCAATACTTTGATGCTTATCAATAACTTAATTCCCATGCTTCTATGTCGCAATGGCTTGATGGGACCTATATTATAGGCTCCATAACACTATAAATTATGGGCTTTTCACTTAACCCATTTAATTCTTATCACTACAAGACCTTTAAAAACATCCTCCTTGTGCAAATCCCAAGACATCTATACCATCCACATCATGCCAGTGTGAAATGATTAGAACCTACCGTGTTTTCCCTTTTTATAGATCAGCTACCACCTTGCACCACCTATCATGCCATTTGTATTTTCCACATGATACCAATATGGTTTTAAATCTCATACTAGAATTACACCTGACGATGATTTTCCCATCTGCTAGTCCACTACTCATTAGAAAAAAATGTTGTTGTTCATGTTAGCACCCAATCTGAACCTCCGGCTAAAAAAGGCAAATCAGGGTAACAGCTAAACCACGCTCAGCCTTGTAGCTAGCCCTACAAGGATAGGAGAGGGCTCTCTCCCTAAAAGAAATATTCAATAAAGTGCAATAGAAATCTGATATTAGGCTAGGTAAAGTGATAGGGATAAAAGGTTTAAATAGAATGAAATGAATAAATGAATTTCAGGGATGTGTGGGATATAAAGGGACAGTTGAAATGGGGAATTAAATCAGGACACAGGGTATTTCATGGGGCAAGATAGGCAGGAAAATTAGCATATAAAATTTAATAAGGATGGGATGGAAAGACTGGTGCGGAGTTGAAAAGGGCACTGTAAATGGATCCTTTTCAAACAGAAGAAAAAACATAGAGCATGAATGATTTCCCAAGGCAGAGCATATAAAATGGATTCTACCTTTCTATCTTGAAAGAATTCAAAGGAGATGTTTATGGATGAATGAAACACATAAAAATTCACATATGAAACAAAGGAGAAAAACAAATGCTAAATCTCATACCACATGGATCCCACAAGTCAGAGCTGCATCTCTTATTAATTCCTGTCAAACTGTACAATGTAGCGCAGAGATGTTATTTCCACACTATTCCCCTACTTTCTCAGACTTAGACCCTGTTACAAATGATTTACAATTACAATAAATAAGTTGAAATGTGGGAAAACAGATCGACGAAAATAGGGAATTGTTTAACAGCATTGAAAAACTGAAGAGCCAACCATCTGTCCTAAGAAGGAGCAGCGTTACATTTTGCCACTTGAATTTGCTGATAACCAATGAAGAGGTGAAACCTGTGGCGTAAATCCCTTTGAATCATAACTGAAGACAAAATAGGCAATCCAATCCTATTTCTTTACTGTTGTAGATATCTTCGTTTTAATTTAAGCTCTCGGCCTTTAACTGTTCGCTTTCCATTATTTCTTTATTCTCTGACCTTTAATAAAATGTCGTAGAAATAGAACTGAATGAAATTATATGCTTTGTGAAGGATAAAATTAATTTTAAATGGGAAAAAGGAAGGGAGATGGAGGTGGGACCCGCATATAAATCACAATCGCAATTGGAGCGGGGCGGATAGTGATCGCAATCGCAAAATTTGCGATGCGATCGAAGAGTTTGCGATGTGATCGGAGGATTTGCGATGCGATCGGAGGGATCTGCGATTGGTCGCATCGCAAATATTTGCGATGGGCTCATCGGGGCATACAAATGAATTTTGCGATTTGCGATGGTGCGATCAATCGCATTGGGGTATATTGCGATGGTGCGATCAAAGGAGGATTTGCGATAGGGAGCAGGGTTTATAAATTAAACTTTATTATAAAGTTTAAGGGTCATGGAAGAGGGGAAGTGGTTATTATGGTGGGGAATATATATGTAATAAAATTTACATCAAAGTTTAGGGGAAATGGAGGGGAAGTGGTTTGGAAAGATCACATTTGTATTTATAATGTGATTTTATAATTGGAAAGGGGGAAAAAGGGGAGGCTTAGGGATATGAAACTTTAATAAATCAAAGTTGAAGGGAAAAATGGGAAATAGGGGGTAAAGGGAATTTTACTTCATTTAAGCATAAATTTCAATCCAGAAGTCAGTTTTGAAAGTGTAGTATACCGTTGGAAAGCTCTTTCTGGGCTCTTTTTGCTGGATCTGCTTTGAAGATGATCTGGTGCTGAGCATGTTGTGGAAAACTTCTCTGAATGCAGGGACATCACTTTGTGGAGATACAGCTTCTGAATTGTGACTGAGAGGCAAAGTATTATATTTTCACCTCAAAACATGGTTTTGAGGTGACAATTACATCAAACTAGATGAATGATATTTCTGATCCTCCTGGTGCTGTGACTTTGTATTTATTGACTTCCTCATGACCTCGCTGATCTTATTGATATTTGACTCATTAATTTGACCATGGTGAGACCCTAGAAACTAATGAGGCCCATCCTATGACCTACTGATATGATTTTGAGAATGAATGACTAAAGACCATAGGGAGGAAAATCAGCAAGTACTTCATGAGGGAAAACTGATAACAAATTACTACCATCAATGAATCCATGACCTAGCGGAATGGTGAAATTGATTATTATGGGACTCCTAATATGCAAATGCAAAAGGGCAGTTTTGATCACTGATGGCAGTACGACTAGACTGACACTAAAATTGGCTCCAATGGGGATGGTAGCTCCTTGGAGGTGCCAAGAACACCGTAGACCAAGTAGCCTTGTCCATTGGGCATGGAGTCAAAAATACTGAAACAAGATCAATGCATACTGACTCTGACTGAAGGCTAAGACTGAAAAACCATAATAAAACCAAACTGACTCAAGACATGACTAAAACACAACTGACAAACTGGAAAAATGCTCATAATTGAGCTTATTCATCTAACCTACTCTAATTGCTGCATCCACCACTTAATCAAGTGAAATGGAACAACCAATGCAACCATGTAAGCATCCTGGCTGCTATTTGATTTCTCCCCAAGTGCTTTATGATACACAGGAAAAGGGAAGAACTGAAAGGCAACTCACAAGGAAACTTGGAATCAAGTTGAATGCTGATAAACTTGCAAAGCATGAATTGACTGGATGACTTCAAGAATACTGCGAAAGGATCTTCATAAGAATAGCTATTGATTTCCCTCAATACATCGCTGCTTTGGTCTAGGTAATCTCCACACCTTGATCTTAAAATTTTCCTCACATCTGCGCTGTCTTTCTTTGGTGATTGCAGCAAGCTATCAAAAGGATCCTGAAATTTGTGAATAACCAAACTCTATTGTTGATCCCAAACAAAAAAAAATTCTTCTTCATTAGTATCCTCATATGACTGCAAACCTTGATATGGGCTTTGTAATGAAACATCTGTTGAACGAGACAATGAAGTCGGCTGTCGAATAAGATTATTGTTAAAATTATTTTCTGGCACACGGTTAGCCAATGGAGAAGGAATTTTACAGCAAATATCATTCAACACACGAGCAATAGGATCATAGAAAACTTGAGAAGACTGCTGCAACGTATCTATTGAAACTGTATGACATTCTACAGGCTGCTCCTCTTTTTCTTTAGAGATATCACGTAGATTCTGCTTTATGAACTGAAATGTTTCGAAACATAAAGGTACTTAATCTTCTTGCATCATTAAATCATATGTTTCGGCTTCCAAACATTTATCTGTAATCTGACCTTCAATTGCGCTTAGTGGCTGCAAATCTAGAGCTAGGGAGGATTTTATATCGTAGATGATTTCATCAGTCGTTTCAGGGGAAGATTTCTCATAAACAACTTGCTCAAGAATTTCACTATCTATCTCAACCTCAACATTAAAACTGAGAAGTTGTTGATTTCTATGAAAGTTATCTTTGATGAACTGAATTGAAGCGAAACAAAGAGGCAAAGATCTTTCACTTACTTCCCAATTTTCCAGCCTTTCCTCATCACTGTCCTGGATGATATGCAATGGATTATTACTTCTTTCAAGCTATTGAGATGGAACTTCCTCCCACAAATCAGCAGTTGATTGTGCTACAAGACTAGCTTGTGTTTGGAAAAAATCATCATCATCGTATTGATCAAATTTTGGCAAATCATCAACATAAAACATATCATCAAGCATACAAGTCACATCAAGAGATTTCTCATCTCCAAGATGTTCTATAACACAGTCATTGTTAGATGGATGAAAACTGGGAAAATGTTTTGGATCAGCCACTTTTTCTTGAACATCCATTTCATTCCTGGCAGTGATTTTCCGCACCATATTTTCCACTGCGTTTACCAAAAGGTCAAGCTTTACCTCTAAAGGTGTCAGGTGCTCTACATCATTCTTCTTTTCTTCTTCCTTTAGATTTTCTCTTCTGATCAACAAATTAGCTTCTACATCTACTGCACTGTTATGTATCTCTTCAAGTGTTACTAAGTTCCTTTCTCTCAGCTGAAACTCCATTTCTGGATCAAAAGTGCCCGGGTAATATAAGAGAGCCGAGCCAGGAGGGGGTCTTATATTGACAGGTATCGAATAATAGACTCGATTAAATCTGGCAAAAAAATGTTGTACTGTTTCCCCTAACTGTCTTTTCAGTTGGGCATACTCGTCTAAAATCAGGAACAGGTTTTGTCTAACCACCCATCTGTCGAGGAAAACTCTGAAGAACTGCTGGAATTCTGAGATGCTAGCATCAGGCAGGGTTTTGAACCAACTCTTGACTTTGCCTTGAAAAGAAAGAGCAAAAAGCATAATACTAACATCTTCTTCATCAACCTCAAAAAGTTCTAGGAAAGTCTCAACATTCTGCACATGTTGCTCAGCGTTGACATTGTTACATTCACCATCAAATCTCGGCAAATATAGGTAATAATTTGCAGGGAAAGCATGAAGTACAAAAGGTAAAACAAGAGGTTTATACCTATCCGGGACTATAGAAGGTCTAGGAGTATATACAAGAGCTACGAGATCAGTTTGGGTCTCTTTAGGCTGATCAATATGAAGAGAGTCATAATATGATTTGGGAAAAGTATGAAGGCCAGGATCAAAGGAAAAATCAGTGTTTACACTTTTTGAATAGGTTGAGTGAAAATTTTGATCACCTTTATCATACAACAAATTCTGAAAAACTTTCCGGACAGCTTCAATAAAAGCAAAGAAGTAATTTACAAGAAAGAAGATTAGATCCTGAATACCATTCCACTTTGGATACCTGAACTTTGTGTAAGATCATTCCATTTAAGATTCGGTCCTCCAGTGGAGTCTTTACATTGAGTTTTGAGTCACCAGGTGAATGATTTCAGCCTTTTTATGTCTGATCGTCGTCCACCATCAACAATCAGATACAATACTTTATCATTCTTTACCGGGGAGGATAATCTACTGTTTTAAATTAAAAGTTCCCCAGTATGGTCACCAGAGATGTTAGCACCCAATCTGAACCTCCGGCTGAAAAAGGAAAATTAGGGTAACAACTAAACCACGCTCAGCCTTGTAGCTAGCCCTACAAGGACAAGAGAGGGCTCTCTCCGTAAAAGAAATATTCAATAAAGTGCAATAGAAATATAATATTAGGCTAGGTAAAGTGATAGGGATAAAAGGTTTAAATAGAATGAAATGAATAAATGAATTTCAGGGATGTGTGGGATATAAAGGGACAGTTGAAACGGGGAATTAAATCAGGACACAGGGTATTTCATGGGGCAGGATAGGCAGGAAAATTAGCATATAAAATTTAATAAGGATGGGATGGAAAGACTGGTGCGGAGCTGAAAAGGGCACTATAAATGGATCCTTTTCAAACAGAAGAAAAAACACAGAGCATGAATGATTTCCCAAGGTAGAGCATATAAAATGGATTCTACCTTTCTATCTTGAAAGCATTCAAAGGAGATGTTTATGGATGAATTAAACACATAAAAATTCACATATGAAACAAAGGAGAAAAAAAAATGCTAAATCTCATACCACATGGATCCCACAAGTCAGAGCTGCATCTCTTATTAATTCCTATAAAATTGTACAATGTAGCGCAGAGATGTTCTTTCCACACTATTCCCCTACTTTCTCAGACTTAGACCCTGTTACAAATGATTTACAATTACAATAAATAAGCTGAAATGTGGGAAAATGGATCGACGAAAATAGGTAATTGTTTAACAACATTGAAAAACTGAAGAGCCAACCATCTGTCCTAAGAAGGAGCAGTGTTACATTTTTCCACTTGAATTTTCTGATAACCAATGAAGAGGTGAAACCTGTGGCGTAAATCCCTTTGAATCGTAACTGAAGACAAAATAGGCAATCCAATCCTATTTCTTTACTCTTGTAGATATCTTCGTTTTAATTTAAACTCTCGGCCTTTGACTGTTCGCTTTCCATTATTTCTTTATTCTCTGACCTTTAATAAAATGTCGTAGAAATAGAACTGAATGAAATTATATCCTTTGTGAAGGGTAAAATGAATTTTAAATGGGAAAAAGGAAGGGAGATGGAGGCGGGACCCACATATAAATCGCAATCGCAATTGGAGCGTGGCGGAGAGTGATCGCAATCACAAAATTTGCGATGCGATCGGAGGGTTTGTGATGCGATTGGAGGATTTGCGATGTGATCGGAGGGATCTGTGATTGGTCACATCAAAAATATTTGCGATGGGCTCATCGGGGCATACAAATGAATTTTGCAATTTGCGATGGTGCGATCAATCGCATTGGGGTATATTGCGATGGTGCGATCAAAGGAGGATTTGCGATAGGGAGCAGGGTTTATAACTTAAACTTTATTATAAATTTTAAGGGTCATGGAAAAGGGGAAGTGGTTATTACGGTGGGGAACATATATGTAATAAACTTTATATCAAAGTTTAGGGGTAATGGAGGGGAAGTGGTTTGGGAAGATCGCATTTGTATTTATAATGCGATTTTATAATCGGAAAGGGGGAAAAAGGGGAGGCTTAGGGATATGAAACTTTAATAAAGCAAAGTTGAAGGGAAAAATGGGAAATAGGGGGTAAAGGGAATTTTACTTCATTTAAGCATAAATTTCAATCCATAAGTCAATTTTGAGAGTGTAGTATACCATTGGAAAGCTCTTTCCGGGCTCTTTTTGCTGGATCTTCTTTGAAGATGATCTAGTGCTGAACATGCTGGGGAAAACGTCTCTGAAGGCAGGGACGTCACTTTTTGGAGATACAGCTTCTGAATTGTGACTAAGATGCAAATTATTATTTTTTCACCTCAAAACATGGTTTTGAGGTGACAATTACATCAAACTGGATGAATGATATTTCTCATCCTCCTGGTGCTGTGACTTTGTATTTATTGACTTCCTCATGACCTCGCTGATCTTATTGATATTTGACTCATTAATTTGACCATGGTGAGACCCTAGAAACTAATGAGACCCATCCTATGACCTACTAATATGATTTTGAGAATGAATGACTAAAGACCATAGGGAGAAAAATCAGCAAGTACTTCATGAGGGAAAACCGATAACAAATTACTACCATCAATGAATCCATGACCTAGCGAAATGGTGAAATTGATTATTATGGGACTCCTAATATGCAAATGCAAAAGAGCAGTTTTGATCACTGATGGCAGTACGACTAGACTGACACTAACAGTTCACAATGCCCTTCTAGTTTAGTGGTTCATTTAACAGATACATCACTTGGTGGTCCATCATTTTCTAGAGATATTTCTCCCTCTATCAGCTTACTACCTGTTAGCCAAGTTCCAATGTCCAGGTTCCTTGATAGGCTAGTGAGGGACCCATCTGTCATGTCACCTTCCATCAATTTTGACATGTCATCTATTGTAGCTAATGAAAATTTTCCATCTATCCTCCTACACACGTGGCTGCCGTGTGTCACTCACCATTTTTCCATTTGGCCATTCAAAAACATCAAATCCACTTTCCATGTGTCCCACTCATGAAATTTTAATCAAAATCATAAGACACGAACCTAGTCTACCACTTTGCAGAATTAAATTCGTAATTATAAAAATAATAAAAAACATGCAATAAGAAATAACGTACATGCACATAGTATTTTTCCAGGGGAAACAAACTGTTAAAAACCCATTATGCATGCTTTCATTAATATGATAAATAGAGATGTATTACAATTGCTAGCTCACTTTGAGCTCAACCTGCAAGTGAATAACCTCTCTCTTTGCTCGTTGAGGAGATCCGACCCAGAATTAGTCAATTTATCCCTCTAATTGAGCCCTTGTTCCCTTGCACAATTCCTTGAGAAATTAGGCCCCTATTATTTTGAAAATTCCTCAAATTTATTGACAATTTCCAAGGTTGATCATCTGACTGCACGCAACACATGTACAGTCAAGACTAGTCTACAAATGATGTTACACTTCCTTGGAATCTCCACTGTTGAAATTTGCAACATGAAACGGTGAAATTGGCATTCATAAACAACACACACACTGGTTTGGGATCATAGTTCACACAGTGATGGATCCTATCGACACATTAGTGTGCAAGCCAATTTTTTAATAAATTGGAAAATTAATTGTAATCTTGTATTATAACAACTTGTAATAGTTAACTAAGTGTGATAGACTTAGTTAACTCAATAATTCCGAGTTGAGGATCAAAGGATAGGCATGTAGAGCGATTATATTATTAACAGGGTCTATTTGCAGTTGTAGCACTAGTGTAGTGTGATTGGGATCATTTAACTCACATTAATTGAGTTAAAATCAATTTAACTAGCTCTAACTATTTGATGAGCTAGTGGAAGATCCAGTGAATTAAAATAGATTTAATTCACCAATAGTGATCTACCAAGTAATTGATGATTCACTATTTATAGCTGCATGCATGATAATTCAAGGCAAGTAAACTATCAGTTGTATTTTTAGAAAATTGCCTAGATGCAGTTATATAACCACAGGAAGCCCATGATGAATTGCACTATCGAGGAAGGCTGAATTTCCTTATTAATAGGGGTTTAATTCTCTAGGTATTGCGTAAGCAAGGTAGGCTGATAATTGGCTATGCGTTTGTCCAATTTTTCCTAGATCAGTGTGAAGCAATTGGTAGAGTATATGAGGTTGTGGGGATCACAAATACATTGTATTGTTTCATGATTCATTGGTTGATTATCCAATAAATATGGAGGGTTTTTGAGAATTTTCTTTCCCTAGAAATATCTGGTGTTGTGTATTCATTTAATTCTTTCTTTGACTTGCATGTGATTGAACGATCATGTTCTATATTCTGCAAATATTGTATAAGGATTCAGTATCTTGCTATAGTACATTGCATGATCGGATTGAGTCCATTGATATAATTTCTACATGGTATTATAGCTATGTTAGATATTTTAAACATGGTATTAGAGTGCTGGGAATCACAATAGTGGAGAAGAAATTGAGTTTGTGTTGAATAGTATTCAAATTTGTAGATACTTTCTTTGGAGCTATAAGTTGATAAATATGTCTTTCAATGGCTTGAGACTCAAATATGTACTCGAGGCAAGTTCAAATTATATTGCATGGAAGGACGGGATGGAGGCAATGTTGGAGGAAAATAGGTTGAAGTAATTCATAGATAATGATATTCCCAAGCTTGCAGCAACAGATTCCTAACTTCTTGATGCATGGCAGAAGAAGGTAGCAAATGTGAGGAGGATATTGTTAGAGGGAGTTCGAGATCATATTGTCTTGAGTCTCCATGGAAAAGAAAATCCATATGCTATGTGGAAGGCCTTGACATATCAGTTTCAAAGAAATTGACCACATAAAATTGGCACTTAAGGACAAGCTCAGGAAAATCAAAATGGAAAAGGGCGACACAATCCAAAAATACTTTACCAAGTTCACTCAATGTCGAGATGAGCTTGGAAGTGTTGGAATTACTATAGCTGATGGTGACTTGGTGAGCCTAGCACTTCTAGGCCTTCCCAAGAGCTGGAATAGTCACCAGGACTCAATGAATGAGACAGAGAAGTTACCAGATTGGGAGCAACTATGGTCATATTTAGTACAAGAAGAGTTTCGATGGAATACTAGGGATGGATCCTCATCCAAGACTACTGATAAGGAAAATTGTGCCTTGGATGGTAAGGAAAGGAAGGGGAAGGGGAAGAGATCCCATTCCAAATCTGAGACCGGAAAAGAAGGCAATAATTGTGACATGTCAAAGGTGAAATATTTTCACTGTCATGATAATGGACACTATGCCACAAATTGTCCACAAAATAAGAACAAAAAGAAGGCTCCAGGAGTTGTAGCAGGTGAAGCTTCGGCCTCAAAATTTTAGTTGGACTTCTCTCTCATCACATGCATGGTGTCAAATTTGATGTGATCTTTGTGGTACTTGGATAGTGGAGAATATTTCCACATAACAGGAAACAAAGAACTCTTTAGTAGCTTGGAGGAGAAATATCTTCGTAGGCACATCGAGATGGGTGATGACGGGAGGTATAATGCTACCAGGATTGGTATAGCTAATTTCCAGAGACTTTCAGGTAAACCTTTCATATTAAAATATTTCATGCATGTACCGGGCTTGAAAAACAATTTAGTTTCAGTTGCTATGCTGGAGGATCTTGGATATGATGTGGTTTTCAGTGAAGGAAAGGTGTTCCTTTGTCATAAAGCCACAACACAGGTAAATAAGATTAGGGTTCATGTGAAGAATCTATATAAACTTGATGTATATGGTTGCGCATCATTGAGCGGTAAAGAAGGGAAGGTGGTCAACCGGGATTCAGGTGAGTTATGGCACATGAGATTGGGCCATCTACACCACAGTGCTTTGAAGATCATGCAAAATATTTCTACAAGTCTTCCAAAGGGTCCACTTCCACATATAGACACATGCAAGGGATGTACCATGGGGAAGTATGAGAAAGCCATGCGATTGTAATTTGAGAGGGAGATTGACTTGAATGAAGATGAAGAACTCTTAGTTCCAAAGGATGAACCTCAGGATGTGGAGCAGCCACAAGTAGAGGATCATGGAATGGCAGAAACCACTCATGCAGAGCTACCAACCAGAAATGGTAGGAAGCTCACCAAAGAGGCTAACAGATTGCTACTAGATGTGATAGAGCATGTAGGTACACCCACATCACAACACATGTAGAGAAGGTCCACAAACATGTATATTGGAGACATGGCTCTTATGAGAAAGTGTATTGTGACAGAACCATCCTCTTTTGAGGAAGCAGTGCAAAAACCAACATGGGTTGATGCCATAGTTGAGTAGTATGAATCCATTATCAGAAACAGTGCATGGGAAGTGGTCCCAAGGCTAGTGGGGAAGTAAGTGGTTGGATCTACGTGGATCTAAAAGGTGAAGCAAGCAGAGGCCTCTAGGAGGGGAAAATTTCGAGCCAAATGGGCAGAGGGAGTACATGCATCTATACCTCCAGGTTTGAGGTGGGGTGATGTGGAGATATGATCCCAAGAAAAAATTTGGGTAGGGTCCAATGAGATAATGTGTCTCATGGATAAAACCTGGCTACGAGGAGCCCATAGTAAAATAGTAGTAGGAAATATTGGTTAGATCAATGCAGTCAGATGTCAGGAGGAAAAAAATCAGAGTGACAGGTGTCGAATACTAGAGTGCAGATTAGAGTTGGAAGCAATGCATAGTGCATGGATGCAGATGTCATCAACGCAAAGAGTCCAATATACATGTGCAGTATCTAGCAGTAGTCAGAGGAATCTGATGACAGATTCATTATATTGATTCAGTTGTTTGGAGGCTATTCAGTTTTAGGAGAGTTGCATGTGCGAAAAACACTAGAGTGGTCTTGCATGCATGAACATTCCAAAGGTATCGGATCGGGATAGATTGATTCCTTTCTTGTTGAGAGGGAGTGTTGAAATTTTCAAAAAGAAACAATGAAATTGGAATTTAGAAACAACACACACACTAGTGTGGGATCACAGGTAACACAATGATGGATCCTAGCGACACATTAGTGTGCAAGCCAATTTTTAAATAAATTGGGAAATTAATTGTAATCTTATCTCCTAACAACTTGTAATAGTTAACTAAGTGTAATAGAATTAGTTAGATCAAGAATTTCGAGTTGAGGGTCAAAGGATAGGCATGTAGAGTGATTCTATTATTAACAGGGTCTAGTTGCAATTATATCACGAGTGTAGTGTGTGTGGGATAAATTAACTCACATTAATTGAGTTAAAATCAGTTTAACTAATTCTAAATATTTGATGAGCTAGTGGAAGATCAAGTGAATTAAAATTGATTTAATTCACCAGTAGTGATCTACCAAGTAACTGATGATTCATTATTTATAGCTGCACTCATGCTAATTCTAGTGGAGACCCAGTTGAGACAAAGGTTCAAGGCAAGTAAATTATCATGTAATATTCCCAATTAGCCCAAGCTAATGGGAATATACAATTTTGTTTCATTTTTCTGTTTCATGAATAAAATTGTAAAGGAGGATCAATAAAACTCCTAAACAACAAAATAAATCAATGCCACATGTAAACAAAGCTAAATCTGGGCTATTTACATAAGCAAACTTAGGTGTGAAAGAGGCTGGATCATTTGACCAAGTCAACCAGGACCAAATCAACAACGTTGTCTAGATACAGTGCATCTCCTAGATGCATAGCGTAGTTTTAGATGGAGGCTACACATGTGAAAGGAGCTAAATCATTGAGATGGTTTAGTGTTTTGCAATACTTCATCTTAAGGAAGAGGAGGACAACAGACTAAGGTTTTTGATGTGTTTACATTTTGTTAGTCCCCTAAATTGCATTCTTTTTTACCATTCTTCCCTTCCCAAATTGTAATCATTTACCCTGTTTTACCTATCTTATGCACTCTCATCCTACAATAGTGCGAGAACGATGACACGTTTTGCATAAACTTCATATTTTACATTTTTAACTCATCTTAGCATTTATTAACTACCTATTATGTGATTTCTTACTTAGAATTACTTTCGTAACTTATCGTTACCTCCTATGCTATTTAATAGATGATCACTTATCTTGATCGCTAATTTTTAGCGCAGAATAGATCCCGCACTAGCACCAGCGCCGTGAATCTTGGCAGCGAATCCGGATCACTTGGGTTGCTGCCTATTTTGTATACGATCAATGAGGATATATCCGAAGGCAGCTGAGTCCCAGCTATGACAGCAGGTAAATTGAGAGTAGCTAAGATCGGACTTAAGAGAGATGAACAGCTGGAGATAGTCGCGGCCTATTTTGTTAAAATTGATTTAATTTTGAAGGCCGAAACCTTATTCTGCAATTGGTCATGTAATTTGTTATAATGATTTCTGTAATTAGCTATGTAATGGTAAACAATCCTTTTGGTATGCAGCCAAAAGGATCTATATAAGAAGAAATGTAAATAAGACAAACAGTTCAATGTTTTTAAGAATCGAATAGATCAGAGAATAGAACCAGGAGGCGGTAACAGGAATGTCTTGTGTTATCGCCCAAATCTGGGCTGGACATGTAATCGCGCATGTAATTGTTTTAAGAATATAATAAGAAGAGCTTCGCCTCATGTTCTGTACATTTTATCATTTGGCTTAAATATTTGATGAGTTAATTCTGATTAGCGTTTTCGTTTGAAAGGGAAACGCGCTGGTTGGCTAAGGGCCCAGCCAATCCAGCACGTTCTCCCTCCTTGTTGTTCTTGTAATTTATGTTTTAAATTATCAAGTGTGATTTAATTTGCAGTATTTGAATTTTTGTTTGAGTGGAAGCATATCTGCTGCATGAAGTAGTTAAGTTACTTTTTGCATGGTTGATTTATTTCCCTTCCCTGGTTCGAGCAGGAGGAGTTACCTGCCCCAGTGCATGTTGGTGTGCTATTCATTTTTTGCATGATCTGGTTTATTTCCTCTGCCTGGTTTGTTCCTGCACTAGTGCATGTTGGTGTGCTATTTATTTTCTGCACATTGGTTTGGTTTCTCCCTGGTGCAAGCAGGAGAACTGTTCTCGCACCAGCACTAGATAATATGATGTAGCAAGCCTTTTTAGCTTACTTCTAACAGCTTTCTTGCTTTCAGTCATATCTTAATTAAAAGAGAATGTTTTCTTATTTTCTACAGATATTCATCTTTACTGATAGATGATTTGGTTTTATCACACTGCAGTAATGAATCATTGATTTCAAGGATCAAAATTTAAAGTGCAAGAAGCTCAGATCGAGTACAAGAACTAGTTTCTTGGTATTTGATTTGAGTGCTTCGGACTTGAGAAAGTTCCAAGCCCTTGCACGAAGAAAAACATTTTTTAGTAAAGAAATTACTTTACACTTTCTGCATAAATCGTTGTTCTTGCACTAGTGCAAGATCGATTTTCGCAAGAAGGATATCTTTACATATGCAGGATTGAAGGGGCACATTTGTTGAAAACTGCTAAGGTGTCTTTGCTGGAGGAAACACATTCTTAGTAGCTAATCAATATTTAGCTAGAGTGATTGCTCCTCTTTATTTCTGAATCTCTTTTGCAAGTACATTTCTTCTTGTTCTAGCCTCATATTGTTTTGATGGTTTGATTTTCCTCTTTCTTCTCTAAAGTTTGATTCTGCAATTCTTCTTTTCAAAAGTAGGAGTTGATATTAAAAATATACTAATCCCCCGGGTTGACAATTAAGTGTTGAGGATTTTTACTTAAGTGTAATTCCTGCCCCCAACATTTTGGCGCCAAAGCCGGGGAGGTGATTTGATTTGGTAAGAATTTTCTGATTGTATAATATAGGTAAGTTTCCTTTATTTTTGCAAGTATTTTTGAAGGAGTTTTTACTAGTGTTGATTGATTTTTTACAGCATTTTTTACTATAAATTGTTTTTATATTTTTCTTTCTTTTTTTGAGATGAATGCCTAGGAAAGGTAAGGGTTCGAAGCCTACTAAGGGCCAAAAGAATTTTTCTCACATTGGGTCTCCTTCTACAAGCAGGAAGCCCAATTCAATCCAAACCCATCACGCAGGAACAATCCACCTGGATTCTGGTACTAACAGCTCAGGTGTGCATCAGCCTGTGGAAAGCGGTACAAGCAAGAAGGAAACAATGGCAGACCAAGGAGATCATTTGGAAGGGACTGGTGACAACCAGGTAAGTGAAGGACAATCTACTTTTGTGTTTCTAATTGTGGATCCTAATACTGTGTCACAGATGAAGAATATTCCACCGTCGGCTCTCCCTCAATTCCATGGTAAAGTTCATGAAGACCCTGACTCTTTTCTATTTGAGTTCGATATTTTGTGTAGAAGTTATGATTATGCAACTGAGGCTCAGAAGTTAAGATTATTTCCTGTTACCCTCAAGGACTCATCTTTACGCTGGTTTATGGGGTTAGGAGGAAACACCATAACTTCCCGGGACTAGATGAGGGCGGTATTTTTGTCTAAATATCAAGAATATTGTAAAACTTAGGACATGCAAGATGAAATTTTTACAATCATACAAGATGATGATGAAATTCTTGAAGATTATTTGGAAAGATTTATGTATATTTTACAAAGGTCAAAACTTAGGCTTGATCCCAACACTATTAGAACCTTGTTCTTAAGAGGACTTACTGATAATGCTAGAAACAATTTGAATCTGTTAGGACAAGGTGATATTTATCAGCAAACTTTAGATCAAATTTGTGAATTATGCCAGAAATTTTCAAGGAATCAATATAGATCCGGTAGAGGAACTCAAAAATTAAAATATAAAAATTGAATCTACTGATGCTATGATTATTGGACCGGAAAATAAAATGGAAAACATGAAAATTGATATAATGAACACTATTACTAAACAATTATACTCTTTAAAATTTCAACAAAAACTTATGAAGGAACAAGAGTAATTATGTATTTTCTGTCCTAAATGCAGAGACAAGCATCCCCATAGAGAATTCCCTCTTAACTTGAAAGAAACTAATACGTGTGCTATTTTTGCATAAGACCATATCACAGAAAAATGTCCCTCTATACCTGGACTTAAAGTAGTATTTACAAGGGGGGAGCCTGAAGCTGAACAATTGTATGATATGGGAGCAAGAAGACAATGGCCTCAGGTAGGTGCAGGTATGGCTCTTGAATTTCCTCCACACTATTTTGGTTATAATCCACATGCATATTCATATCCTAATTCTCATCAACAGTGGCAGTATGGAAATCAGTATCAGCATGGGCAACCTTCCCAACCATGGAAACAGGGTTGGAAAGGCCCAAATTATTCTCCATATTCCTACCAGCGACCTATGCAACCATATCCATCTACACATGTACCTTATCCAATGCCTCAACTTCCGAGTCAGACTACCCCATTACCTTTACCTCCACCCTTCTGAACTCCTCAGTTGCCTGCTCAACCTACGCCTAATCCTAATAATAATAATAATAAAGCAGTGAAAATGATCCATGTAACAAACCTATCATTGCCATTCGAATACCAGTATATTCGAGTTGGAGTTCAAGATATTCAATTAAGATCAGGAAGGACTTTAATTCTAGAAAGTCAGAAACAACCTATGGTGATTGTTGAAGAGAAAGGGGAAGAGGAAAATCTTAACCATTCTCTTAAAATTTTCACTAAGCAGCCCTTACCCTCTGAGTCCTTGCCATCTTCTTCCAACCAGCCTCCCTTTCCAGAGAGGCTAGTAACAGAAAGAAGAGAGCCTGTTTCTGAGACTCATTTGGCATCAGAACGATGGAATATTTTCATTAAGATACCTTTTCTCCAAGCCATTAAAGAGATCCCCATTTGTACCAAGATTATTAGGGAACTCTGTCTCAAGAAACCTGGGAGGAAGAGATTGGAACCCAAAACTATTCAATTTGTTGGTAGGGCAGCAGAGTTAATGATGGGATGTGTGTCTGTGGAAAAATATATTGATGCCAGAAACCCTGTTGTCACAATTCAGATTGGTAATGTCCTTGTCTCTAACGTTCTTATAGACCTGGGGGTAGCCATTAATGTAATGACTAAGCAAACCATGGATCAACTTCGGTTATCTCATCTTCGCCCTACTCCCACTATGCTTTAATTAGCAGATAGATCCAAAATTAATCCTGAAGGAGTATTGGACGATGTGATCATCTCATTAGATTTTTGGGAATATCCTAATAATTTCATTTTGCTTTAGCCAAAGAACCCGGTAGGAGGACATCCCTTGATCTTGGGTCGACCATGGCTTGCTACAGCCGATGCATATATTGGATGTCGTTCCGAAGATATGTATATTTCACATGGAGATTCTAGGAAGAAAGTTACCTTATACCCCCCTGCCAGATCCATTCAGGACCTTCGAGACACTTTATGGTTGGACCAAAGCAGTGATGAGGAGACTTAGTCTATTTCTCTTATTCATCATTATACTGGGTCTTCGCAAGAAGATGAGATTCAAGATTTCCTGAACAATCTAGACACCATGCCTAACTTTGAGCCTTTGAGCCAGATTTTTAGCCTAGATTTCCAAGAAAACCATGATTCTCATTCTTTTATACCGATGTCTTTGACCACTCCTTAGAGTACTCTAGAGCCTGATACTACTCTTGTTTATATTAGTCCTGGTAAGTCTTTGCATATCAGTTCAGATTTAGACCTATCTCAGCAAGAGCAGCTTGTGAATTTGTTGCAAAACCATCTTAGTGCATTTGCTTGGGGCTATGAAGACATGAAAGGTATCCTTCCTGAAACTTGTACACATCATATATATATTCAGGAAGGGACCCAACCTGTCCGAAAACCCTAAAGACAAATGAATCTAGCTCTAAGAGATGTCGTGAAAGAAGAAATACATAAACTTTTAGATGCTAGTTTTATCTATCCTATTTATGATAGTTAGTGGGTCTCTCCATTAATGCTAGTGCCTAAGAAAGATGGAAGGTGGCGTATTTGTATTGATTATCATGAATTAAACAAAGCCACTCTCAAAGATTACTTCCCTCTCCCTTTCATTGACCAGGTGCTTGATACCCTTGTAGGAAAGAAATATTTCTCCTTTTTGGATGGTTTCAGTGGCTATAACCAGATACAGATTGCCCCCGAAGATCAGGATAAAAATAATTTTACATGCCCATGGGGCATCTTTGCTTATAAATTGCTTCCCTTTGGATTATTTAATGCTCCGGCTACCTTTCAAAGGGAAGTCTTTGCTATTTTTGCTGATCTTGAATTTGTAGAAATTTATATGGATGACTTTTCTGTGTTTGGTAATTCTTTTCAGGAAGCTCTCGAAAATTTGGAGAAAGTACTTCTTCGTTTCTAAGAAGCCCACCTTGCTTTGAGTGAAAATAAATGTAGATTAATGTGCAAAGAAGGAGTGGTACTTGGCCATCTGATTTCTGAAAAAGGTATCCAGGTTGATCCAGCAAAGATCGAAATCATTATGCATCTTCCTGCACCCAAAACTCAAAGGAAAGTAAGAGGTTTTTTAGGACATGCTGGTTACTATATGTTAAACACCATGTTGAAGCACACACATGGTGTATGAGGAGAAGAATGCACACACACACAAGAGACTCAACACAATTAAAGATAAGCGTGAGGCTTTCTTATTTTCCATTATACAAAGATGTACATTTATAATACAATGGTGTGACTCTTGGTTTCACATTCCAAGGTCACTTGGACTCCATTGTGACTTTTTGCATTCCACACCTACCCATGTAGGATTAGGTGTTCCAACATCCCCCCCTTAATCCGAAGGGGTATGTGTGAGTCCAAGAAGAGAGTTGTAATACAAATCTGCAAAGTATACATGGCAGCACTTGGGCTGAATCAACTCTCTGAAATGTTGGAAAAAGAGGTGGTTTTAGGATGACCACAAACACTGGAACGCAATACTTGTTGCAGTTCCCGGAACTCTTCCAAAACTGGCAAGAAGCTGAAGGCTTCTGCTAGAGGAATTGTCCCTCATAAAAAAGGGAGACCTTCAACCTAAAAGAAGGGAGGTCTACTACCTGTGGTGGTTTTAGGTTGTCCACCAACCAAAGATGATGGTTTTAGGTTATCCACCAACCAAAGATGATGGTTTTAGGTTATCCACCAACCGAAGGTATGCTCATGGGCATCCGTGTCTCTCGGCTACATCTCTTAACCGTAACGACGAATTGTGGCCTGTGCTCGCTTGAACTGCTGGCTACAACTCTGAATCTGGAATGACAGGTTGTGGCTCAGAGTCGCTTGATGTGGTTTCGAAGCTTGTAGATGACCACCATTTTCCCCTCTGTCAGATACAAGGTGAGATGATGGCGAAAACTCAACTGCAAGATTGTTCAATATTCTAGAACAATTTCTGACATATGACTTAAACATCTTCTTGGTTGTTGATCCCATTGCCAAGAAGCGATCCATCCAAGATGAATCTTGTTCTTGCAGGAGGCTTGTTTTTGAAGCATCTATGTGAAGAATGGGTGTGTCGACCACAGTGCTTGCATAGGTGAAGATTGAAACAGTGATCTTTCATATGGCCAGCTCGATCGCCGTGCTGGCATTTTCAAATCCGTTGTTGTTGTGGAACGACTCTGGGGAACAATGGCAGTGAACCTGGTGACCTGTCATACAAGAATCCGGCACTCTGAAATATGATGGGCTTGGTGTAGTCTGGAATATGAAAGGACACATCCTTGTCATATCCAAGACCAGTTCGGTGCTTGTTGTGGACAAGCTCTTCCCAAGGTCTGATGATGGGCTTGAGAAGTGCAGGCTGAGTGGCTGCATCTGCATGTAAATCTGCTCTAGTACAAGGAACTGAATGGGAATCAACTGGAACTTTGCTGACTTGCTGCTGATGGGAGTCTTTCACAATGTTCTGAACAGAAACAGGTTCAGAATGGTGACTCTTTTGGTGAAGTTCATCTAGTTGGAGCTGAGATTCCAACTGCAAAAACTCAATCTTCTCATGTGCATCTTGTAAACAACTGTGAATTTTACAAAGAGCATCCTTGCTCATTTTTACCATGTCATCAACATTTGAATGAATGAGGTTACTCAACAACACTAATACCTCATTTATTTTGGCCATTTCAACAACTTAGGCTCAACAAATGAAAGGGTGTCGGCTTCAACCGAAAATGCACCCGTTTACAATGTGATGCAACAAATACAAATGACTCCAAAGAATTCTCAAAGCACAAAATCTGCTCCTCAAATGATGGAGGGCAATCAACAATCCAACAACTCAAAAACTGATTGCAACTATTGTTTGGTCAATTTAGTGTGTCCTAAATTGCTAACATAAATTATCAACCAGGGATTCGTAAGCTGACGAAGTGTGGCGCACTATATGTGCAAGATAACCTATCTTTTATTTTTTGTCGTTTTTGGATTTTTATGAAATTCTAAAAGACAAGTATGGTTATGGATATTCAAGGCAATGATGTCCTTTATAATGATTTACCAACTTGAAACTGAAAAAGGAATTTGAAACATACAATGACAAAACTTGAAAGTAAATGAAAATGTGCTACTGAAATGAAAAAGGTGCTGCTAATCTAATAAATCAAAACAGTGAACTAGTGAGCATGAAACCAAACTATTCTTGCTGCTGTCTAAACACAAAATAAATTATGCTGAAAGAAATCCAAAAGCTGCAATAAAGTAAATCTAAATCAATTTACATCAACTTGTCTTCCGATCCCTCATCATTAGTCCAACTATGATTTTCGGAAGTAACCATAAACAAATTGAGTAACTGATATCTAACTTGCAGAAAGTAAACTAATATCAAACCATACATTCATAATTCAATCCCTCACCATCAGTCCAGCTGTGGCTTTCGGAGGTAACTGAAGATGTCATGCACAATTTAATATTTCTAACTTGCAAAAAGGAAACTAATATCAAACTACACATCCATAATTCAATCCCTCACCATCAGTCCAGCTGTGGCTTTCGGAGGCAACTGAAGATGTTATGAGCAATTTAAT